>CM021109.1:540328219-540347290 GCA_007115665.2 Sequoiadendron giganteum
GATGGAGAATAGTGAGATAGAGAGAAGAGAGGGAAGGAGAGAGTGAGAGAGAAATAGGAAGGATGGAAGGATAGAGGGTGGAGGGAGGGAGAGGTAGAAAGAGATGGAGAGGAGAGATAGAGAGAAGTAGAGAGGGAGGGAGGGAGAGGGGGGAGGGAGATAAAGGTTTGTGTGAGAGAGTGTAATTTAAAGAGAGTGGTAGGGAGTGATGAAGAGGTAGGTAGAGAGGAGAGGGGAGATAAAAAGAAGTAAAGAGGGAAGGAGATATGGAGGGAGAGAGGTGAGAGAGATATGAGAGAGAGAGAGGGGGGATAGGTGAGATAAAGAGAAGTATAGAGAGAAGAGGGAGGGTGGGAGAGAGAGGGGGGAGGGAGAGGTAAGGAGGGATAGGTGAGATAAAGAGAAGTAGAGATGGAGGGAGGGAGGGAGGTAGGGAGAATGGTGAGATAGAGAGAAAGAGAGAGGGGGTAGGGAGGGGGAAGGGGGAAGGGAGAGAGAGAGGTTGTGGAACGATGAAGTAGTAACACAATGGGGTGTAACACCTTTTATCCAGTTTATACTCCAAACACCTATTTGAGTTATCATGCAAGTTACCATATGTCATGTTGAATATGCTTTCATGTATTTCACATGCCAACTTTTGTGTCTTACCTACTTCTTTTGTACTCCTAACCACATCCACCACTAGGTCGCATTTTCTATGCTTCAATAGCCACATTAGCCAAGACATCCGCTTCTCTATTGCCATCACAATAAATGCGAGAAATCTTGAACTCCTCAAAATTGTTTAGAATTCTTAGGCATTCTACAAGAACATTATTGAGGCATCATTTTTGTGATTGTCAATTACAAAGTGCATTGAATGAATGAAATATTTTAATGATGTCCATGAGACTAAAGAGTCTATGGGACCGAGACAAATGGACCTAATTTGTCTTCATGCTCTTTTCCAACTTGGATCTCCTACTATTAATTTTGACTAGAAGGTTGGTCATCTGGTGAATCTTATCTTCCTCAAATAGTTGGTGCATATTGTCAACTTTCAAAATATTTTTGTGTTGAGTACGAATATCTTCATAAGTTGTGCATTCCATGATGAAGTGTCATTCAATTTCCACTAGGTCCCCTTATTGCAAAATATGCAAGTTATTTCTTCCCAAGTTTCCTTGGGTATCTTCCACCTACTAGTCTCACACCTAAAATTATGTGATCCCATCCTCAATTATGCAACTAACAACCTTTCTTTCCCTTTAGTAGCTAAACCTAAATAATTTTTTTCACCATGATCCTTTGTTGGGTTAAACTCTTTGATGTAGTATGCTTTTTTTTCCCAATCTATTTTGTCCACATGGTAGTTCTAAATTTTTCAATCACATAGCCTTTTATTTCACTATTGGTGCTAGGACACTCTTGTAAATTAATGTCTCACTTGTTGTTCTGCTTCATCCAAGTTTTCTTCCTACTATCTAGTGTCTTCTCCATAACCGTTTTGGGCCAATAGTGGTTATCCATGTTTACAACCTTCTTTAAATAACTTATCAATCGAGTTATCGTTGATGCTTCCAATGGAAAAGTACCTACTTTAGCTAAAAGAATTGCATATGGGAATGTGGTTTTAACTTTGAGACTAATTGTTATTAGATGTTTTTGGATTCTTTCTAGTTGTCTCCAACTGCACTTTGACATATTTCTTCCCCACACTTCACACCCATAAAGTACAATCGGTGTGACTATTAAACCAAAAAGGGTTTTCTTGTTTTTCCAATCGCAAAGTTCAACTTTTGTAGACCTATTTTGAAATAGGTAAGAGGTTTTACAACCTCCTTGCATCCTTTTTATTCTACAAGTCTCCCAACTGAGCTTATAGTGAAATTCAATCCCAAGATACTTGTATTCTTTCACCATATCAAGCGGGCTGCCTTCAAAAAGAAAGGTATTTTGCTTATCTTTTCTATTCAATGAGAAAATCATGATTTTGGTCTTGGTGATGTTCACTTACATCCAAACCTCCTATTAGAAGTGTTCTAGAGATTTCAGATGTTCTCTTAACCCATAAGCTATTTTTGAAATTAGGATAAGATCATCAACGTATAAAATTAGTTTCATCATATAACCTACTAGTTGAATACCATCCCCATCTACCTTTCTTAACCATGCTTCCAGCTTATCAATGTATAGCCCAAAAAGCATGGGAGATAGAGGGAAGCCCTGCTTAACTCTAATGTTGCTACCAAAACACTCTGACATACCTTCACTTGTTTTGATTTTAGCTCTAACCTTCTCATACAACCTATGAACAACTACTCTAATATACACATTTGGGATGCCTAATTCCTCCATTATATTCCATATTTTGTCTCTAGGTACCATGTTGAAATCTTTCTTAAAGTCTACAAAATAACAATAAGCTTCCTCACCTTGGGTGTCCCAAAAAAATTCAATCAAGTGTCTAAGGGTGATGTAGTGATCAATGGTAGAGTATCTTGACCTAAAGCTTGCTTGCCCCTTTGCCCTTTTACCCTCATTTTCTTCCCAGGTGTTGATCCTTCATTCAATCATGCTCCCAAAGAGCTTGGCAAAGATAGGATTGACCATAATCGTGAAGTAGTTAGATGGATTATTGATATCATGACTTTTAAATAAATGGATGACCACATTGGTAGTCCAATCCATTGGAAAACCTTCCCAATTGACATTAGTGAAATTTTTTTTTATGTGAGGGGCAAGAGTCTCAATCCCCATTTTAAAAATTCAACCTGTAACCCATCTATGTCTTGTGCTTTACCACTCGCTAAATGATTTATTCCTTGTTTAGTATCATCCACAGTGAATAGTTCTATTGATGTGTTAACAATAAGTGGATAGTCTTTCTCGTGGACCTACTCGTAAAGGAGCCTAACATATTCTAGCCATTAGACATCCATAATACTGTTTTCAATATTCTTTTTGTTTTGTTGTAGTTCCCTCCAAAAACCTCTAGGATTATGTTTGCCAAGAGAGATTAGCTCCAAGTCATTCTTTCATTCACATAATCTACTTTTTTAGACTACACCAATTTTCATATTTTTTCTTGTATTCTTTGTCCATTCCTCTCTCTATTAGTGATCTCTTGGCTGCCTTACATTCTTCATCATACCACATATTTTTCAAAAAAGTGTTTGCAACCCCCATCTTGGGGTGAGACCTTTTGCTTGCATTTAAAGCCTTGTGAATTATTGGGATCAACTAATTGTTTTGAATGTGGACATACAACTCTTGTTTTGCTTTAACCTCTCTGTTATTTTTAAATCATTAAAATTTTGCTTAAGAACGACACTAAATATGTCTCTATTAACCTGATTTGTGAGGATTTTACCCTTGGGAAGGATTTTTTTGCGTGTGTTGAACCTATTTATTATGTCGACTAATTGGAGAAATGTGTAGCTTAACCAAAAGAGGTAAGTGGTCAGATTTCATCTCAATAGAGCAGTCCTCAATATCAAACTCCAACAATCTAGAAACAAAACTTTGAGAGAAAATCACATAGTCCACCACACTTTGGAAATAATAAGTTTTGCATGTGATACCCCCTAACTTTGGCCAGTCTCTCATACCATTGCAAATAACCATGCCAAACAAAATACAAAGCCCTAGTAATTCTGCCCCAAACAGGGTCACATCGTCATTACCATCTTAGGATGTTCTTTCCCAATATTTACCTCCACCTTCCTCCAACCATAAAGGATTGTTCTCCCCTTTTTCTTCACTGCTCAACTAAAGAGACTGATTATTAGTTGTCCTTGCATTAAATTCACCCATTAATACTATGTCTCCAATTGTGCTGAAAATATATATATCTTTTTCTAGTGAGGCATACGAGTCTTCGTTGTCTAAATTTATCTTCTTATAGAACTTTGAATTTTTTGGAGCAAAGTAACAAGCAACCAATTTGAAAGTTACCCAATTTTATGTTATTTGTAGCCATATGTATTGTTTATTTGTGTCTTCTTTTTCAAGTTCTACAATTTCATGCCACTTTTCATCTATTAGCACTATAACTCCCCCATGACCTTTTCTATTTCATTCCCTTTGTTCCAAATTGAAACTTTCTTATATCTTTCAAAATCGAGAACTTTGCAGCCATCATGTTCATGTGTTTCTATAAGAATGATAATATATTTTCCTTTTGCTATGGGCCCCAATCCGGGTCCCCTTCTCCATGGATATCCTCTACAATCTCACAACATGTAAGTATTCTTGTGGGGGCCCTATTCCCTATTTCTTATTTGAAAAATGATCAAAGATTTGGGCTTTCCTCATTCTTCAACCATGCCCACTTTCCTTCATTTCTTGATGTTTTCACTTTCTCCCATTCTTTCCTTTGTTCTTCTTGTTGCTCAAAGGTCAAATCTTCATCTAGGTAAATATGTGTGTCTCTAAGTAACCCTCTATTTTTTAGAATCCTATTCTTATCCTCTAAGTTTCTCAAGGTGACTCTTACATGCTTTTCCCTTCCTCCACCTATCTTTTTTCCAATTATGTTTGTTGATTGAATATGTCATGTTCACTTCAGCTTGTCTTTAAGGAAGTCCCTTGTTGGAATTTCAGTTTCCCCTTCTCACCAAAGTCTCTCAAACCTTTAATAATAATATTTGTAGCCTTTCTTTTTTTATCTTTTTCTTCTCTTAGTTGTCTTTTGACTTGTTTTTCAATGATTCCTTCCTGCTCACTTGATGATCCACTTACCACTTGTGACCATGATTTGGCCTCTTCTATCTGGTCTCTTAACTAGTTTTCTTTTATCTCCAATTCTACTAATGTTGATTGGATCACATTTACTTCCATTATGTTTTATTCTCCCTCCATTTCTAGCTTCTTGTTTTCAGTTGTTTTTAGTTGATCTAACTCATGTTTTAGAGTGACTAATTCTTGTTGTCCCCTCTCCATGTTAACTTGCAGATTTAAAATTCGTTCCTATTTTCATAGTAAGAATGGAATCACCTTCAATTGCTATTTTATAATTCCTAACTTTAATCCTTCTTCCAAACCAAGCCAAACTGTACACATCTCTGCTTCATTATTTGTGTTTGGCTATAAAGGGAAACTTATTTCTGTTACTACCTCGTTTCTATGATTTTTGAAGATATAGGTAGCTCCAAAGGGGTCAGGATTCCTCTTAGAGACCCATCAAAATTCAATTTTATCCAACCTTCTTCAGGAGGGCTCCAAATTGTGTCTTCGCTATCCATCTTAATCTTACCACTAGCAGCCCCATCTTTTATTATTTATCGATATATTTAAAGCATTCATATTTTTGCGGTCTTTTATTAAATATTTTAATTATTAATAATTTTAAATTAATAGTAATTAAAATTTAGATACTTAATGTGTCCCTCCATGTAAATTATAACACATGCATTCAATATGAAAAACACATGCTACAATAAGGAGATAGATGTGTTGGGCATGCCTTTTTTTAGTTTTTGGGAATTGTTTATTATTTTTCTTAGTGTATTGAATATATGTCATTATTTTCTCTAACAAACCTATGTTGATAAAAAAAAATCCAATAAAATTTATATATTTAAAAAGCTAAGACCAAGGGTTGTTTACATATATATGTTTTAATTTTTATGATATAATTTGACCCAAAATTGATAGGCTTAGAGTGGCAAGTTTAGGCTATAACATCATTCCATGTGGCTTAGGAGAAATAAACATCACATAGGTGTCACATCATGGTGTTCACACAAAGCATGTGAGGGGTCTTTGTGTGAACACCATTTGCACAAAAATATTTCCTTTAAACCTTCATATAAATTAAATTAGGAGAAATGAGTTGCATCACACTTATGTAGGAGAAATATATTTTTTTACTAGAAGCACCCCTTCATTGTGAAGACCTCTCTAATATGGGTTGACATGAGAGTCATTGCTCATACTTGAGCATATAATTCAATTCATGTTTTTGTGTGTAGCTTGAGAGTGGGACAAACTATTATGATTTGGCCCTAGAGTTAACTCGTTCACACTTGAACATCTTTTTTGTTAGAGTAATTGGTTATTTACTTTATTAATTAAACAATATTTGTTTAATTACTTAAAGTTCCCTTTTACCTCTTTTCACTTAAGCTAACATTAGGTGCATAATAATTAATTACTTTATTAATTATTATTGTGCAAGCCTAGGGTTTTCCTTTTCAGGGTTTTCACCTATATGTGGTTGAAAACTATCTTTTGTATCATTATTCATTTTACATTTTGGGTGAATACATTGCTCCACATTCTTGAGAATCTTTTTGTTGCTTCTCTTTGCTTCTCCTTGTAATAGGTTATTTGCTTGCAAAGGTCACTGGGCTCCTATGAAGTTGTATCTTCTCAACTCCAATATGGTATCAAAGCTTCAGATCTATAGCTGCTTGTTCTTGTTTTGAGTTTTTTGCATTGAAAGCAGATCTAGGGTTCTAAGGTTTCTTCTCGTGGATTCAGCATACTCCTAATTCTAGGTTCACTTTGGGCCCAAACGAACAGTGCCATTGGATTCACAGCACCCAAAAACCCCTAAATCGACTGTCAAATCGTCGATTTTGGTTACAGTCAACCAAGGATGCAAATTTTTTTTAGGGTTTTGGCCGTACGACCCTCTGCAGCAAAAAAATTTAAAAAAAAAAAAAAAACCTAAGGTTTTTTATTTGATTTTTGCGTGGCCCGTTCAAAATTCGTCGGCCATCACTCCGACCGCACCTCCCAGTCGCCGCTCCACCCGCACGGCCTGGCCCCGCGCTCCGCCTGACCCCGAGCTCCACCCTGGCTCCGCCGACCAATGCCTGCCAAGCTCCGCCACCGAGCCCACCGACACCCACCAAGCTCTACCAACCCCACGGACACCGACCTCCTGTCGGCCCTCTCCAGCCCCCGTGGGCTTAACTCTGCCCGCCAGGTCATGTGGGTGACCAACACCACCGACAGCCCCTGAGGGCTTACCCTACTACATCAGGGTCATATGAGTGACCGAGGGTTTCGAAACAACCCCCTGCCACCAGCCCCCTGGTCCTGAATGTGACCAGGGGCTTTTTTCTTTTAGCCCTTGAGGGCTCTTGGAGACCTTTTTTGACCTTTTTGAGCAACTTGCACTAAATCGGGCATAAAATGGGTATTTTTTCTCGGATTTTCAAAAACGAGATATCACCGAAAATCTAGTTTCGGTGCTGTTCCAGTGGTACTAGTATTTTTTTTCTGATTTTTCCATTTTGCTGTCATTTTTGCCAGTCAAAGTCAGAACTTGGATTTTTCACTCCAGGGGGCGTATCTTTTGCGTCTGAACTTCGTTTTGTGCAAACGAATAGGCGTTGGAAAGGTATTATAGTGATCTTTCTAGATATACAGTCTATTTTATTAGAATATTTACTAGGTATTTTTTATTCAGCTTTGTGTTTTTTTACACTTTGCTCAATTACTTGGTTATTCTGGCTCCTACATTGGTTTTGTTTGCGTTGGATGGGTTATGTTGATATGATTTATCATTGCTGAGATCATTAGTCTCTCAATTTTCATTTGAAGAGTTATCATGGGGTTTTCTTCTCACCCTTCAGTTGTTCTTCTGGAACGGGGTAATTATGAGTCATGGGCAAAGGGTATACTTACACATTGTAGGTGGCTTAATATTTTGCCTTATTTGTATGATCTCATACCTAAACCAACAACTTTAGAGGGAAAATTAGCATGGGATATCATTAGAAATCACATAGTAGGACTTATATTGTCTAGTGTTGATCATGACACTGTGTTGGCTATATCGGACATTGATTGTCCTCACCCACTTTGGACACATCTTTGGGAGATCTATGGAGACCCAATTCTCTCTCCATTCCTAGAGGATCCTACTTCAGATTGTCTCTTACCCATTGCTTGGAGAGAGAATACACCCTTTGATCATGATACTTTAGAGGAGCTTGAGTATTTAGACACACTTACATGTTTCGATGGATCAGAGGTTTGTCTCATAGTTCCTACTCTTTAGAATGAGACTTCATCAGCATCTCTTGTTGTTCTTGATTCAGTGCAGCAGGGAATCATACATCTTCTAGACATAGCTACTTTGGACTCTTATGTTGAAGACATATTTTTCTTGTTTGTGGAGTCCTATATTGCAGATTTGGAGGATTATTTTGAGGACATTCATCTCCTCTACCTTGACAGTCAGGTTATCACTGTTCGCCCACCATTATCCGTGCATTCAGAGGTTGCATTTCAGTATTCTCCACATCAGTTTGGATTTGGCATCAGTTGTTTCAGTTCAGACAGTGACATTCTTCAACATCCTATCATGGCACACATCTTGAGACAGATTGGTTCATCCTTCTTCACAAGGTTTCTTCGACATCGTCCTTTGGATCCGTTTCTTCCCAAGGGGAGGAATATCATTTGCTGCTTCAGGATCTCCTTCTGGATTCTACATCAGGCATCTACCATTGTGACAAGAGTTTCTTCATTGTGGGGGGGCCTTTTTCTCTCTTTCTATCTCTCCTATGGAGACCATTGTACATGTACTTATATGATAGAAGTTGTCTATGGGGGGTATCATGTTATCCACCTCCTATCCTTCTTTCATTAGTGCATTGCATTCCTTCCTTGCATTCTATTTTAGGGAGGAGTTTTGTTCCCACTAGGTTTTCTCCTTTACCCCATTTCATTTAGTTTGCATTGATTTTGTACATGGGTACCTGATCTGGCCTTGTTGTCGGGACCCATTGCTTTTGCTTTTAGTAGCTTCTTCTAGGTTTTAGCTTCTCCCTAAGTCTAGCTTAAGGGGGGGTGTTAGAGTAATCGGTTATTTAATTTATTAATTAAACAATATTTGTTTAATTACTTAAAGTTCCCTTTTACCTCTTTTCACTTAAGTTAACATTAGGTGCATAATAATTAATTACTTTATTAATTATTATTGTGCAAGCCTAGGGTTTTCCTTTTTAGTATTTTCACTTATATGTGGTTGAAAACTATCTTTTGTATCATTATTCATTTTACATTTTGGGTGAATACATTGCTCCACATTCTTGAGCATCTTTTTGTTGCTTCTCTTTGCTTCTCCTTGTAACAGGTTATTTGCTTGTAGAGGTCACTGGGCTCTTATGAAGTTGTATCTTCTCAACTCCAATATTTTTCTATTTCATTTTCTGCATTTTCACTATCTCCAATGCCCTTGCTCCTACAATACTGTCCTTCAAATAATAATGTGGAAGACAATGTCCACAACAAATAAAAGCTATTTTTTGTTTAACTCATGCTTTTCCAATTCACTTTGCATAAGAATGAATACACAAGCAAACAACACAAGATTAAAAAAAAATAGGAAAAATCACAAAAAGAAACGAGTTTGCACACATAGCTAAGAGTCGTGATATATACCATAGGTCTAAGAAACACATCATTACTATACTCATATACTCACAAGGATATTACAAGTTAATCTCCTAGGCAATTTTACATTCCTCCAAGGTTCTAACCTCTAATAAAATTCAAATATTTTGAAAGGCTTGATCATTATCGAGGAAGTCTTGATATTCAAACTCCTTAGAACAAGCTCTTAAAGGTGTCTGTTGTCAAACAGATTGCACTCAAATGCTTGAATGTTGAAATTCAACAATCTGTTGAAACATGGGAAATAATTTCAGGTTGTGGGTACCCTATAAGGAATTAGACCTCCAGATTCTAGGCTGGTTCCTATATGATTTCTTGATTAATAACTGAGTAATTTGTTGGGATAAGGGAGAAAGACTAAAATTAAATGTAGAACTGTAAATCTTAACTATGGTGATGCACCGAAGAATCCAATATGCAGACTTAACTCACAAAACGATTACCCACTATTTTCATTTCCACAAACTGATCTAATAGCTCAATCACTTAAATGTTTTAAACAGAGGCTTTAAAGAAACAATCTTAGAAGGAAAATATGATTTCCACAACTGGACTGTTTGATTATTGATTTGCACAATGTTTAACCAGTGAATTTAAACTAGGATGCATATAGAAATTCATAAAGGAGACATAAGTATTTAAAGGTTTCAAAAAACTGCTAACACAATAACTCTTCAATCAATCCTACATAACAATGATGCTTGAAAACTTGAAGGAGAATTCTAAAATGGTGGCAATGAAAGGAGTCTTTCTGCAAAAAATACACTAATTGACTTGTAAACCTGCTACTGTATTAATGTGAAATAAGTTGAGTTACAAATAATTCACTTTGCAGAATGCAAAGGAGAAAAATAAGAACTGGAGGAAAAATAATAATTTTCCTCAATATATACAATAAGCCTTCAAAAGGCATGGAGATGGAACTGAAAATCAACTTCAGTGTAAAAAATCGATGATTCAAGGCAATTCACGAGCAAAAGAAAAAAATCCTAAAAAAGAGGCTCAAACCCATGCAAAAATGAGCGCATGATGGTCCAAACTCAAGGTCAACTGGTAACTGAAACAAATAGCACTCAAACTAAATTGTAAATCCCCCAAAAGGTGGGCCCAAGCATATGAAAGCCACCTTGTTTGTGTCAATCCACCCAAGTGAAATATAACTCCATCTTTGCTTAATGTTTTATTTTTGCACTTTAAGATAGCTAAAATAATTAAATGATTTATACTTTATCATTTAACCATTTAACTTTACAATATGTAATGCAAAACATAAAAATTAAGACTTATGTCAAATAGAAACCTAACTTTATAAAATCACATTTCCATGCAAAATCTGAAATTTGCCACCACACTTAGCATAATCTTTAAAAGTCTACCATTGATCACCATCGAGCATTATTTGAAAGGTTGACCACATGATTATTAGGTTTGTCAATCTAAAACAATACCACGGTGAATACAAGATGAGATGATTACTTTTTAAAACAAAAGTCAAAAAACCACCTCATTTGGAATTAGGGATAACAAAACACCGAAACCCTAATCCCTTCCTTACTTTCACTTTGCAACTTTTGGGAAGTTTCAACCATACTGTGCCACCATCACTGGGGTTTTGAGTCTCCACCATTTCTGCCTGTTTTGGTTGATTTCTTCCTACTTTGGAATTCACCACACGATGCCTAGTAAGATGCCCTCTTATATCAAATAAATTTCTCATGAGTTTTGACGGCTTCATATATTTTACAGCATGGGCTCACCATAAGTTTTGATGCTTTGTTGTCATTTTCTGCGTTGACTTGCCCTTCTATCTGAGGCCAAAATTGAAGAGGTTCATGAATCCATCTCGACGGAACCTGAGAATCTCCATTTAGAGTCATATCATGGTAGTATGCTGGTGATTCGCGCTATATACTCTATTAGACTTTCCTTTTACCCGTGGATAGAGTGTTGCTTATTATATGTTCTGGAAAATAGGGTAAAAACCCTTCTATCATGGTTGTGAGTTTCTTCTTGCATCGTATGCTTGAGGTTTTCACTTGCTACCTGCTCTATGGCCGCGGGTTTGATTGTGCACCAAAAATGGTTGATGTCATTTTCTGGGCTCGACCCAAGAGATCATTTGTGTATTTAATACTTCTACAACAAAAATCCCATATGGGTACCTAATAATTTGAAGAAAACAACCCCACTTTGTAATTTTTGTTGGAAACTAGCATGTCCACTGTGATATGAATAAATTTGAGCTTCAAACAAAACCTCCATATAGATATTCTATTTTTCCTATGGTTTTCTTATGAAACCCTCACATGGGTATCTGATATTATGAATAAAATACATGCATCTCTATGTTCTATGTGCTTTGTGGTCCTTGGCCGCCATTAGAGGTTGACTTGAAGCTCACTTTCAGTAAATAATGCTGAAGAATCTACAGTTATATCCCTATATCTTTCCTGGATTTTGACTATTGGACAGCTTTTATCTTGTTCATGGTTGTGGCCTCTATATTGTTTCTGAGTATGTTGGTTATTTCATGGCTGTATACTGGCAATATAAGTTTGCTTCTTTTCTGTTGGTGCTTTTGTTTGTAGACTATAGCCAGTATTGATGTATATTCACCTAATCTCCTATGTAAGAGTTAGCTGCTCCAACACTTATCATGAAAACATACCATCCTACGTATTTCTCTCATGCTGGGTATTTGTCTCCTTTTATATATTGTGCAGGCCGCCATGGATTCTGGGTATCTTGAAGGTTTGATAATCTCAAAGTCTCCTAGCTGCAGAAAAACTCAAAAACTCCCTTCACTCTGTCCATTACTGGGGTCGGTTTTGATTCTCCCATGTAACTTGCATCTATGTTATTCCATAGCATCACTACACTTGTAAATTTTGATTGCTTTGAAACGGTAAAATATCACCTCCTATCTGGGAAAGGCACCTTCTTTTCATTTTTCTCTGCTCCTGCTCACATAATCAGATTGTAGAAAGCTCATACAAACCCTCAAAATCCTTGAATTAATGCACTCATGTTCTCCTGTCTTTCTTTTATAATATGCATGTTATTGGCGATGAGAACAACAACTAGATCTTTTCCCTTCTTTCTTAGTGCTAGCTCTCTCAAGTGTTGTGGAGTCTTAAAATAAATACTTCTGTGTTTTCACTTAAAACTCACCTTTAGCTTTTACCTTTTTATTTTCTCTAACACAAGATATAGCAGAGATCACTCTTTAAATTATCATGTTGTAACATAACAGTGCTTTCCATCTTCTAATGATCACCACTTATTGCTCGATGTGTTTTCCCCTTAACTAGGACTGTGATGCAAACTCTTGAACTATAATGTGCTGCTTTTCTGAGTGTTGAGGCTTATGAATGTCACCATGGCTATTTATTTTTTCCATTAAATTCAGCATCTTGAGTTGTCACTTAATTGACATGGCAGATCTTCACCATATTGTTATGCAAGTTTCCTCCCTGAAATCTTATGATGATTATGATTATTCTTAAGCTGAAAATTGCATCATACAGGACAACAAGTAATATCAATGTATTTGCTCTCTTACTGACTGTCATTTAAGCTGAAGCATTTGAATACTCATGATAGTGTTATGACTCTGCTTCATTTTGTAACCTGTATAGAATATATGGTAGAGCTGAAATAAGGCTGCTTGTATGATTATATTCTCAATTTCAGCAACTCTCTTAATGAGTATTCTAACAATATTTAAGAACTCTCATATGTAACTTGAGAGCGTGTCCTTTTGATATGCTGGGATAAACCCTTGTGGGAGCCCGTTTTACTCCACATATCTCATAAAATGATCATGAACATAATGAACCTACTCCTGCACAGTGAACAAACGTGTTAGCAAAATAAATGAAGTTGAAAGCTTCCTCTTGAGTTTTGTGCCTTTTTTTAATGAAATCATTTGATGGATGCCTGGTCGATTGTATACTATATTTTTGTTGGTAGCATAGGCATATGATAGGATTTGATTCGCATTGCTCTAACCACACTTCCATCATACTTGCAGGTGCATTTGAGCTTGGAGCTAGAGCTGGATCGATTCAGAGTCACAACTGAAGACTTCAACTTGTCAGTGATTCATCATTTCAGGCAATGACGAATCACTTTCTACCCTATGCTTTCTCTATTCTCAATTGTATAGTTTACTTTACTTTATGCACCCCTAATTTGATTGTGAAAAACAAATTGAGTTACTCCCATGGCTTGTGTGGGATTCTGGTTTGTACATTATGAATAATAACAACAAACATTATGCAAACTTATGATATCATTTTGAGATATTTTTTGCATAATATTACTGAAATTTACACTGTAATGAAACATTGCACAATAATGAGTACTTAGCAGAATTTTTTTTAAACAACTTGTGCACCTTTTGGCTTTCAATTTACAATTCAGCTCTACCTGTTTGAGCTGGTAGTGAAAAATAGGTAACAAATTGGTGACCTCTGTGGAGTGTTTTCTTGCTAAACACCATAGACTAGTTATGTAGCTTATCCATTGGGCATGGAGTCTAGTCTTGCTCTTAACTTTTGAAAACCTTCGTAACTTAGCTTCAAAACAAACAAACTAAAAGAAACTATTGCAACTCTGTTTATGACAGAATCTAAAACTCTTGTGCAATGATTGCACTTTACTGAAAGTGAAACAAAACTCAATGAAAACTAATGTGCGATGAGCACTTATTAAAAACATACTAAAACTGAAACTATACTATTATGTACAACAGAAATTTAAACTACTTAATAACATTGTTTGAGATGGATCCCGTTGACGGGAATTGGCAACACTTCTCCATCCAACCTTGAAAGCTGGAAAGCATTGTGTTCTTTCTTTGTTGTTATAATGTATGGGCCATCCCACATGGCATCAGACTTAGAATGTTTGCTAGGCCTGCTCTTTAACTCATCCCATTTCAAAACTAAGTCGCCTTCATTGAAGACTCTTGCTATTGCTTTCCTGTCAAATGTCTTCTTCATCTGAGAGTGATGAATCTGAAGCTTTCTGAAAGCTTCTTTTTTGGTTTCATCCAACTCTGTTAACTCATCAAGCCTAACTTGCATTGGCTGCTCCTCGAGTAACTCTAGTTCCTTTATGTAGCTTAGAGTTGGGAACTCTATTGAAATAGGCAGCTTCGCCTCCTTACCATAAACCAAAACATACAATGAAAAAATTGTTGATCATTTTGGTGTAACTCTATCAGCCCAAAGGGCTAATTTAAGCTTGTCATGCCATGACCTCTGATTATCTTCAATTGTCTTTTTAATGATCTTAATCAGGTTCTTATTTGTCGATTTTTCCTGTCCATTACCCTGGGGGTAATAATTGGACGAAGTATTCAAATAAATGTTATTCTTCACTGACCAATTTGAAACTTTTAAGCCAATAAAGGCTAAAGCATTATCTGAAATGATAGACTCAAGTGTACCAAACCTAGAAACTATGTCTTGATAGAAATTTAAAACTGATGTTTTATTTGCATCTCTTAGAGCAACTACTTTTGTCCATTTCGTGAAGTAATTTGTTGTTGTCAAGATCCACTTGTGCCCTGCACTTGATGGTGGGATAATAGGACCGATGAAATCAAGTCCCCACTTTCTGAATGGCTGCTCAACCTGAATTAGATTTAGGGGCAGAGCTGCTAACTTTTGTTTACCTACAAACAATGAACATTTCGCATATTTTCTGACATAAGCATAAGCATCCTTGAAAATATTTGGCCAATAGTACTCTACCTTCATGATTTCTCAAAACTGTAGTGACTTCTTCATTGTTGTTTTGCTCCTTTTCTGCAAGTTGTTCGCACAGTCCCTTACCTTGAACAAGCTTGGTAACCTTTATATTGATGTCGTATCCCATGACTTTGGTTATCCAGCCTGCATGCTTGTCATTTATGTCCTTATTTAACAAAAAATCCTTGACTGTTGGGTGAGCTACCAGCAAATGTATCTTATTATTAGATAGCATATGTCTAAACATTTTAAGACTCCTTACTACAGCAAGCACATTCTTTTCAACAAACGAATATCTTGTTTCATAATCATGCAAGACTTGACTAAAAAATGCTATGGGTTGTTCAAATCCTTGATCATTCTAGTGACAAAGCATGGCAGAAATTGTATCAACACTACCAAACGCATACAGTATAAAATCTTTATCAAAGTTTGGATTTATTAGTGTCGGGGTTGCTGCAAGTGCCTCTTTAATCTGTTCAAAACTATTTTTACCCTCCTTTGTCCAGTTGAACTGCATGTTCTTCTTCAGCATGGTTGTGAGAGGTTGCAGCAACGCTGCAATGTTAGGAATAAATCTCCTAACGAAATTCATCCTGCCTAGAAAGCTCTACAAACCTTTTTTGTGAGTAGGAAGTGGTAAAGCCAGAATGGCTGCAATGCGTTATGGGTCAATAGAAATACCATCTTTTGAAACAATGTAACCTAGAAGCTTACCTTTGTGAACAAAAAAAATGCTTTTCTTTGGATTCAAATAAATTCCATATTCTTTGCATCTCTCGAATATCTGTCTAAGATGTCCAAAATGTTCATTTGCATTTCATGAGAAAACAGTGATATCATTTAAGTAAACAAGAACAAATTTGTTTATCAAACCTTGGAGAGCCATATCCATTGCTCTCTAAAAGGTTGCTCCTACGTTTGACAATCCAAACGACATCTTTCTATAAGCCATAGTACCCCACTTGGTGGTAAAGGTTGTTTTATACTGGTCTTCTTCCTTAACCAATATCTAGTTATAACCTGAATATCCATCCAGCAATGAGAACCTTTCTGATCCAGAAACAACTTGCAGTATCTGCTCCATTGAAGGCAACGAATAGTGATCTTTAAGTGAAGCTCTATTTAGATCATGAAAATCAACGCACAATCTTATCTCTTCGTTCTTCTTTCTGATGGGTACCAGGTTAGATACCCAAGAAGTGTGCTTGATTGGAAATATAATACTACCTTCAATCAGCTTGTTCAATTATGTTTTCATTAAATGTTCTAGTTTCAAATTCAGGGGCCTTTGCTTCTGTTTGACTGGTTTTGCATTGGGTTCCAACTCAATGGTGTGCTGAGCTAACTCAGGGTTAAAACCCTTCAGATCTCCATATTCCCAAGAAAAGTTGTCACTAAATTCTTGACAAAGTGAGATAAAATCCTGTTGTTCCTCCTTTGTACAGACTTTTCTGATGCAGAGCAAAGAGGATTCACAACTCAACATTCCATTTGCTTCACAACTTTCATACAATTATTCATCTCAAACAATGATTAGGTGCATTCTAGATCATCGTGTAATCATTCTCACAACAACCCACATTTTAATGCAACAAACAGTCATTAATAACTTCCATAAAAAAAATAATGAAGCCAATCCCTTCAGTGAGATTTAAGATAAAATAATTACAGACCTTCCTTCCAATTTTCATGAAGATCCAACCATGGATAATAAAGTTATTGCATTTTTCCCAAAACTGCAAACCCTAGGCAGTGTTCAAACCTGCCCTCACCAAAATAATCATATCTTCCACAAAACTCAATAAAATTCAATGAGACAAAAAAAATTGGAAACTAGAAACAGAGATCTTTCCATCCATATATGATACTCCATTATTTGAATCCATACCAGTCCGTATAAATCACAACTTCAACCTGAAAACAATGTAGAAATCATAAAATGCACACCAAACTTGAGGTTGCCATTCATCAAACTCCATAAAAAATGTCTCCAACCTCCCAATTCGAGTTTTGGAGGGTGTACTTATACATTTACAACCAAAACCAACTATTTTCAACCACCTTTTAGTTAGATTGTTAACAAAACACCTTAATGACACTTTTGACAAGTTGCTTGACAACTTTCTTGAGCAACTTTTACAATTTTTACAATATGGAACAACTTTAAACATTATTTGACAAATGACTTCAAATATTACTTCCTAAGACTCAAACACCTATAAAATGGTTTTATAAACCTTATTATAAGACCCAATACACAAAATAGAGCAACTATTTACAAATGGCCTCATGGAGGCTTGAAAGCAACTTGGTGCTCCTGCACCATTTTCCAAGTTTGAGAAGCTTGTCTTTGAATATTTCTATCGGATCATAATTTTCCTACTTCACTGTGATGTTGGATTTATCTCTTCTAACCTGATGATCAATGTTGAAAATTGATTCAAGAGTCACCAAACCTTTTGGCAGTTTCTTAGACTTTAATTGCATGATTTGATCACCATATTGCTGATCAAACTTGCGTTGGTTTCTAGTAGAAAACTCAGCCTCCTCCATCAGAAAATGAACTATTTGTTCATCACTGTCAAAAATCTGGCAGCTTACATTATTATCAGGTACTGAAGGTCTAACAACTACCTTCATATATTGCTGCACTTGTACGTTATGAACTTCAGCTGGGATGTCAAATTGTGATCCCATGGCAGCAAGTTTATCAACTTACTTATTCTGGTTTCTGGGCACGAATTGTAGATTAAATGCATCAAACTCTTCAATTAAGTCCCAAACACGGTGCTTATACAATTTCAGCAAATCATTCTTTGTTAAATTTAGATTTCTTACTTGATTTGCTATTAACTCAGAATCACCAAACACCTGAAAACAATTAATTTTTCTTTTTCTGGCCCACTCTAAACCGTGTATCAATGCTTCGTACTCAGCAACATTATTAGAACAACTGAAAGCAAATCTAAAAGCTGAATAATACCTATCTCCTTTAGGTGATATGAGCATTGATCCTCCTCCGACACCAATTTTACTCCTTGATCCATCAAAGTACAGCTTCCAAAGCTGATCAGTTTGTTGTTCTTCCCCTTTTTCCTCCTTGACCAAATTTGGAATGGTGATATCGGGCTCTTGAATCATATAAATGCCCAAACCTACTTCGTCCATGAGACTGAATGGGTCAATCTCATGATTCTCAGCTGCCCACTCATCTAAATTAATATTAGGTATGCCTTCTATAGGTACAGTGGGGTCGAGGGTCATGGATTGATCCTCCTGATCATGGAAAGCTAGGTTTACATTTATAGGATTTGGTGCATAGGGCTCAATATGGTCTTTAGCTTGTGGTTTTGACTTAATGGTAACTCTAGTACTATATCTGGTTCTGAAAAACATGTGAGACCAGTATGATGATAGATAACCACCTAACTTTGCAATGAAATCTCTAGACAGACAAACGACAAAATAAGGTGGAAGATCAATAACATAAATGTCCTGTGGTATTTGAGAATTCGGACAGGCGTGCAATGTAAGGGGCAGATTTTTAATAACTCCTACAGACTTAATGGTTGTGTTGTCCAACTGAACTACCCCTTTTGACAATGGTTCATATTCAAGACCTAACTTGTCTACCAGTTGTTTAGGCATAATTGAGTTGCTTGCTCCTGAATCTATCGGGCAGTTATGCACTATGCTATTACCAATTATTAGACTAACATAAAAGGGTGGTGATTTTACCTCTTGAGTTGACTGCCCCTTTTTTTTGTCTGAACTATTAGCAAGAACTCTTGGTTGTTCTTTAGTTGTTTCATCAGAAATGGATATTTTAGCCAAAGCTTCCTACAGAGCTTCTTTCTGCCTAGGTAATCGTAACACATCCAACATGGTGATGCTAACAGTCACCTTCTTC
>CM021109.1:540347390-540499436 GCA_007115665.2 Sequoiadendron giganteum
TATTCTTGTGGGGGCCCTATTCCCTATTTCTTATTTGAAAAATGATCAAAGATTTGGGCTTTCCTCATTCTTCAACCATGCCCACTTTCCTTCATTTCTTGATGTTTTCACTTTCTCCCATTCTTTCCTTTGTTCTTCTTGTTGCTCAAAGGTCAAATCTTCATCTAGGTAAATATGTGTGTCTCTAAGTAACCCTCTATTTTTTAGAATCCTATTCTTATCCTCTAAGTTTCTCAAGGTGACTCTTACATGCTTTTCCCTTCCTCCACCTATCTTTTTTCCAATTATGTTTGTTGATTGAATATGTCATGTTCACTTCAGCTTGTCTTTAAGGAAGTCCCTTGTTGGAATTTCAGTTTCCCCTTCTCACCAAAGTCTCTCAAACCTTTAATAATAATATTTGTAGCCTTTCTTTTTTTATCTTTTTCTTCTCTTAGTTGTCTTTTGACTTGTTTTTCAATGATTCCTTCCTGCTCACTTGATGATCCACTTACCACTTGTGACCATGATTTGGCCTCTTCTATCTGGTCTCTTAACTAGTTTTCTTTTATCTCCAATTCTACTAATGTTGATTGGATCACATTTACTTCCATTATGTTTTATTCTCCCTCCATTTCTAGCTTCTTGTTTTCAGTTGTTTTTAGTTGATCTAACTCATGTTTTAGAGTGACTAATTCTTGTTGTCCCCTCTCCATGTTAACTTGCAGATTTAAAATTCGTTCCTATTTTCATAGTAAGAATGGAATCACCTTCAATTGCTATTTTATAATTCCTAACTTTAATCCTTCTTCCAAACCAAGCCAAACTGTACACATCTCTGCTTCATTATTTGTGTTTGGCTATAAAGGGAAACTTATTTCTGTTACTACCTCGTTTCTATGATTTTTGAAGATATAGGTAGCTCCAAAGGGGTCAGGATTCCTCTTAGAGACCCATCAAAATTCAATTTTATCCAACCTTCTTCAGGAGGGCTCCAAATTGTGTCTTCGCTATCCATCTTAATCTTACCACTAGCAGCCCCATCTTTTATTATTTATCGATATATTTAAAGCATTCATATTTTTGCGGTCTTTTATTAAATATTTTAATTATTAATAATTTTAAATTAATAGTAATTAAAATTTAGATACTTAATGTGTCCCTCCATGTAAATTATAACACATGCATTCAATATGAAAAACACATGCTACAATAAGGAGATAGATGTGTTGGGCATGCCTTTTTTTAGTTTTTGGGAATTGTTTATTATTTTTCTTAGTGTATTGAATATATGTCATTATTTTCTCTAACAAACCTATGTTGATAAAAAAAAATCCAATAAAATTTATATATTTAAAAAGCTAAGACCAAGGGTTGTTTACATATATATGTTTTAATTTTTATGATATAATTTGACCCAAAATTGATAGGCTTAGAGTGGCAAGTTTAGGCTATAACATCATTCCATGTGGCTTAGGAGAAATAAACATCACATAGGTGTCACATCATGGTGTTCACACAAAGCATGTGAGGGGTCTTTGTGTGAACACCATTTGCACAAAAATATTTCCTTTAAACCTTCATATAAATTAAATTAGGAGAAATGAGTTGCATCACACTTATGTAGGAGAAATATATTTTTTTACTAGAAGCACCCCTTCATTGTGAAGACCTCTCTAATATGGGTTGACATGAGAGTCATTGCTCATACTTGAGCATATAATTCAATTCATGTTTTTGTGTGTAGCTTGAGAGTGGGACAAACTATTATGATTTGGCCCTAGAGTTAACTCGTTCACACTTGAACATCTTTTTTGTTAGAGTAATTGGTTATTTACTTTATTAATTAAACAATATTTGTTTAATTACTTAAAGTTCCCTTTTACCTCTTTTCACTTAAGCTAACATTAGGTGCATAATAATTAATTACTTTATTAATTATTATTGTGCAAGCCTAGGGTTTTCCTTTTTAGGGTTTTCACCTATATGTGGTTGAAAACTATCTTTTGTATCATTATTCATTTTACATTTTTGGGTGAATACATTGCTCCACATTCTATAGCATTCTCTTTGTTTCTCCTTGTAACAGGTATTCTTTGCTTGCAGAGGTCACTAGGCTCCTATGAACTTGTATTTTCTCAACTCCAATATGGTATCAGAGCTTCAGATTTTCAGCTGTTTGTTCTTGTTTTGATTTTTTTGCATTGGAAGCAGATCTAGGGTTCTAAAGTTTTTTTTTGGTGGATTCAGCATACTCCTATTTTTGGGTTCACTTTGGGCCCAAACGGATAGTGCCATTGGATTCGCAACATCCAAAAACCCTAAATCGACTGTCAATTCGTCAATTTTGGTTACAGTCGACCAGGGAAGCAAATATTTTTAGGGTTTTGGCCCTACGGCCCCAAGATAGGTCGTCCGCAGCAAAAATCGCAAAAAAATAAATAAAAATTAAAAAAACTTAAGGTTTTTTTAATATTTTGTGCACTGCCCACACACACTAGGTCGCACCACTGCTTGGCCGCTCGGCAACCACTGCTCAGCCACCGTGCCACCCTCATCTGCCATGCCACCCTCTATCTGCCGCACCGCCCTCAGCTGAGCCCGCTCCGCGCTCCACCGACCCCGCGAACTCCGACATCCGTTGACCCCCCGTCGGCTCTTCCAGCACCCGCTCGTGGTCACATTTGTGACCAAGGGATTTCGCTTCAGCTCCTGTGTGCCATCCCCCTGGTTGGCCATGTGGCCAGGGGCTGACGGATTTTTTAGCCCTTAAGGGCATTGAAAGTTTTTTTTTACCTTTTTGAGCAACTTGCACTAAATAGGGCGTAAAATGGGCATTTTTTCTTGGATTTTTGAAAACGAGATATCGCCAGAAAGATGGTTTTGGCACCATTCTAGTGGTATTGGTATTTTTTTCTGATTTTTCCATTTTGCAGTCGTTTTAGCCAGTCAAAGTTAGAACTTGAGTTTTTCACTCCCGGGGGCGTATCTTTTACGTCCAAACTCCGATTTGACCAAACGAATAGGCGTTGGAAAGGTGTTATAGTGCTCTTTCTAGATATATATTCTATTTTATCAGAATACTTACTAAGTATTTTTTATTCAGCTTTGTGTGTTTTTACACTTTGCTTAATTACTTGGTCATTCTGGCTCATACATGGGTTTTGTTTGCGTTGGATGGGTTATGTTGATATGATTTATCATTGCTGAGATCATTAGTCTTTGAATTTTTTCATTTGAAGAGTTATCATGGGTTTTTCTACTCACCCTTCAGTTGTTATTCTGGAATGGGGTAATTATGAGTCATGGGAAAAGGGTATACTTACACATTGTAGATGGCTTAATCTTTTACCTTATTTGTATGATATCATACCTAAACTAGCCACTTTAGAGGGAAAATTAGCATGGGACATCATTAAAAATCACATAGTAGGACTTATATTGTCTAGTGTTGATCATGACACTGTTTTGGTTATATTGGGCATTGATTGTCCTCACCCACTTTGGACATGTATTTGGGAGATCTATGGAGACCCAACTCTCTCTCCATTCCTAGAGGATCCTGCTTCAGATTGTCTCTTACCCATTGCTTGGAGAGAGAATACACCCTTTGATCATGATACTTTAGAGGAGCTTGAGTATTCAGACACCCTTACATGTTCTGATGGATTAGAGGTTTATCTCATAGTTCCTACTCTTCAGACTGAGACTTAATCAGCATCTCCTATTGTTCTTGATTAAGTGCAACAGGGAATCATACATCTTCCAGACATAGCTACTTTGGACTCTTATGTTGCAGACATATCTTTCTTGTTTGTGGAGTCCTATATTGCAGATTTGGAGGATTATTTTGAGGACATTCATCTCCTCTACCTTGACAGTCAGGTTATCACTGTTCGCCCACCATTATCCGTGCATTCAGAGGTTGCATTTCAGTATTCTCCACATCAGTTTGGATTTGGCATCAGTTGTTTCAGTTCAGACAGTGACATTCTTCAACATCCTATCATGGCACACATCTTGAGACAGATTGGTTCATCCTTCTTCACAAGGTTTCTTCGACATCGTCCTTTGGATCCGTTTCTTCCCAAGGGGAGGAATATCATTTGCTGCTTCAGGATCTCCTTCTGGATTCTACATCAGGCATCTACCATTGTGACAAGAGTTTCTTCATTGTGGGGGGGCCTTTTTCTCTCTTTCTATCTCTCCTATGGAGACCATTGTACATGTACTTATATGATAGAAGTTGTCTATGGGGGGTATCATGTTATCCACCTCCTATCCTTCTTTCATTAGTGCATTGCATTCCTTCCTTGCATTCTATTTTAGGGAGGAGTTTTGTTCCCACTAGGTTTTCTCCTTTACCCCATTTCATTTAGTTTGCATTGATTTTGTACATGGGTACCTGATCTGGCCTTGTTGTCGGGACCCATTGCTTTTGCTTTTAGTAGCTTCTTCTAGGTTTTAGCTTCTCCCTAAGTCTAGCTTAAGGGGGGGTGTTAGAGTAATCGGTTATTTAATTTATTAATTAAACAATATTTGTTTAATTACTTAAAGTTCCCTTTTACCTCTTTTCACTTAAGTTAACATTAGGTGCATAATAATTAATTACTTTATTAATTATTATTGTGCAAGCCTAGGGTTTTCCTTTTTAGTATTTTCACTTATATGTGGTTGAAAACTATCTTTTGTATCATTATTCATTTTACATTTTGGGTGAATACATTGCTCCACATTCTTGAGCATCTTTTTGTTGCTTCTCTTTGCTTCTCCTTGTAACAGGTTATTTGCTTGTAGAGGTCACTGGGCTCTTATGAAGTTGTATCTTCTCAACTCCAATATTTTTCTATTTCATTTTCTGCATTTTCACTATCTCCAATGCCCTTGCTCCTACAATACTGTCCTTCAAATAATAATGTGGAAGACAATGTCCACAACAAATAAAAGCTATTTTTTGTTTAACTCATGCTTTTCCAATTCACTTTGCATAAGAATGAATACACAAGCAAACAACACAAGATTAAAAAAAAATAGGAAAAATCACAAAAAGAAACGAGTTTGCACACATAGCTAAGAGTCGTGATATATACCATAGGTCTAAGAAACACATCATTACTATACTCATATACTCACAAGGATATTACAAGTTAATCTCCTAGGCAATTTTACATTCCTCCAAGGTTCTAACCTCTAATAAAATTCAAATATTTTGAAAGGCTTGATCATTATCGAGGAAGTCTTGATATTCAAACTCCTTAGAACAAGCTCTTAAAGGTGTCTGTTGTCAAACAGATTGCACTCAAATGCTTGAATGTTGAAATTCAACAATCTGTTGAAACATGGGAAATAATTTCAGGTTGTGGGTACCCTATAAGGAATTAGACCTCCAGATTCTAGGCTGGTTCCTATATGATTTCTTGATTAATAACTGAGTAATTTGTTGGGATAAGGGAGAAAGACTAAAATTAAATGTAGAACTGTAAATCTTAACTATGGTGATGCACCGAAGAATCCAATATGCAGACTTAACTCACAAAACGATTACCCACTATTTTCATTTCCACAAACTGATCTAATAGCTCAATCACTTAAATGTTTTAAACAGAGGCTTTAAAGAAACAATCTTAGAAGGAAAATATGATTTCCACAACTGGACTGTTTGATTATTGATTTGCACAATGTTTAACCAGTGAATTTAAACTAGGATGCATATAGAAATTCATAAAGGAGACATAAGTATTTAAAGGTTTCAAAAAACTGCTAACACAATAACTCTTCAATCAATCCTACATAACAATGATGCTTGAAAACTTGAAGGAGAATTCTAAAATGGTGGCAATGAAAGGAGTCTTTCTGCAAAAAATACACTAATTGACTTGTAAACCTGCTACTGTATTAATGTGAAATAAGTTGAGTTACAAATAATTCACTTTGCAGAATGCAAAGGAGAAAAATAAGAACTGGAGGAAAAATAATAATTTTCCTCAATATATACAATAAGCCTTCAAAAGGCATGGAGATGGAACTGAAAATCAACTTCAGTGTAAAAAATCGATGATTCAAGGCAATTCACGAGCAAAAGAAAAAAATCCTAAAAAAGAGGCTCAAACCCATGCAAAAATGAGCGCATGATGGTCCAAACTCAAGGTCAACTGGTAACTGAAACAAATAGCACTCAAACTAAATTGTAAATCCCCCAAAAGGTGGGCCCAAGCATATGAAAGCCACCTTGTTTGTGTCAATCCACCCAAGTGAAATATAACTCCATCTTTGCTTAATGTTTTATTTTTGCACTTTAAGATAGCTAAAATAATTAAATGATTTATACTTTATCATTTAACCATTTAACTTTACAATATGTAATGCAAAACATAAAAATTAAGACTTATGTCAAATAGAAACCTAACTTTATAAAATCACATTTCCATGCAAAATCTGAAATTTGCCACCACACTTAGCATAATCTTTAAAAGTCTACCATTGATCACCATCGAGCATTATTTGAAAGGTTGACCACATGATTATTAGGTTTGTCAATCTAAAACAATACCACGGTGAATACAAGATGAGATGATTACTTTTTAAAACAAAAGTCAAAAAACCACCTCATTTGGAATTAGGGATAACAAAACACCGAAACCCTAATCCCTTCCTTACTTTCACTTTGCAACTTTTGGGAAGTTTCAACCATACTGTGCCACCATCACTGGGGTTTTGAGTCTCCACCATTTCTGCCTGTTTTGGTTGATTTCTTCCTACTTTGGAATTCACCACACGATGCCTAGTAAGATGCCCTCTTATATCAAATAAATTTCTCATGAGTTTTGACGGCTTCATATATTTTACAGCATGGGCTCACCATAAGTTTTGATGCTTTGTTGTCATTTTCTGCGTTGACTTGCCCTTCTATCTGAGGCCAAAATTGAAGAGGTTCATGAATCCATCTCGACGGAACCTGAGAATCTCCATTTAGAGTCATATCATGGTAGTATGCTGGTGATTCGCGCTATATACTCTATTAGACTTTCCTTTTACCCGTGGATAGAGTGTTGCTTATTATATGTTCTGGAAAATAGGGTAAAAACCCTTCTATCATGGTTGTGAGTTTCTTCTTGCATCGTATGCTTGAGGTTTTCACTTGCTACCTGCTCTATGGCCGCGGGTTTGATTGTGCACCAAAAATGGTTGATGTCATTTTCTGGGCTCGACCCAAGAGATCATTTGTGTATTTAATACTTCTACAACAAAAATCCCATATGGGTACCTAATAATTTGAAGAAAACAACCCCACTTTGTAATTTTTGTTGGAAACTAGCATGTCCACTGTGATATGAATAAATTTGAGCTTCAAACAAAACCTCCATATAGATATTCTATTTTTCCTATGGTTTTCTTATGAAACCCTCACATGGGTATCTGATATTATGAATAAAATACATGCATCTCTATGTTCTATGTGCTTTGTGGTCCTTGGCCGCCATTAGAGGTTGACTTGAAGCTCACTTTCAGTAAATAATGCTGAAGAATCTACAGTTATATCCCTATATCTTTCCTGGATTTTGACTATTGGACAGCTTTTATCTTGTTCATGGTTGTGGCCTCTATATTGTTTCTGAGTATGTTGGTTATTTCATGGCTGTATACTGGCAATATAAGTTTGCTTCTTTTCTGTTGGTGCTTTTGTTTGTAGACTATAGCCAGTATTGATGTATATTCACCTAATCTCCTATGTAAGAGTTAGCTGCTCCAACACTTATCATGAAAACATACCATCCTACGTATTTCTCTCATGCTGGGTATTTGTCTCCTTTTATATATTGTGCAGGCCGCCATGGATTCTGGGTATCTTGAAGGTTTGATAATCTCAAAGTCTCCTAGCTGCAGAAAAACTCAAAAACTCCCTTCACTCTGTCCATTACTGGGGTCGGTTTTGATTCTCCCATGTAACTTGCATCTATGTTATTCCATAGCATCACTACACTTGTAAATTTTGATTGCTTTGAAACGGTAAAATATCACCTCCTATCTGGGAAAGGCACCTTCTTTTCATTTTTCTCTGCTCCTGCTCACATAATCAGATTGTAGAAAGCTCATACAAACCCTCAAAATCCTTGAATTAATGCACTCATGTTCTCCTGTCTTTCTTTTATAATATGCATGTTATTGGCGATGAGAACAACAACTAGATCTTTTCCCTTCTTTCTTAGTGCTAGCTCTCTCAAGTGTTGTGGAGTCTTAAAATAAATACTTCTGTGTTTTCACTTAAAACTCACCTTTAGCTTTTACCTTTTTATTTTCTCTAACACAAGATATAGCAGAGATCACTCTTTAAATTATCATGTTGTAACATAACAGTGCTTTCCATCTTCTAATGATCACCACTTATTGCTCGATGTGTTTTCCCCTTAACTAGGACTGTGATGCAAACTCTTGAACTATAATGTGCTGCTTTTCTGAGTGTTGAGGCTTATGAATGTCACCATGGCTATTTATTTTTTCCATTAAATTCAGCATCTTGAGTTGTCACTTAATTGACATGGCAGATCTTCACCATATTGTTATGCAAGTTTCCTCCCTGAAATCTTATGATGATTATGATTATTCTTAAGCTGAAAATTGCATCATACAGGACAACAAGTAATATCAATGTATTTGCTCTCTTACTGACTGTCATTTAAGCTGAAGCATTTGAATACTCATGATAGTGTTATGACTCTGCTTCATTTTGTAACCTGTATAGAATATATGGTAGAGCTGAAATAAGGCTGCTTGTATGATTATATTCTCAATTTCAGCAACTCTCTTAATGAGTATTCTAACAATATTTAAGAACTCTCATATGTAACTTGAGAGCGTGTCCTTTTGATATGCTGGGATAAACCCTTGTGGGAGCCCGTTTTACTCCACATATCTCATAAAATGATCATGAACATAATGAACCTACTCCTGCACAGTGAACAAACGTGTTAGCAAAATAAATGAAGTTGAAAGCTTCCTCTTGAGTTTTGTGCCTTTTTTTAATGAAATCATTTGATGGATGCCTGGTCGATTGTATACTATATTTTTGTTGGTAGCATAGGCATATGATAGGATTTGATTCGCATTGCTCTAACCACACTTCCATCATACTTGCAGGTGCATTTGAGCTTGGAGCTAGAGCTGGATCGATTCAGAGTCACAACTGAAGACTTCAACTTGTCAGTGATTCATCATTTCAGGCAATGACGAATCACTTTCTACCCTATGCTTTCTCTATTCTCAATTGTATAGTTTACTTTACTTTATGCACCCCTAATTTGATTGTGAAAAACAAATTGAGTTACTCCCATGGCTTGTGTGGGATTCTGGTTTGTACATTATGAATAATAACAACAAACATTATGCAAACTTATGATATCATTTTGAGATATTTTTTGCATAATATTACTGAAATTTACACTGTAATGAAACATTGCACAATAATGAGTACTTAGCAGAATTTTTTTTAAACAACTTGTGCACCTTTTGGCTTTCAATTTACAATTCAGCTCTACCTGTTTGAGCTGGTAGTGAAAAATAGGTAACAAATTGGTGACCTCTGTGGAGTGTTTTCTTGCTAAACACCATAGACTAGTTATGTAGCTTATCCATTGGGCATGGAGTCTAGTCTTGCTCTTAACTTTTGAAAACCTTCGTAACTTAGCTTCAAAACAAACAAACTAAAAGAAACTATTGCAACTCTGTTTATGACAGAATCTAAAACTCTTGTGCAATGATTGCACTTTACTGAAAGTGAAACAAAACTCAATGAAAACTAATGTGCGATGAGCACTTATTAAAAACATACTAAAACTGAAACTATACTATTATGTACAACAGAAATTTAAACTACTTAATAACATTGTTTGAGATGGATCCCGTTGACGGGAATTGGCAACACTTCTCCATCCAACCTTGAAAGCTGGAAAGCATTGTGTTCTTTCTTTGTTGTTATAATGTATGGGCCATCCCACATGGCATCAGACTTAGAATGTTTGCTAGGCCTGCTCTTTAACTCATCCCATTTCAAAACTAAGTCGCCTTCATTGAAGACTCTTGCTATTGCTTTCCTGTCAAATGTCTTCTTCATCTGAGAGTGATGAATCTGAAGCTTTCTGAAAGCTTCTTTTTTGGTTTCATCCAACTCTGTTAACTCATCAAGCCTAACTTGCATTGGCTGCTCCTCGAGTAACTCTAGTTCCTTTATGTAGCTTAGAGTTGGGAACTCTATTGAAATAGGCAGCTTCGCCTCCTTACCATAAACCAAAACATACAATGAAAAAATTGTTGATCATTTTGGTGTAACTCTATCAGCCCAAAGGGCTAATTTAAGCTTGTCATGCCATGACCTCTGATTATCTTCAATTGTCTTTTTAATGATCTTAATCAGGTTCTTATTTGTCGATTTTTCCTGTCCATTACCCTGGGGGTAATAATTGGACGAAGTATTCAAATAAATGTTATTCTTCACTGACCAATTTGAAACTTTTAAGCCAATAAAGGCTAAAGCATTATCTGAAATGATAGACTCAAGTGTACCAAACCTAGAAACTATGTCTTGATAGAAATTTAAAACTGATGTTTTATTTGCATCTCTTAGAGCAACTACTTTTGTCCATTTCGTGAAGTAATTTGTTGTTGTCAAGATCCACTTGTGCCCTGCACTTGATGGTGGGATAATAGGACCGATGAAATCAAGTCCCCACTTTCTGAATGGCTGCTCAACCTGAATTAGATTTAGGGGCAGAGCTGCTAACTTTTGTTTACCTACAAACAATGAACATTTCGCATATTTTCTGACATAAGCATAAGCATCCTTGAAAATATTTGGCCAATAGTACTCTACCTTCATGATTTCTCAAAACTGTAGTGACTTCTTCATTGTTGTTTTGCTCCTTTTCTGCAAGTTGTTCGCACAGTCCCTTACCTTGAACAAGCTTGGTAACCTTTATATTGATGTCGTATCCCATGACTTTGGTTATCCAGCCTGCATGCTTGTCATTTATGTCCTTATTTAACAAAAAATCCTTGACTGTTGGGTGAGCTACCAGCAAATGTATCTTATTATTAGATAGCATATGTCTAAACATTTTAAGACTCCTTACTACAGCAAGCACATTCTTTTCAACAAACGAATATCTTGTTTCATAATCATGCAAGACTTGACTAAAAAATGCTATGGGTTGTTCAAATCCTTGATCATTCTAGTGACAAAGCATGGCAGAAATTGTATCAACACTACCAAACGCATACAGTATAAAATCTTTATCAAAGTTTGGATTTATTAGTGTCGGGGTTGCTGCAAGTGCCTCTTTAATCTGTTCAAAACTATTTTTACCCTCCTTTGTCCAGTTGAACTGCATGTTCTTCTTCAGCATGGTTGTGAGAGGTTGCAGCAACGCTGCAATGTTAGGAATAAATCTCCTAACGAAATTCATCCTGCCTAGAAAGCTCTACAAACCTTTTTTGTGAGTAGGAAGTGGTAAAGCCAGAATGGCTGCAATGCGTTATGGGTCAATAGAAATACCATCTTTTGAAACAATGTAACCTAGAAGCTTACCTTTGTGAACAAAAAAAATGCTTTTCTTTGGATTCAAATAAATTCCATATTCTTTGCATCTCTCGAATATCTGTCTAAGATGTCCAAAATGTTCATTTGCATTTCATGAGAAAACAGTGATATCATTTAAGTAAACAAGAACAAATTTGTTTATCAAACCTTGGAGAGCCATATCCATTGCTCTCTAAAAGGTTGCTCCTACGTTTGACAATCCAAACGACATCTTTCTATAAGCCATAGTACCCCACTTGGTGGTAAAGGTTGTTTTATACTGGTCTTCTTCCTTAACCAATATCTAGTTATAACCTGAATATCCATCCAGCAATGAGAACCTTTCTGATCCAGAAACAACTTGCAGTATCTGCTCCATTGAAGGCAACGAATAGTGATCTTTAAGTGAAGCTCTATTTAGATCATGAAAATCAACGCACAATCTTATCTCTTCGTTCTTCTTTCTGATGGGTACCAGGTTAGATACCCAAGAAGTGTGCTTGATTGGAAATATAATACTACCTTCAATCAGCTTGTTCAATTATGTTTTCATTAAATGTTCTAGTTTCAAATTCAGGGGCCTTTGCTTCTGTTTGACTGGTTTTGCATTGGGTTCCAACTCAATGGTGTGCTGAGCTAACTCAGGGTTAAAACCCTTCAGATCTCCATATTCCCAAGAAAAGTTGTCACTAAATTCTTGACAAAGTGAGATAAAATCCTGTTGTTCCTCCTTTGTACAGACTTTTCTGATGCAGAGCAAAGAGGATTCACAACTCAACATTCCATTTGCTTCACAACTTTCATACAATTATTCATCTCAAACAATGATTAGGTGCATTCTAGATCATCGTGTAATCATTCTCACAACAACCCACATTTTAATGCAACAAACAGTCATTAATAACTTCCATAAAAAAAATAATGAAGCCAATCCCTTCAGTGAGATTTAAGATAAAATAATTACAGACCTTCCTTCCAATTTTCATGAAGATCCAACCATGGATAATAAAGTTATTGCATTTTTCCCAAAACTGCAAACCCTAGGCAGTGTTCAAACCTGCCCTCACCAAAATAATCATATCTTCCACAAAACTCAATAAAATTCAATGAGACAAAAAAAATTGGAAACTAGAAACAGAGATCTTTCCATCCATATATGATACTCCATTATTTGAATCCATACCAGTCCGTATAAATCACAACTTCAACCTGAAAACAATGTAGAAATCATAAAATGCACACCAAACTTGAGGTTGCCATTCATCAAACTCCATAAAAAATGTCTCCAACCTCCCAATTCGAGTTTTGGAGGGTGTACTTATACATTTACAACCAAAACCAACTATTTTCAACCACCTTTTAGTTAGATTGTTAACAAAACACCTTAATGACACTTTTGACAAGTTGCTTGACAACTTTCTTGAGCAACTTTTACAATTTTTACAATATGGAACAACTTTAAACATTATTTGACAAATGACTTCAAATATTACTTCCTAAGACTCAAACACCTATAAAATGGTTTTATAAACCTTATTATAAGACCCAATACACAAAATAGAGCAACTATTTACAAATGGCCTCATGGAGGCTTGAAAGCAACTTGGTGCTCCTGCACCATTTTCCAAGTTTGAGAAGCTTGTCTTTGAATATTTCTATCGGATCATAATTTTCCTACTTCACTGTGATGTTGGATTTATCTCTTCTAACCTGATGATCAATGTTGAAAATTGATTCAAGAGTCACCAAACCTTTTGGCAGTTTCTTAGACTTTAATTGCATGATTTGATCACCATATTGCTGATCAAACTTGCGTTGGTTTCTAGTAGAAAACTCAGCCTCCTCCATCAGAAAATGAACTATTTGTTCATCACTGTCAAAAATCTGGCAGCTTACATTATTATCAGGTACTGAAGGTCTAACAACTACCTTCATATATTGCTGCACTTGTACGTTATGAACTTCAGCTGGGATGTCAAATTGTGATCCCATGGCAGCAAGTTTATCAACTTACTTATTCTGGTTTCTGGGCACGAATTGTAGATTAAATGCATCAAACTCTTCAATTAAGTCCCAAACACGGTGCTTATACAATTTCAGCAAATCATTCTTTGTTAAATTTAGATTTCTTACTTGATTTGCTATTAACTCAGAATCACCAAACACCTGAAAACAATTAATTTTTCTTTTTCTGGCCCACTCTAAACCGTGTATCAATGCTTCGTACTCAGCAACATTATTAGAACAACTGAAAGCAAATCTAAAAGCTGAATAATACCTATCTCCTTTAGGTGATATGAGCATTGATCCTCCTCCGACACCAATTTTACTCCTTGATCCATCAAAGTACAGCTTCCAAAGCTGATCAGTTTGTTGTTCTTCCCCTTTTTCCTCCTTGACCAAATTTGGAATGGTGATATCGGGCTCTTGAATCATATAAATGCCCAAACCTACTTCGTCCATGAGACTGAATGGGTCAATCTCATGATTCTCAGCTGCCCACTCATCTAAATTAATATTAGGTATGCCTTCTATAGGTACAGTGGGGTCGAGGGTCATGGATTGATCCTCCTGATCATGGAAAGCTAGGTTTACATTTATAGGATTTGGTGCATAGGGCTCAATATGGTCTTTAGCTTGTGGTTTTGACTTAATGGTAACTCTAGTACTATATCTGGTTCTGAAAAACATGTGAGACCAGTATGATGATAGATAACCACCTAACTTTGCAATGAAATCTCTAGACAGACAAACGACAAAATAAGGTGGAAGATCAATAACATAAATGTCCTGTGGTATTTGAGAATTCGGACAGGCGTGCAATGTAAGGGGCAGATTTTTAATAACTCCTACAGACTTAATGGTTGTGTTGTCCAACTGAACTACCCCTTTTGACAATGGTTCATATTCAAGACCTAACTTGTCTACCAGTTGTTTAGGCATAATTGAGTTGCTTGCTCCTGAATCTATCGGGCAGTTATGCACTATGCTATTACCAATTATTAGACTAACATAAAAGGGTGGTGATTTTACCTCTTGAGTTGACTGCCCCTTTTTTTTGTCTGAACTATTAGCAAGAACTCTTGGTTGTTCTTTAGTTGTTTCATCAGAAATGGATATTTTAGCCAAAGCTTCCTACAGAGCTTCTTTCTGCCTAGGTAATCGTAACACATCCAACATGGTGATGCTAACAGTCACCTTCTTCATATGATCAACAATGTTAAAAGCAGGAGAACTAACCTTATGTTGGGTTTTAGGAACAACAGTCTCCTTCTACACTGGATCAGGCTGAGTTCTCGTGTCTTTAACTGGTTTAGCTTGTTTCTACTATTCTTTAGCAGTCTCAAGTTGCTTCCTTGGTAAAATCTGAACATTTTGTGAAGAAGAGAGCTGTCTTTTCTCATATCAGCTGCTGAAACTTGAATCTTCTAATGAGCAACTTGTTGTTTACCTTTATCAACCTGTTGTGTGTCACTTTCTGGTTGTTGTTTTGTCAGAAACAGCTTGTTGTCTCAAATTTGTTGCTCTTTTCTTGGATCTTGTATTCGTTGCAATAGATGTATCTGACTAATTTTGACCTTGTATCTGATTTACTCTGCAAAATTTGTTGCCTTGCCAATTCATCATGGCAACAGTGCCTATGACACCACTCAATCCAAACATACCATTTTGATTACTCACACACGTTGCAAGGTTACAAAAGACCGGACTTTGATCATTAAGAACATAATTGTAACCATGCAAACACAGCCACACCATAGAAGATGAGACTGGACATGATGTTATCCTAAAAAGACAAGAACATGATTATAACCATACAAACACGACCACACCATAGAGAATGAAACTAGACATGATGTTATCCTAAAAAGACATAGAGAAAGAAAACAAATACTCTAATATAACTCCTAAAGACATTTGAATGTTTTACTATAATCCTAGAATTCTTTTAATGTCTTTTATTGAAAGACATTTGAATGTTTTACTATAAATTAAATTATAAAGATATTTGAATGTTTTACTATAAATTTAAATATTTTACGAGACCATCATTTCTGTTTTTAGTTTACATGTTCTAATAACAACTCCTCTACATGCTCCATAAAAATAAACTCGAACCTAAATGAAAACCTCAAAAATTTATACGCAAAGCGAGCTAATTTCTAATGCCACTTTCCTTGTTTCATAATAACTTTTTTGTTCCATGGCATGCCTCAAGTACCACGAGACATTATAGCCGAGAGATCATAATTATAAGCATTTGCAAGCAATGTGGGATTATCATTACATCGTCATGATGTCCATCATAGGATCTGAAGCACCAACCCGCGTGGTAAAAGTTTCGAGATGACAGGGATATAAGTAATATTTAATAAGAAAATTAGTTTTCGTATTCCTCACCTAAGTCAGAATCATTTTGGAATTGTAATGATACATACAACTTTAATATTCATGCTGATTATCAGCTACTTGCTAGCTTCACAAACCTCATTTATCAAGCTTAATAATCTAATAGAACTTAGACTGTATTGCTTCTACATAAATAAAACACTAGAATGGCATTCATTGATTTCAGCTACTCTAACATCATAAACCTTATTATGAAGCCCATTCTAGTAGAATTTAAGCTTCCGTGCTTAGCTTGCTTCTTTATAGGACATTCTTCATTATCCACTAATACAGGTGAACCTTATGATTAAGGTTCATAATCTTACAGAGCTTAAATAATTTGCATGCTTTGTTTCTGTCTAATATAAAATTCTTGAAAAGCTTGTTTTACTTAAAACTGTTTTCATTTGCTTTGGAGTTTCTCCTCCGCATTTCCCCATCTTGTATTTGGCATTGATTTGGGAAGATGGGAAGAAAGAATTTGGCCAGTGTTCCTCTGTTTGTACTTGTAGTTTTTGCCTGCCTGTTACATTGTCATGATGCAAGGAAACTGGGTCCTTTCATCCAATACAGATCTTCCTTGGTCTTACATTTTCAGCCTCAACCTCATAACTTTTTTGGTAAATGTCATTCATTTTTTTCACACCATTGTAAGCATAATATAGTTAATGCTTGTGGCTGGGTGTATAAGCAAGTGTATGAGCTAACTATTGGATTGAATGATATGTATGTGATCAGTTACAAGTTATTCTGGATCAGAGAGCAATGCTTCATATATTGAGAAGGAAGAGGTTTTAATGGAGAATGCAGAAGATGTTAGTGATGAAGAACAAGAAGAAGAAGAAGGAGAAGGCATGCAAGAGCCTCACCCTGCAGATGAACTTTTGCAGACCCACAGAGCAGATGGAACCAAATCTTACATATTGAGTGGCTATTAGACGTACACCATATATAAATATTTACTGATTAACCGATTAATGCTCTTCTTGTTTCTCAGGCAATTTTCAGATTTTTTCTGCAACTATATAGAAGTAGATGATCACTGCAAATTTAGACAATTTTATGCAGTTTTATAAAGCATACAACGAGTGTCTGTCACTTAGAAGTGTTTTTTCCTTATCCATCGTGGTTTCCAGGGTAGCCTGAAAACTTTGTAATGGGAAGTATCTGTTAGCCCTAGAAATTATCGATTATAGGATAGAATTTTTTGTGTTGTAGTGTAAGAAGCTGTAACTGTTTCCTATTATGCCCAGTTTTCGGATGGTTTTAAATTATTTTATTTTTATTTTTAATTTATATTTTGATGAATATCTTATATTGTTTTATATAAAAATATATATATTCTGAAAAAAAGTTACATCTTAAAGTTTTTATAAGACATAATCTTAACCAACAATTCAAAGAGAGAGGGCCACTAAATCACTGATTAAAAAGTCACATCTTAAAGTCTATACAATTTTTTTTATTTTTATAAATGACTGATTGATTGATCGATTATCTTGAAGGAAACTAAATGTAAGGTATACATGTTAGAAGAGTTTAAATAACTAGTGTAAATTGATTTTAATTTATTGGTTGTTCATGGGAAAGGATATAAATCTATATTTTTAATTTTTATATTCATTTTATGTTGTATTGTATGAATGTTGTAAATCTGTAACCTTAAAATTCAATTTGATTTGTTTGGTACATTTGTTAACCTTCCACCAAAATACAGTAAATCTGTAATAAAATATTACTAGTCTATTCTTCTAGGATTCTAGCTTCTTGGACTAGGCATATTCTTGATCTTGTGTCTTGGACAGGATTACACCTATGGTCTTGTCCTCTCAATTCAAATTCTATTTTTTCTACTTCTTAAGTTGGCTTTTCTAAATATGACTATTGATCATTGTCTTCTATCTCAAAAGTCTTGAGTTATGTGATTAGGACTTGTATTTAAGAACACCATTTTAAATTATTTTAATAATAGATTGTTATGGTAAAATATGCACAATAGTATTTGGTCATAATCGCATTAATTACAATCTTAATCTCACATCAAATTCAAAATATTCAGATTCAATTATATGAACATTTGCATTCTTTATTTGATATGTTTTTAATCTTATTATATTAACCATAAAAATTTGTTACTATTAAAAAAACAGTGTTCCTTCTATCTATAACAAACCTTCAAACTTAATATTTTTAATGCCACCAATTTCTTAAATATAAATATCAATGTAGACAATAACACATTCCACAGATCAAGGATATAGAATTAATTACAAGAATAGAGTGTCTTAAGACCGGGCAATGGTCACGATCAGTCCAGGACATAATAAAGTTCAAAAGATTTTTATTGCAAGCTATGCTCACTATTTCAATAATAAATTCAAGTCATAATATTTAGGGGAGAGGGGCTCATAGTGGAGCAGGGTCTAATAGTGGGGATAGAAGTAGTCTCCAATGGGTCCCATAGTAGAGCATCTTAATATCCAATTGAAAAACACTTTTTATCCATAAAATACACAAATTGACAAATCATGTGATGCCACATCAGTGCACCAATAAAACATGACTTAGTGCACCATTATCGGTCTCACTTATTTTTTTGGCCCTTTTTGGATACCTCAACAAAAAGCATGTTCATGTGGCATCATATTTGATGATGTGACCTTAAAATGAAATATAGAAGCACATGAGTTGCCAAATAAACTGCTGTACAAAATTGGGATTGATTTGAAATTTTCACATAAGATTTTGAAAAACTCGAAGTTAAGGTGCTCCACTATGAACCCCTCTCCCCTACCAACGACAGATTACTCTTGTGTTCAGCATCGACAATTTTTTAGTTGATTCCTTCCATTTCAACCATTGACATTCATTCCCTTATAGTTTTGCTATGTTCATATTTATTATAAGTGTTGGCAAAGGCACAATAAGAGGATTTTGTTAGACATGTGACCTAACAAATATTAATGAAATAAATAACATAAGTGTAGGAGAAATGGCATTTGAAATCAACAAGCTAACACAAGAGCAGCTCAACGTATTTTAGTTCATCCTCATGGGATTTGGCTTCTTCTGTCTTCCGCATGCATCCATCTTCAATCTACTTTTACTGTTGTTAATCAACGAAAGAGGGATCCTATGAACACTTCCAAAGGGACTGCACCCTCCCTATCTACTTCTAGCTATCATCATCTCAAAGTTTGTATTCATCCTTCTTTGACGGGTTTTTGTCTTTATTTCATCATTCCTTATCATTTAGTTCAATCCAATTCTACATCTATTTGTACCACTGGTTTTATAAAAGAATGAGATTATGGGTTCTTCTCATAAAATCAAACCATCTGCGTCTGCTTTTAACTCAAGACTCATGTAAACTACGATGTGTTCAGCAATCATCCTGGATCAAACATCAAATACATGATAGCTAGCACTTTGTATGTTAATCTTATTGGTATGACACACTCAATTTTTAAGTAAATCTTAAAGAATAAATATCTGTATCATGTAATGGTAAACATGTAGGGGACCATCAATAAATGCACAAAATAAATAAATTTTAAGAAATGATGTGTTGGGCTAGATGGTACCGTCTCATATCAAATGGTGGTATGAATTTATATTAATACATTTTGTAGTTGATATATAAATTGAAGATAATTCATGTTGTAAGTTTGGTTCAAGCATGTTGTTCATGGTGTTTCTATATCCATGGTTAAGTAATATGTGAATTTTTGGTAAAAGTAATCAACATAATTTATTTGTTATCAAGATAAACCTATAAGATTCTAGCATGTTTATACTGATTTACAAATCATGATCATGGAGAGATCTAAAATTGAGATCTTGGTGCCCTTGAAGTTCCTTAGCATAGGTTTTTTAAGAGTGAACTTAATTGGGTTTTTTCCAACTATTGTTAGGCATTATTAATTAATGATAATCATTTAAAGGAACTTCGTTGAGATATTCAATAGTAATCAATAAAACCCTATAAACTGCAGCCTTAAAATGGGTATTGGTAAATGGTGGTTATTATATTGTTTGGTATTAAACCCTTATTTGGTTTTCTTACTATAGTGTTCTTTCTATTTCACTCCCATGAAAGTAATGTTACTTGAATATTTAAGAAACCTTGGGTTTGGGAATCCAAGTGTATGTTCCTTGAGAGATTTGGTAAGAGAACTACATGGATTTTCAATCTCATTTGGAAGTGGATATGTAGGCAGTCCTTGGGTGAAGGATGCCCCTATAACCCAAGTCTATAGGGGAGGGCTTAGGGAGTTTCTCTAGAATTTGGGGTTATTCTTAAACTTGATTATCTCTCCCTTTCCAATATGCTTCAACTTGAGGCTAAATTTGCTTAGATGATAGTGATCTCACCTTCCAATCAATATATCAGGCCACTATATAGGTTTGACTCCAAAGAAATATAGTTGATCTTCATCAAGTTTATCTACTCTAAGGTTTGTTGTGTCTATCTTTCCAAAATCTACTCCAATATTGGATGAACTTTTAGAGTTAGTATTATGGTGGTTTATCTTGATGTGAATGTGTGATAATTTTTTTAAACATATATGAACTAAAATAGTTAGAGATTGTGTAGGAATCACTATGACATGGTGTTTTGACTTAGTGATAAGTATAGGAAGGTATATGTTAGCCTCTAGAGTGAGGACTATTCTTCTAAGACATAACAGTGTGACAAACTTGGCCATGAGATGGCTATGAGTGAGTTTTGAAAACTTGATAACTTATATATTATGATGATGTAGAATTAAACTAATATGATATAATGGTGTGAACAACGTTTTCTCTTATGGAGGATCTACTTGTTCTATTTATGTTCATATATTTGTGTTAAGTTAGGATGGAATTCCTTATGTTTGCCTTTGCCAAATGTTGGAAACTAGCAATAAGGTATTACTAGATATGGTATGATGTTTTACCTTTATATCTATTGGGTGGATAATGGTGTGTTAAGCTTTATGATGGTTAGTACCCAAAATATATGTACTCCGAAGTTGAATATTGTATAGGTTTAATTTATTTTTAATTAATAATGTGTTCTCTAGTAGTAATTGAATTAAGTGAATGGAATCAATTATTTTTTGAGTGCTATTTGTTTATGTATGTGTATTTGAATAGAAACCAACTAATATGGGATAAGTTCAATGTTATTTGTGTATCAATAATTTGACCTCAAGACCTATAAGACTCAATGTATAAGTTTATAGATCAATGTATGGGTTAGATAACTAGGTCAACTTTACTAGTATCTATGAATCTTTATGATATGTGGATTATGTGTACTTGGCTATAAGATGACTAAAAAAATCACAGTAATATATAACTATTTCTACATAACCCCATTGTAGATTCTAAGGTAATGTATTGTAAACTTGGTAGAATCTACTCAATTCAGAGGTTCAACTAGCTGAACAGTCTACTTTACATTACCTAAGACCACATTAAATTGTCAACCCAAGGTTTGTAAGCTTATGATGGTGCAAAATTGTGTATGCCTTCATGGACCTAAACCTACCTAAACTATTCTACTTAAACTATTCTAGTTGCTAGAAATTCATAAAACTGTAAAACAATAAAAGCATAAATCAAAACTAGTTGCTACATATACCTACAATAAAGACTATAACTGAACTGTTGTTAATAGAATAATATTGTATTAACTGGAAACTTACTAAGAACTAATGAATCAACTGAACTATCCTATGGAGTGCCACTGATAACCATTACATGCATATTGTAAAAATATTACAAAGGATCTTTCCATAGATTAGACTCAATCATTCAAAATATCTCTCATGTTTAAAAACTGAAAAATAACTGGTAACATAAATTGATAAAAACCAACTAAATAACCTACGGATTTAACCAACAACTATATATAGCTTGAGGGAATCTTTATTAAAAGTAACAACCTAACTGAAATCATTAACCCCACTTCCAGATAACAGAGCATGGAATTAAGACTTGAATTATTCAACCTATAACTGAAAAGGAAAGAGAATCCTATCAGAACTAGAACTCTGTCAAAATAGAACTATATGTAAACATACAACCACTTGTCAAAATTCCACAACTGAAGGAGACCTCTTCTTCATCATTTATTAAACTAGTTATAATAACGCATGTCCAATGTTCATTAAGTGCCTTTGATCAATGACCACTACGTTCAACTTAATCTAGAGCTTCCCCTGCTTCGGTGTCCAATCATTCATGTTGCTATAGGTTCATCCTACAACTATTACGCCATGGTTCTATTTAGCTGCAAACAAGTTAATACGGCAAAACATGTACATGAGGATAACTATCACAATTAACCATAGCATTCCATCAACATTCGATACATTTAATTCATATAAACCATATAACACTAATATATTATAACCATAATCCCATCATGATGATTAAGGTTTAAGTTTGCATAATGGATAAAAGGATACTATAAAGTAGGATCATTGTTTGGAGAATATGTTCAAAAGTATCTTAAAAGGGTGCTGGCAAGAAGTTGAGTCCACTTTTTGGCCATTTAGTGGAGTGTTTTCCCTGATTTTCAGAATTCAACACATTTGACCTTAAAATTTGAAGCACTTAGAGATGGAATCTTGAAAAAATTCACTAATCATAAAATGTAGTACTCGGAGTCTAGTTTCCAAATATGTAATTTATTTCAATATCGAGATGATACAAATTGATTTTCAATAGGCATTTCTAAAACCATTGTTTAAAAGTCTTTTTTTACCATACCATGCACGTGTACGTCATCCATATTTTGACCTAAATAATCATATTTTTCTAAATCCTTTTGGAAAAGATTTGTAACTCATTGAAGCACGCTTTCCATATTTTTTGTAATTTTTTATTGAATATTTTTTTTGTTAATTTTTTAGTGGCCATGTTTGGTGTTTTAAAAAATTATCATGTACGTCACGCATAAAATGACCTAAACTTATCATTTTTTGAATTTTTTTTAAATTGAAAAGAATTTTCTGAAGTATGCTTTCTTGCAATCCATTTGTCAAAAAACTATGTTAATAAAAAGTCATTAAAATACTAAAAAACCTTGATAATTCAAGTTTATGGACCTGTTTCATCATAAATTAAATGAAAAATTAAAAAATTAATCCAATTATTTAAAAAAAAATTACATATTTAGAATCTACACTATCTCATCTATAATGGGTTTTAATTTCGTTGAAAATTTCTACAAAAAATATCTTCAAACGTATGCCCAAAGTCACTATTTTCTTGTGACATTGCTAGGACCTTCAACTTGTAGGTCAAACAAAGTCCAAGGCCTAGGTTCGGATCCCCAAACCCTTTCCCGAACCAAAAAGCAAAGCACAAACCCAACCGAAAATTCATATTTTTAAAAATGGGATCCCGTTTCATAAAAAAATAATCTTTTTATGCTTTTACGAAACGATCCCTTTGAAAATTGCCAAAAATGGAAACTTTCCATTTTGGAAATTTTTCAAAATAGGATCCCATTTTGAAAAGTTGTCAAAATGGAAACATTCCATTTTGGAAATTTTTCAAAGCGGGATCCCGTTTTTTAAAAAGCGAGATCCCATTTTTTTAAAAGCGGGATCCCATTTTTTTAAAAGTGGGATCTATTTTTAGATTTTAGGTTCAGGATCCCAAACCTAAACGGAATCTCGTTTATTAAAAAATTATCCCGCTTTCTTGAAGCCGATTTCTAGTTTTTGTCTAAGGCAAAAACTTCCACATTTTATGGACTCATCTTCTTGCATTTACCCAAAACATATATAAAAACAACAGAAAATAAGCCATTGTATATAGACCTATCACTCCCTCCAACTACCTTTTTGCTTGTCCTCAAGCAAAACACTAGGGATCTTGATTGTATTGCAGAGCAATTTTTCTTAGGTCCATAACTGTGCTAACACCCTGAATCTATCTCAAATAAAAACCTTGATATGTTGAAAGTTGCCTCATTTTGATAGTCCCTGCTCTCTTACATTCATCACTTTTCTCCCATTTCCAATGTGGGATTGGATAAAGGAGAATAGGTGGATGAAAAGTGAGTGGCATCTAATGAACTCCTTTGCTGATACCAATTGCCATGTAATTATGTGCCCTCTGAAGCATAGCAATGAAATTATGCATGGAATGTGGCTCTTTCTTCTATAGTTCAGGTGTTAAATTGTTCCACCTATTTTGCACATGCCTATAACATTGTTGTCCTACTGCCACAGCTAACATTTTCATTATGCCATAGTTTTCCTCCCTAACCTTCATGATCTTCTTATCTACTCCCTTATGTGTGAGGTGTTTCATCCATTCATCAATTATTGCATCTGGATCCTTAGCCTCTCTTCTGATTGGGAGTGCAATAGATTTCTCTTTTTCTTCATATCCTTCCATAATCTCTCCTCTAAGTTGTTCATTCCTATAATAAGAGGCCAATGCCCTAATCTGAAGATCCCCAACAAAAATTAAAGGATTCCATTTTGTCTCATCAGGGATCACATAGTTGTGCAAATAACTCACACAACTGATCTTGGTCTTTGGGTGTGGAAGCAACAAAAACTTCAAGAAATCTAGAAGTTTGACTCATACTAATTGAATGCTTGCTAGCTAATCTACTGAACTGAAAACATAAAAGCCTTTCTTGTAAAAATGGTGCATAATTTCTTGGTGGAGGCCTACACTTGACTATTTGTGCAGCCTTATCTTCTATCTCCTCTAACTGAACCACTATTTTATTCAGTTCCATATCCTTCTTTTCCAATTCCTATTCATATCTTTCATTTTCCTTTCTCCACTTCTCCCTTTCCTATGCAAACCTATCAGTTACCTTCCACAATTGATATCCAAGTGAGCAGGTTGTATGATAATCAAGAGTTTTAAGAGGAGGAGGCTTCTCATCTGGCACTGCTAATTCTTTGTCCCCAATTTTAGTAACAACCAATTGTCCCAATACAACTAGTTTAATACCATGACCATATATTTGCATCTTCTCCTCCATCTACATTTTTTCTTCTTTCTTTATCCTTATGCTCATAATTCTGCACCAATTCCTCTAGGTGTTTAATTTTGTTCAGTGCCTCTTGAAGTTCTTTTCTTACATCCCTATCTTCAATGTAAACTTCTTCTGCATTCTCAAACTGCTCATTACTTTCTTCATAATCTCTAGGAATGGGGAAGGTTTCTGCCCAAAATTTATTGGCATCAAATATATCCTCTGATTCAAAATCAGAAGTTGTCACTACATACTTCCTCTTTTTCACTGGTATATTTCATTTACCGGGAACATTCCCTTTTAATTCGGAGTCGGTTTCTACAATCATTACATTTTCTTGAGGCTGTTATGTTTGAGGTTGTTCCCCCTGAGTTTGTTTTGTTCCTATCTCTTCTTCAAGTTCCCCTATATTTTCCTTTGTAGCACTTTGTTTCTTGAGCCTACCCAAGCGCCTAGGTGTGAGAACTTCTTCCTTAATCTTCCCCTTTTCCTTTTTAACATTATTTTTCTTTTTCAAAACATCTTCCTTTTTCTATTTTTGAGTATCCCTCTTTCCCTTTGAAATATATTCCTCTAGTTTAGAGGGTGTAGAGGTGGTAGATACACTACCCCTTCAGCTCTTAGAATTTTGTGACTTAGAAGAAGGTAATTCCTCATTTATGGGTGGTTCAAGATTTGGCTCTGCAAGTTCTTCATGCCCGCCTTGTCTACGAGTAGGTGAGGCTATAGGTGACACATGAGGGTTTTCCTCTTCAGGCTCATTTTGGGGCTCATTTTGGTTTTTTGTATCCTTAGGTACTACAGGCGCATCCAACAAACTATTAATGTCTATACATTCTTCAGCCCTAAAATCCTCCCACCTAACTTGTGGGTACTAAATTATTAGACTCTTTTTTATCAGGAAAGTAACTAAACAATGATGAGAGAGAGAAATATTGCATTGCCTTTTCTGGTATTCTGAGGCCATTCATTTCAACAAGTTATAGAAAAAATTTGGTACATTTACTACCCTATTATGCCTAAGATGAATTTACAGTTTGAAATGAGTCATATACAAAAGGTTTTGTCTTCCATCACATGCAATATATTTAATAATGTAAGAGGTACATCTTGCCCACAACCAATGGAGATAAATTCTTTTTGCACCTTGTGATGAGGAATCCAATTCCTCTCCTCTTATGCAAAATCCTTCCCGAGTTGTAACTGCATTAGACCGAGCTGAGAATTTTGTCCCTGTCCTTGGTAGTCATGTAACCTATGTAATGGCGGTTTTAGATGCATCTACATAAAGTTCCTTTACCATGGCTTCATCGTATTGATGAGTTTCTGCAAATCTTCTAGTTAATTCATGACTAAATTCCATTAATTTTAGAAAATAGTCGAGCCAACCAACCCTTGTGAAGATGGGCAGGATTGTTGAGTCCTCCAAAATTTGTTGGTGAGTCGCTGGCTCTCTTCTTATTACATCTCCTCCCATCCTTGTTTTCCTCTCTGCTCAATATACCAAATCCAACTCTGGAAACTCAATTCAATCTTCCCACCACCTTCATACTTCTCTACCACTTCAAAACCTTTGTTTTCACATATATCCTTACTACTATACCATATGCAACTGCAAGTTCCCTTTTAAATTCAACTCTAGTCTAATCTAAGTTGAAGTTCTCATAAGCTCTTAGGGTTTCAAGTTTTAGCAATTTTAAAAATGGCAACGAAAATAGCACCAAAAATAAAACATAACTAAGGATTTTGCATGTCATAATATTCATTAAATTTGGTTTTGGGTGGCAGATTCAAAAGGACTGGCAAAAATACCGAGTAAAGTGTACTCTCCCCCCAACTTAATTAGTGAGGTGACCTCACTTCACATTGATGATTTGGAGGTGGTGTAAATTCATAATGATGGTAATTAAAGATATAATATTTTTCATGCATGAAATTAAATGAAAAAGTGTATGAAATTTTAAAGAAAACTAGATTAATCATAAGAGTATACCTTAAGTACTGCCTTGTAGGAATAACCATCCTTCGCGTGTGGAAATTGAAAGAATATATTTATTCGCTGATTTGATGTGACACATATTAACTGCAAGATAATTAATAGTGGGTGGCAAGTGGATATGATGGGACGGAAATGATGAGTATGAGTTGGCGATTCGACAACTCAAGTAGTTGAAATGAGAGCGGGCAATAAAAGAATTATGCTGCTTTATTTTTGATGAAATGATGGATATGATATGTGAATATCTTTGAAATGAATGTGTGTAACCTTGCAAATATTTATGGCACCAAATAAGTTGAATATTCTTTCAGTCATCAATTGTGGCTACAAGCACCTACAATGTTAGGTCCCATTCTTAACGTTGACAGTGTGAAGCTACAAGCCCCCTAGGCATCAGGGCCCTTTTGAATATTGATAAAAGGTTCCTCTGAAGATATTATGAGCATCATTATAATGTGTAGTGTGTGCTTGTGAGAAAAAAACATGAAACATTAGTGCCAAGTGAGTGCAAGGACTAAGTTGTGTAGCTCAATCTTTGGGCCACCAAAAGTGTTGGGTATGTCTCTTATTACTGAAGTAGGACTTTGTGCATCAGATTCGGTATCAGGTTTACTAAGAGCACCATATTGTTGGATCGGTGAAAACATAAAGTCATCCTTCTATGATGGCTTTTTATACAGCTTTAGTCTATGGTCGTTGACAAGAAGGGAAAACTGGATTGCATCAATGGTGTGTAATTGTACTGCTCCATTTGGGTAAACCTTGATAATTTCATAGGGGCCCAGCCATTTGGACTAGAATTTATCCTTGAAAACTTTGTACCATGAATCATATAACAGGGCCCAATCTCCCATAGTGAACTTTTTTGATTTAATATAATGATCATGCCACTTCATTCTTTATTGTTGTACTACCTTTGTATGATGGATGGCTTCCATCCTAAGGTCATCCAATCCATTTAAAGAATGCAACCTTTCCTTTTGTGCTTCTATTAAATTCATCCCCAGTTCTATTGTTATCCTCAATATTTTATATTCAAATTCAATAGGAAGGACTGTTGTCTTTCCATAGACCAACTCATAGGGTGTAAATCCAGTGGTTGTTTTCCATGTAGTTTTGTATGCCTAGACTACTTCAGGTAATCTAGAAACCCAATATTTCTATGCAGCTACATTGTCTTGGTGATAATACTCTCAATCTCTCTATTAGTGACTTTCACCTGACCGTTAGCCTATGGGTGATAGGGTGTTGATTTATTGTGCCTAATTTGGTATTCCTCAACCAACTTGGCAATTAGATCAAAAGTAAATTGGGGCCCTTGATTAGTGACTATTTCTCTAGGTACTCCATACCTAGTAAAAATATCTTTATATAAGAACTCAGCCACATTTCCATCTCTGAAAAATTGTAGGGCCTTGACTTCCACCCATTTTGTCAAGTAGTCACTAGACACAAGGATATATTCTTTGTTATTGGATGTAGGAGAGGTTGGCCCAATGAAGTCTAGACCCCATTTTTCAAAAGGTTCCAAAGTCAACTGAGTTTGTAAAGGCATCTCATTACTCTTGTTGGCCTTCCCATCCTTTGACACATATCACAACTCCTGGTGTATTTAACATCTTTATGCAATGTAGGCCAATAATAGCCAATTGTGAGGATCTTAAATGTTGTTCTCTTTGTTACAAAATGACCTTCGTGCATGGCTCATCATGACATGCTTTCATGATATCAAAGATCTCATCTTCCCTAATACATCTTCTCATGATGTTATAAGGCCTTGTATAAAATAGATAACAAAATATCCATGAGTATGGGAAGCATTTATGAACCAACTATCTTTTCTCTCTTGGTGAGAAATGTGGTGGAATCTACCCTGTGACCAAATAATTAAATATTTGCAGACCAGGGTATTTTTACTTGTAAATCAAATAAGTGTTCTTCAAGAAATGAATCATCCATTACCCCTTCATTTGATTGTGTTGGCAATCTTGATAAGAAATATACCACCACATTTTCCTTACCAGATTTCTCTACTATGGTGATACCAAATTCCTATGAGAGAAGTAGCCATCTTACCAATCTCCCTCCAACTACTATCTTGTTCATCAAATACCTGATTATTGTGTGATCTGTATGGACAAAGACTAGATAGCCAGTGATATAGTACTTGAATTTATTAATAGCATAGACTACAACAAGCATCTCTTTTTCTATTATAGTGCAGTTTAACTCAGCCCCTTGAAGATTCTTGTTGATGTAATAAATTGCATACTCCTTGTTGCCATCTTTCTGACCCAAGACTGCTGCATTGGAAAAATCTGAAGCATCTGTATGTATGTGAAATGGGAGAGTCCAATTAGGCTTGAGTCAGAGATTTATTTAGTTTTTCAAAGGAGTGTTGACACTCAGAAGTCCATTCAAACTCTATATCCTTACTCAGCAAAACAAATAAAGTTGCAACAATCTTACTAAAATCTTTGATTAACTACCTATAGTAACCTGCATGACCAAGGAAGCTCCAGATATCTCTTTGTTTTTGAGGAACAAGTAAAGTGGATATTATCTTTATCTTGTGTGGATCAACCTAAATTCCTTCACTGGATATAAAGTGTCCCAACACAATTCCTTGTGTCATCATCATGAAACACTTATCATTACTAAGTGATAGGTTGTGTTCTTTACACCTTTGTAACACTTTCCAAATTATTGAGAGCTTCCTCATAATTTTCACCATAAGTAATGAAGTCATCCATGTATATCTCCATGCGGTCATGTGCATAATCAGAAAATATGTTGAGTACTACTCTTTGAAAGGTAGCTGGAGCATTGCATAAACCAAAGGGAAAAACAAAGTAAGCATAGGTCCCCCAAGGACATGTAAATGTAATCTTGTCCTAATCCTCTGGAGCAATTTTGATTTGGTTATAACCACTGAAACCATCAGGAAATGAGAAGCACTTCTTCCTAGCTAGAGAATCAAGTACCTGATCTATGAAGGGCAGAGGAAAGTGGTCTTTCCTAGTGCTTGTATTCAACTCCCTGTAATCTACATAGAATCTCCATTTTCCACCTTTCTTGGGAACAATTACCAAAGGTGAGACCCATTCACTATCCGATATTAGATAGATAAAACCTACATCAAGGAGCTTTTGTAGCCCAACTTTCACTATCTCCCTGAGGGAAGGATTCATTTCTCTCTATGGTTGCTGAATGGGTCTATAGCCATCATTAATATAAATCTTGTGCATACATAAATCGGGATCTATGCCTTTCATATCATGGTAATCCCATGCATATGCAGCTGAGTGTGCCTACAAGACTGATTGCAGAGGATTCTGATGTTCCTTTGTCAAGGCATTATTGATATTTAACTTCCTTCCTAGCATAATTTCCAACTCCTTTGATGACTCTTGAACTGATGAGAGGTCAAGGCTTGGTATAATGGGTAGACATTGTTGAGGTAGTAATGAATGAAATAGTTGTGATATCTCTTCTATAGAATTGGTGGGAATAATACTTTGTAAGGGGTCTTGTAGGCATATGAAGCAATCTTGTTGTTGCGGGCTCCTACCACAGTCATTTTTGATTATGTGAGAAATGAGCTCATCTTCATTCTGGTCATCTAATAAGGGGTTGTGCTCTATAGTCATTAGTGTCTACAAAGAATTGTTTTCCTCCTCCTCCTCACCCAAATTGGGCCAAATGGTTTTCTCAAGGTCTACATATGGTTGGGTTGGTGGATAAAGAACCAAGTTCTTTGTAACTGTCCCATTAGATATTATCATTTTACCAAACCTACAACCTATAAATGCATTTGTTGTAGCTAACCAAGGCCTACCTAGGATGAATGGGTAACCTACAAGATTAACTTTGGGTTGTAGCACTATAAAGTCTACAAGGTATTCCTAAGAATCTAATGCAATGACTAGGTCTTTAATAATTCTCTCAGGCTTGACCGTGGACCTATCAGCTAGCTGCAAAATAGATTTGTGTGGGCTTGAGGTTGACCAATTGAAGCACCTACATTGTTTCTTTTATCATGACATTGATGGCTGCCCCCAAGTCTATCAAATTATTCTTAATGAGGGTTCCATTAATCTTAACATCCAAAACTGGACTACCAGGATCGGTATACTTAGGGACTGTAATGTTTCCCAACATGATGTCTGCAAGATTTCCCAAGACATGGACTGTCAGTGGATCTTTTCTTTTCCTGCCTGGTTTCTTAAGACATAGATCCCTTACAATTTGGGTATAGATAGGGATGTCTTTGATAGTTTGAATAAGTGGTATTTTGATGCTCACATATTTCAATTGTCCTAAAAGATTTGTCTCAACTTGTGTGTGATGCTTTTATATAGCTAGGTGTTCAGGAAAAGGTAGCTTGGGATTTGAGGTAGTTTGGTGTACCTGATTTGGCTCAAGTTCTAAAGATGGTTTATCAAAAGCCTCAACTGCAGGTTCCTCATCCTCCATTTCTATAATTTGGGTAGATGAAGGTCCAACAAGTTGTTTTCCTAATCTGAGGTGGACATCACTCACCTCTACCCCATAAGTGGTGTATTGCATAGCTTCGTTAGTATAAGCCTGCTAAACAGGCTTAGTGTTAGGGTTAGGTGCAGGTTGGGCAAATATTTTCTGCTGCTTGAGTGGTTGGGATGTAGGATTTGATGGAGGCATTAGATATTTTTTTGTTGTGGAGGAGGAAGCATAGGTTGTTGGTATTTCATATTTTGTTGCTGCCATTGCTAGCCTTTTTGCCATTGAGGCTACCACTGATTCTACTAGGTTGGCCATTGTGGATTGTAATTGGAACCCTAAAAAAAATGTTTTGGCCAAGGATTTGGTTGTTGGTTCCAATTTGGCTAAGCTTGTGGCCACTATTGAGGGTTCTGCCACTGTTTTTGGTTTACTTGTCAGGGCTGAGAGTTCCAAGCAGAAAAGTTTTGTTTCCCAATAGGAAAGGCTCATTTAAAGCTAAGGGGGTCTTGTGACATACCTTGTCTTTGCTTCCATGGCCTCCTTCGTGATATATAAAATATTTGTCCATCATCTCCTTCAATTGGTTGGAAATCAGGCTTCTCAACATTCTCTTGTTGGATACTAGCCACTCTTTTGCATTTACAATTTTCCTTTTTTTGTCGACATCTTGGACAATATTCAATAAGCATAGCCTCGACTTCCTCCTACTTCTTCTTTATGTGGAGAGTATCCAACTAAGTTTCCAAATTACTGATTATATCCTCCTTCATGTTGGATAACAAGTTACTTAACTCAATCTTTGAAACCCCTAAAGATGATTTACCAATAATTGGTGTTCTATCTCCTCTTGGCCTTTTTGTAAAGGTCCTAGAATAGTTCCTGCAAGATTTACAAATGTCTAAAAATGGTATCCGAGAAATATCTCCCTAGCCAATGAGGTTCAAGGAACCCATGCAATCTTTATTGAATCCCCTCAAAAAGACTAACTTGAGAGGCTCTTCTGACAACTTGTTCTGAGGGTTTTTCTTTAGAGAAAAATGAAATCTCTCAACATAATATTCTAAGGGCTCATCATCCTTTTGTGTCATTCTGAATATATCATCTTTCCTCTTGTCAGGTCCTCTACAATAATCCTGATACTTTTCTAAGAACATTGTCTTCATGGTGTCTCAATCAAGAACAACATCCTTACCTAATCTAATGAACCATCTTAAAGCTGCATCTTTCAGGGTGGCAAGGAAAATCTTTAGCCTTTGTGCATTAGAAGTATAGTCATAACTTCTGCATAGGACATCAAATTCAAAGAGAAATTTATCTAATTCCTCATTCATTAACCCATAAAAGACTGGTAATGTTGAAGGAGGAATGTTCTTCAGCACTGTAGCCCTTTGTTGTTCAATGATGGGGAACTCAAATATTGGTCGGTCAACATCATCTTCTACTACATCACCCATGGTATGATATGTTCCTTTTGTATGTGTGCTAGAGGTTGGTGAAAAGGAAATTTCTTCTTCAATGGTACCTTTGCTCTAATTACTAGGTTCACCAATTTTTGCAATAGCTTCCTAGTGTGTGGAGAGAATGAACCTACCCAAGGAATCTCTCTGCCTTCGCATACATGAAATATGGCTTTAGATTAGTGTTCCTGCACAATGTTAGTATATCTCTAATGTTAAAAAAGATGGTATCTAACAGTACTAATGCTTGAAAATAAAAATTAACTATGAAAACTGTAAAAATTAGTCTATGAAGATAGCATCATCCTTGGTAACAATGCCAAAAATGTAGATTCTAAGCTAATGTATTGTAAACTTGGTAGAATCTACTCAATTCAGAGGTTCAACTAGCTGAATAGTCTACTTTACATTGCCTAAGACCACATTAAATTATCAACTCAAGGTTTGTAAGATTATGATGGTGTGGCATTGTATATTCCTTCATGGACCTAAACCTACCTAAACTATCCTACTTAAGCCATTCTACTTGTTGGAAATTCATAAAACTGCAAAATAGTAAAAGCATAAATCAAAACTAGTTGTTATAGGTACCTATAGTAAAGAATGTAACTGAACTGTTGTTAATAGAACAATTTTGTATTAACTGAAAAAATTACTAAGAACTAATGACTCAATTGAACTATCCTCTAGAGTGCCACTGATAACCATTACATGCATATTCACAAATTCATAATAAGTAAGAAATGAAATTCTAATTAACTTGCATATGATTCATGAACAATGATAAACTAATACCAGCTATTAATAGAAATAAATAATTAAAAGGTGAAGTGAAGAACAATACCTTGAGTGGCCTACTCAAGTAACTGTTCCCACTTTAACTGAGCTCAATCTAACTAATAGATTCTACACATCCCATAAGATTAACTCCATTCATTGCATATTGTAAAAATATTACAAAGGATCTTTCCACATATTTGACTCAATCATTCGAAATATCTCTCATGTTTAAAAACTAAAAATAATTGGTAACATAAACTGATAAAAACCAACTAAATAACCTATGGATTCAACCAACAGCTATATACAACTTGAGGGAATCTTTATTGAAAGCAACAACCTAACTAAAATAATTAACTCCACTTCTAGATAATAGAGTGTGGAATTAAGACTTGAATTATTCAACCTATAACTGATAAGGAAAGAGAATCCTATCAAAACTAGAACTCTGTCAAAACAAAACTATATGTAAACATACAAGCACTTGTCAAAATTCCACAACTGAAGGAGATCTCTTCTTCAACATTTATTAAACTAGTTATAATAACGCACGTCCAATCTTCATTAAGTTCCTCTGATCAATGACCACTATGTTCAGCTTAATCTAGAGCTTCCCCTACTTCGATGTCCATTCATTCCTGTTGCTACGGGTTCATCCCGAAACTGCTGCACCATGGTTCTTTTTAGCTGCAAACAAGTTAATTCCACAAAACATGTACACGATAATAACTATCACAATTAACCATAGCATTCCATCAACATCCCATACATTTAGTTCATATAAACCATATAACACTAATATATTATAACCATAATCTCGTCATCATAATTAAGGTTTAAGTCTGCATAATGGATAAAAGGATAGTATAAAGTAGGATCATTGTCTGGAGAATATGTTCAAAAGTATCTTAAAACATATATAGAAGCAATAGAAAATAAGCCATTATCTAGACCTATCACCCATGAGATAAAATCATGTAAACAAGTATTCAAAATCCACAATACGAAAAAAAAAAAAAAAAACATATCATCAAGATGACACAAGATGTACCTTGGGAAAACCCTCATAAAAAAAAAAATAGCCTCCAAAAATATCCACATTCAATATATTATCTTGTAAACAAATATTACAATACACTTGTAGAATCTCCATGAATACCTCTAAAACATCAAGCTCTCTACAAGCACTCTCTTAGGTCTCAAAATCATTGCTCCACTTCCTAGAATAGAATTTCACTTACAAGGCTAAGGTTGTTAACAAAAAGTGAAATATGTTTCTCAACAGAAGAATGAAGGATTTAGAGATAACTTAATGAGAGTGGGTTGATCTCCTACACTTTGAGCTCAACTTAAAATTGGGAGGGTGTTCCCAAGGGTATACCTTAACAAATATTGAAATCGCCTATGATAATCAATAATAAACTAAATGATAGTTAAACCCAACTTGCCTAATCGACCCCTAAGACTATCACTGGACTAAGTAATCTAGTTATCTTTAACCCCTATATAGTTGATAGAACACCTTGGACATGAATATAAAGTGGGGTGAGTTCCATGATTCACAAAAAAATATCTCATTTACTCCCTACACACTATGATATCATGAACAACACAAAGTGGAACTAAAAAATAAGTTTTATAATTTTTTTAGGTGATAATAACTGGAATACATATAGGAGACTAGTGCCTATTCCAAGGCAGCAGAGTCACATTAAATAAGGGTTGAATAGAAAGAAAGGAGGACAACTATAATTGATCTACTTATCTAAGTATCAACAAATATCACTTTAAATAGCCCTATCCACTTAGTAATACATCAATAAACTATCCAAACCCATATGAAAATACACAAAATAATAGTAACAACACATTTATAATATATTTAGAACTTGTCACATTCATCTAATGGTGATTACATTTACAGTAGAAAATGTGTTGAAGAAAACATCTCAAAAGGATACATCTTTTGAGTTTAGATACATACCAATGGAGACATAAGACTAAAAATGACATTACAATATTCCTTTTATAATAAAAAATTATTCCCTACCTCCTTACCACTATTCTGCAATTGATTTTCTATAAATTTTTCCCTTTTGAATATTCTTCTACTCTGCTTTTCTTGTACCATCCCATTTTTTGAATGAGAAAGAAAACCCAATAAAATAATTTTCTCATGGAACCCTAAATCATGCAACTATAGTAGCACCTAGATCTATAGTGGAGGGAAAATCATGCCAAAAATGGGCAATGCAAGTTGAAAGAGAATGATTGCATTTACATTTGCATGGTTGGGTGATTATTCTGCAGTAATGGTGGTAGCTGAAATCAAAATTTGTATGTTGAAACTTTGGGCACCCAAGCGCATTTATGAAATTTACTAATTAAATCCATGGTTAGTGAAAGATAAATTAATGGCATCTTAATTTGATAGATGAGTAGGTGGGAGAAAATCATAAAGTAAAACCATAAAATTTTGGATGTTTGGATTCCTTTTGCACATTGAAATGAAGCTTTGCAAGCTTCTAGAGTCCACACGGAACATGTGTGGGAAATTTCCTCCTAATTATACTTTTCGTGGAAAAAAGGAAGCCAATTAGACCTGCAAGGGAATGAAAATGAACATGGAAACTAAGGAGAGAGGAAGTTCAATTGGTCATCGAGTTCCTGCAAAACTAACAGAAGAATATTTTGCAAGAAAAACCAACTAAACTAGTTATTTATGCATGAAAGGGGAGGTGTAGTAGGGTGTTGTGTTCCCATAAAAAGAAACTTAGCTACCTTTTCTATATTTTTTTATTTTTGTAAGAATTGACAACTGAACTGAATATTTGTAGGAAAACTTAACTAAAATGCACTTGGGCTAGTTGGAAGGAAAAAACCCACAATGGCATAACTTTATCCCTTAGAGAATTTGTAAAACTTCTAAAAGTACCTAGGCCTAAATTTTTATTCTCTATCCAACTAAGCCAAAAAAAATTTGCAAAGGGCCACCTAGATAAGATATCTCAAGTCCATTATTAAAAATGGGTTTAAATGGGCAAGATAACACATGGAACATCATGGGACTCAAGCAAAGAAATTGTTACAACTCAGATTCTTAACAATGGCTTTGGTTGGGGATGTGTGCCTCTTGCAAGCATAGAAAGATCTTAGACCTTTGAACAAACCACAAAACAGAAAAAAAAACATCACCTTGATCAAACTAGAATTAAGATTACTTTAAAATATGATCAAAATATAGAAAATTTAGCATCAAATTACAAATCAAAATTTTGAGCTCCATTACTTATGAAAAGTTTAATACTTCAAATGTTTTCCATGCATGGGCAGCTCTATCGATTCTCTTTCTAGATCCATGAGATGATATACTTGAAACCCATACCTCTCAACTATCCCATAAGGTACAAGCCATAGGGGGTCAAATTTTCCATGCTTTCCGTTATCCTCAAACTTAGCATTCCATAGAAAAATCAAATCACCAACCTAGAACTCCCTTAGTGACACCCCTTTATCATGAAGATTATTTATTATCTTCTTAATTTAAATTCTTTTATCATGTTTTTTTCTTCATTTCTCATCCAAATCAATCAACTCCGTGACTTGAATGGGAAGTGCATCAAAATGGTCATCATCCATGTCCAACAACAACTGATATATAGGTAACCTCAAAGTGATAGCCATCCTAGCTTCTACTCCATACACTAGCTCGAAAGGGCTACATCCAACAACTTGTTTGATAATGAATCTATCATCCCAAAGAGTATATTTGAGCTTTCCATCCCATATCTTCTTATTTTGATCCAAATTCCTCTTTACGATCTTCATCAAGCTCTTATTATTGGACTCATCTTATCCATTACTTTGTAGGTGGTAAGGGGAAGTATGCACTAGGTCAATACCAAACTCAAAACAAACATATTGCATATCCTTTGACATGAATCACATACCATTTTAAACAATAATAATTCCAAACCTATATATAATGTTGTTGATCAAGAAGTCAGTCACCATCATAGGCATTGCATTTTGGGTTGGGACTGCCTCAAACCACTTAGTAAAATAATTTATGGCCGCTAGAATGGACACTTATATTTATTGTTGTATTTTTCGTGTATCTCTCCAATGAAATTGATCTCTCACTACAAGAAAGGTGCCTCAAGTGATGAAGGCATCAAAGAAAGCACATCACCAAACTTCAGCTTACTTGAAAACCTTTGATAAGCATCACTCTTCCTTATCATTTGTGCAACATCCTTGAACAATGTAGGCCACCAAAAACCTTCCCTCAGGATTTTATGTGCAATGGTCTTGGCCTTCAAATTTCCACCACATACACCAGGTGACATTCCTTTATTACTTCACTAGTTTTATTTCTATTCAAGCATTTGAGAAAGACTCCTTTGTGATTTCTCCACATCATCTCACCTTGGGCCAACATATACCTTTGTGACTGTAGATCGAGGTTTATCCTTTGATTCTCAATCATGGAGGGTGGAAAATTTATGTTTACCAAATAAAAAACATCCTTTTACCATGGATCATCACACAAAACACATGCAATAGCAACACTAATGTTTACCTCATTAACGTTTTTTGCTTCCAAGTTGGAATTAGCCATTAACCTGGCCAAGCCTTGACCTCTAAAAATATTAGTGGTATGTTTATCCATGCCATATTCTTGGATTTTTTTTATCTAGTGACTCCTTTCACCTAAGGCTTCTTGATACATGAAGATATCCTTCATAGCTCGGTGTGGAACAAATGAAATTATTTTTACACCTACAAGGTATAACCTAAACTTATTCACAACTCTAACTAAAGCATAAGCATTATTTTCCATTGTTGAATATTTCAATTTGAAACAAATAAAAAGAGGCTCCTAGGTCCTAAATGCAAAGAACCTAGGATTGCAAGGAGCCTTTTCCTATGTTTCATTAAAGAGGGAGATCAACAAGGTGAATATATTGACTATCAACCATGAAGGTAAGACAATCAAACTTGGATCTCCTTCTTTGAGGAACTAGAAATGGATTGGAATTGATTTTCCTTGATTAACCTAATTAGACTATGTGGCCTAATACGTAACATGTAAGATCCCGATGAATAACAGACTAAATAAGAATTTGTTGAGAGATCTAAAAAGTGCAGGAGACTATGTTCCTATCCTGAAAAGTTGGTTCTAAGCTGAATAGAAGGACTGGGATGCCTAGGGCTGTATGGGTTTCTGATAGGGTGTCTTGCTCTACTTTTTTCCTCTAATGACAAATATTAGCTTCTTATTTCCATCTGCAAAGTTGTTGAAATATTGTTGGATAATGTTGTAGGTGAGTTTTTGTGGATTGAAAAGAAGTAGGGCTTTGAATGCAATAATGAACAACTTGTCTCCAATATTTATTCAATCCTCTTCAAACCTATAACCTGCACATTCAAAGAGAGGGAAATTTTGGGCAATTTAGGGGCTTGCCTCAATCAAACCCTGTGTAAGTGTTTCCACTTCCATAATGCCAATTATGTCAATGATAAATGGATAATTGAAAGGAAAGAATGATGAAATCAATAAGTGTTTCAACTCACCTCCCTTTAATGGCTTCCTTGAAGGACTGAATTCATACACATCTCCTCAAGGACTTGGATACTTCTTGCTTGAATACTTGAATTATTTGGAGCTATACAAAAGTGTTAGCCTTCACAAAACAATAACATGAAAACACATTGAATTTGACATGATGTTAGGATCTTGAATTGTTGCAATAGATCTATAAAACATTTGCTCTTGGATTTCTCTTGACAATAGTATTTTCTCATGAATGCTTTTTATTGCTATATAGATTTCAAATGATGAAAATACTATGTATTTATATGCAATTGTGCTAATTTCCCAAAATTAAATCATAAAAGTCAATATTTTAAATTTGAATTTTGGAAGTCAAAATGTCAACACCGACATATTAAAAACGGGTCCCTGATAGAATAGGGGGACCTATACACCCATGGGTGTATGGGTCTTGGCCCTATTTTCTAGGACACAATGTATCGGGGGAAAAATATTAATTTCTTGCATTTGTTCAATGCTTGCAATCTCTCATAAAACGATAAAAATAGGCCTCGGAATGCATAATTTAGGAAATTAGGTGCTCAATTAGGTCCACTAAATTAAGGGGGACTTGAAACATAGTGTGAAATTGTTAAGAGTGAAAAATTTTGACACTACATTTAGCCCCCACTTTAGTGAGAGTATGAACTTATGTTCAGACTCACACTAAAGTAGAAAAATATATGTCAAGAGGGGTCCAATTGTCCAAATATTGGAGAGATAGGATGACCATGAATCTAGGGAGTTGATCAAACTCCTAGTATTCAAGATCCCATGGAAAACCAACATAGGCACAAAAGGAACACACATGTATGAAATGCAACAAGATAATATACAAAAAAATACAATGTTCATGAAATGAAAAAAGAGGGTATGGACTAACAAGTTGTGTTATGCTAGGATTCACATCAAAGGTGTTCATGACTCACACCATAGAATAGATCAGTGAATCACAAACAAGGAGGAAACGTGGGCTAGTGAGGATTGTTTTTCACTAGGTGAGCCCTTGAGACAAGGATCAGAAACACACTAGGTCTACTAGGTGTGTACCCATAGCAAGGTGGAAAAAAATGAGAAACACACAAGGTCTAGTGAGGACCGCTTTTCACTAGGTGTGTACCCATAACAACCATATCAAGAGTTATACTCCCTGATAACTCTGATAAGGTGCCACAAAAAGGATCAAGATGTTATGCCAACACTACACTAAGTTCAACGCTCGTGAACAAAGTGAAGAAAACAATTCCAATTTCAATGCATCACTAAGTCCAACGCTCATGAACAAAGTGAAGAAAAATAAATACGCATCACTAATTCCAACACTCGTGAACAAAGTGAAGCAAAAGATACCAATATATGCCCCACTTTAAAGAAATTGCTAAACATTGTGATGTGAGAAATTACTTTAAAGTAGAAAAATGATAAATTCTATATGATAAGGAAATGAGATCCCATTTAGAAAGCCTTATGCCAATGATATTTTTTCAAATAAAGTTGCCTCATGACAAGGGGCTTTCCCCAAATGCAATTCCATAAACAAGACAAAATATGTACACAGAAGGTATCCACAGATCCAGGGCTAGTATACATCTTTTCTACAATGATGTAATAGAGCTCGGAACTAACAACATTCCCCAAATACTTGTGGAACAAAGAACACAATGGAGAAATGACACATAGAGGGAGAATGCAACAAAATTTTGGGTCAACATGGAAGAGACCTAAATGTATCAACGCCTTGTATTGTCCCAAAAATAAAAAATAAGACACAAAGAAAAGAAAAAATTTATGACATATAGAAGAATGAAGATACAAATAGAAGAATTTTACGATAGGTTTGTTTCTTTTGTACGATTGTACCAACAAAGCAACAAGGGTCATCCAAAGAAAACTCATAAACACTAAGACATTCCAAGAAGCGCAACACGAGAGATCACATCATGTGCAAGAAAACACAAAGAACATAAGAAACAAACATAAAGGAGTACCATACATGCGAGCTGACCTAAAGTAGGCCGTTTGCATCCCAATCTTGCTCATCATATAGAGAAGGTGGTGTAATCAGGGTAAAAATATAGGTTAATGTAATAAAGAATAAAACTAACCCTAAACCAATAATAGAGCACAAATAAGCATAAAAATATGAAATATAAAGCAATATCACCATAAGTCTCCATGCCATATGTTAGAACCAAAATTTTCATTTACAATTTCTAGGGGTTTTTATCCATTTGTACCCAAAATTTTGCTGCCTTTGTCATGAACAATTACTCTTTTGTCATCCATAATGCCAAAAATGCCTTTTACTGCCATACCATTGCCTTAACATCCATCTTTCTTAGCCAACGCCATTTACCTCTTTATCTCCTTACTGCGGCCCCTTGCAAGGTGGCTCGCGGTGTCACGGTTGAGAGCAGTCACATCATATATTTAATGTTGCACTGTAAGGAGTTTGAATGAAGCCCACGGTTGAGCGGTGAAGTGAAAAGACACCGCCATACTGTGAAGGGTCATCAAAAGGCATGTAGTAGAGTGGTAGGGAGAACAATCCATGTCTATGCCGCTATACCATGTAGAGTGAACGGTTTGACCATGGTAGAGCGGTGGAAGGAACAGAGCGAGGAGAAGTTAGATCTTGCCATACTACGGAAGGTTAAGAAGGAGTCTGCGGTAGGGCGGTAGACAACAATGAAAAAAGGAGGTCACCTTCATACCACGGTAGGTCAAAACAGAGACCATGGTAGAGCGATAAGGAGAGAAAAGCAAAGACAGGTCATCGCCATACTGCGGGAAGATAAAATGTGGTGCGTGGTTGGGCAGTAGAGAGTAATGCAAGGAAGAGACCGCTATATCACGGAAGGTCAGAACAAAGATCGCGGTAGAGCAATGGGGATGACAGTGAAGGGCAAGTACCACGATACCGTAGGGAGGTGAAAGATACACTATGGTAGGGCAGTATATAGAGGTGTAGTATAAAATTTTGTCGTTGCACCACCGTGGAGGAAACATAGGTGCGAGGTAACGCGGTAATGTGACCGTTGCTGCTGTGTTTGTTATTATTTTCATATTTTAGTTATCTTTTCTCAAAAGGTGCGACTCTTGGCCTCTCATGAGAATGTGAACAAACCATAAACAAAAAGGTGTGGGAAAGGTTCTCTAAAATGTATAAAAGCATGAATTCGAGACTGAATAGTGGTTAGAAGTTAGAAGAGTTAGAATAGAGATAATTTCAGAATTTTTTATGCTGTAGAGACCATGATGCAAGTTTAATTTTTAGGAAAATAATGAAAGATTTTTGTTTTTGTGGTTCCAGTTTGGTATCAATTGTTTGTTAAAATTATTCAATTATCTAATTGTCTTCGACTTAATGTTTTCTAGTTATTTAAGTTGATCTATTCAGTATGTATTCAATTTATCAATGCACGATTGTTGTATCTGTGTGATGTGATTATTTGACCTTTCTTCAAGGAAGAATTAAATTCCTTTTGGTCAATCACAGTAATTTGGGAATATTATTTGGATCAGTAAGAAGAGTTAGATAATTAGGATTGGTATTCTGCCTCTAGTAGGGTTTGTCAATCATTATCTTGCATGTTTATACAAGTTATAAATAGATACTTGTGTGCCAAAAAATTTGAATTTATGCCAAATAGAAGCCATCTATCACAGAATTTCATTGGACTCCGTTTTACCCAACACGACACTGGTATCACCTATTCTATTCATTTAAATTCATTAAATATTTTTTCAAACATCTGTTAACTGAACATATTTAATTATTCAATTTATACCAAATAGGTTTTTATCTCTCCACTTCCAATTGTCATTGTGGGTAGATTGTTCATGCAGGAAGTGTATTGTTTAAGTGTACCTCATTTACATAGGTTTACCCACCTAGGTTTAGCAGAGCCTAAAGAGTAGAAGGTTCAAATTTACTGTTTGGCCTTGTATGTTAGCCAGAAAAGTTGTAAGAGCTTGGCAACCTCTTGTGGTTCAAACCTGCATTTTTGAGTCCTAACAGTTTGGCGACTCGATTGGGGACTGTTAAACTGAACCCATGCCTTTATTATAGAGTCAATATCTTGCAGAAGACTTTTTTGGGAACAACGAATTACAAAATTTTCTCACTTTTGGAAAGTGAGTGGCGACTCTAAATGAACAAGTGCATTGAAACTGATAAAGTGAAATACACATCAGAAAGGAATCATCCTAGAGTTCATATTATCAAGACTACTCACAACATGCATGGCAAAAGATCTTTGTATAAGGAGGATTCTAATAATGAAAAAAGTAAATGGACTCAAAAGAATGATAAGATCAAGAAGGTGTCTGATGACATGGGCCCAGAAAATAAAGATAAAACATCAAAAGCACCCCTGGAGACACATAATTCCTATGGTACATTGGCAACTAAAAATAACCCATCTAGAGAACCTCACACTCCTGAGGAAAAGAGGAATCCCTTCTATCAACCAGACCCCAAGAAAGTTGACGAGTGCATGGCTGGATTTGAGGCTAAAAGGGAAAGGAGACAACATGAATATGATCAAAAAATGGCATTACTTGAAGAGAATCGGGATGGACTTGGCTATGAATCAGCCTCTAAAGAGAACTATAAACACATGGCTTGGGATGAGATAAATGCACGATTGGAGTATGAAAGACAAGAAGTGGAAAGAGAAAGAATAGAGTACGAACAGAGGCTCCAAGCAATAAGAGAGCTTGAAGAATTGAAGTTGCAGAAAGCTCATATTAGTGCTCAAATGGCTAACTTGCCTAAATATAGCCACCTCATAGACAGGGGAATAATAATGCAAGACCTTTAAATCCCCCAAGAGTACAACAAAATCAATTGAGGATTCAACATAGACCCCCAAATGCTCCACCACAAAATCAAAATGCTTAGCCAACCCCTAACCAGCAATACATGCCTGCACAGGGTCAACAACATAGGCCCCCACAAGGTCAGCAATATGTGTCATTTCCTTACAACAATCCATTGTATCAGTACTAGCATCATCAAAATCCACTTCCTCCACCATACACCACCATGATCAGACAGTTTGATTTGGTTGGATTTTAAATATATCCTTATCCTATGGACAACAGTTGGAGAAGCCTTGTCCCAAAGTTCACAAGAAGTAGTGCAATTATAGCTAAAGAACACCTAAGGAGATTTAATGCATTTATTCAAGATTTGGATAGGCAATATGAGGATGTGCAGATGAGATTGTTTATGATGTCACTGATTGAAGATGCCAGAGATTGGTTTAACAGTTTGCCAACAGCTTTTATTGACTCCATTCATGAGTTTTATGAATAGTTGCTTGAGTAGTATGGGAATTAATGTGCACCAGAGTTTTCCTTACATGAATTGGTAACTATCCAGAAGCATCAAAATGAGTCATCTTATGACTTCAACCAGAGGTTTTCTAAATTGCATAATAAGATACCTCCTGGATCCAAATTAGTTGATCCTATTGCATTGAGTATCTATTTAAAAGCTTTTGATCCTAAGACATGATATGAGCTTAGGAACAAGTGTCCTAGGAATTTAGCTGAAGCTCAAAAAATAGCACTAACTATTGAAAATAATAGGAAAGTTGTAGGAATGATTGGCAAGAGGGATAACCCTAGGGTTCCTCAATATGTTCCTTCAAATAGGTAGGAGAATGCGTACATAAATGAAAGGCCAAGGTTGCATGACATGCCATATAATACAAATTGGAAGGATGGAAAGCCAGTGATGGATAGGCCAAGGAATAAAGAGACACCTGATCCTTTAAAGAAAAGAGGGGCATATATGGTCGATAATAGTCCTTGGTGCTCTGTTTGTGACTTGCCACATTCCCCAGAACATTGTATTGTAGCTTAGTCAATACCAGGATAAGATATACCAGAAGACAACAATGAAGAGGACCATAATATTTATTTAACGTCCCACACTCTTCACTCTGTTAAGCAAGGATACTCATCTTCAGAAGAACGAGGGTATGAATATGATATTGATCACCAAAAGTACAATGTCCATATGGTAGAACAACAAGTTTTTTCTGACCATGGAGAAAGTGATAATGAACAAGGCCCTCCTACTACATCATATTAGACTAATAGGTACAATATGAGGAGACCAACTGAGGAAGAAATCAAAAGATTGACCATTGCAGCAGTTGAGAAGGCCAAAAGCAAATAGTGGTTGAGGAATAGAACAACAAATGAGAATGAAGGTGTTCCAAGAGGAATATTTTTGAAGAATAAGAAAATGCCCCATGAAGCTTCAAAAAGGACAGATGATAAGCAGTCTGATAAAACAGAACAAAAGTATCTCCCTAAAGAAGAAAATAAATAATTTCCCAAGGACAAACAAAAGCCAAATCAGACATGCAAAAAGGAGGAGGAGAACAAAGGAGAACCAACAAAGCAAAAGAAGATGATCAGAACAAAAGGTGCATCTTTTGACTTCATGCAAGCTTTGTCCCAGGTAAAAATGTGTGTCCCATTACTTGAAATGATGAAAATTAAAGAGTATAGGGAAAGTGCTATTCAATTAATGTCTAGTGGGAGAAATCAAAATATAAACCTTGAACATAAGGAGATTCTTGAAATTGCTAATAGGAGGGAAAAGATAAATGTTCCAAAGGTTTGCCTAAGTGATGCATTGATGAATACATCACAAATTGATCCATTTTTTACTACCCTACCCATAAATGGAAAATTGGTAAGAAATTGCATGATAAACTCAGGTGCTTCTATGAATATTATGCCAGTAGGGGTGATGAAACAACTTGGTATGTGGGTAGATGTTTAGGGTGGTAAATGTTATGCCATGGAGTAATTGACACACCTCCTCAGTTTGGAATGATTTTGTCAAGACAATGGACTGCAGCAGTTGGAGGCAATGTATAGTTTGATTTATCATATGCTACAATACCAGTCAATGGTGAAGAATTCAAGATGTATAGAGAACCAAGGATGAATCAAATTGTTGAGTATGTTCCTCGAAAAACTCAATTGTTTCTGTGATGTGGATTTAGGGAGTTTCAGAGTGGAACTGTCTCTGCCTGAATTTGTAAATACTAACTAGTGCAGGAGCACCCATAGGTTGCCTTAGGTTTATTAGGAGGTTGTCTTGGACAGCTGTGTCTAGGAAAAATATGCAATCTATTCTAGTTCATTTGTGTTTGTGCCTTAGAGGCATTTTTTTGTGCATTGGTCAGATGAAGGTCGTGTTGACCATAGTGTAGGTGTCATTGGGTTTTGGCAACAATGAGGTTTAGAAATTTTAGGAGTTTGTTGAAAATTGTTGAAAATGTTGCTCAGTTGGAGCTACAAGCGGCTAAGGAGAGCCCAATGAAGAGCATAACTGAATTGGTGACCTATTTAGGGGTGGCCTCGGTATGGGAGTCTGGTTGGAAGCATTTGAGATGGTTTAAGTTTTTGAATTTAAGAAAAAAAATAGTGTTAATTATGTGTGAATTCCTGGTTTTTACTTTGGAGTGGTGTTTAATGGATTAATGTTGGCATTGTAGTTTGTGTGGAATGTAGATTAGTTGTTCTTCAAGCTTTGAGTGGCATTATATTGTTAGTGTGTTCATTTTCAAGCATTGTAAGTAATTATTTTGGTTTCTATACTGTTGTTGGTCTTAACCAGACAGTTTGTAAAGAATGGAGTGTTAGATCACTTTCCCACCGTACAAATTGTACGGCCCTTTGGGAACTATGAATAAACTCCATGGATGTACATATAGTAGGGTTAGGATTCCTTGACAGCACCAGAGTCATTGTGGAAGTCTTCTCCTAGGCGAGCCAGGAAGTGTCCGGCTAGGGAAGACTATAGTGCAGAGCACTTGATTTGCAAGAGTGTCAATTTCCTGTCAAATTACATTTTGGAGAGGGTAGGTATGAGTCTTGCCAAGACATAGCAAGAAAAGGAAACTCCATCAATCCATCTGGTGAGGGAAGTACTGAACAGTTTGTAGTGAGGTCAGGAAAGGGTTTGGAAAGGCCTAATTTTGCCCATTTTCAGATAAGGGCTTTGTATGGACAGTTGAGGGCCAAGACCCCAAAAATCCTTGAGAGGTGGGCATATGAATCAGGAAACCCAAGAAAAGATTTGGTGTTCTTTGGAAAGACTTGGAGAACAAACCTGATTTCTTGGAGAAGGAGACCCAATAGGGCTAATAGGGCTAGTAGCCTTTTAGGCCCAATTGTGGGATTTTGTGAGAGCGACTTGCAGATGGAGTTAGGTGAACCCTCAACACCCTTGGTTGGATGGATTGAGGACTTTAGAAGCACCTCCACACCCCTGTAAAGCTAAATTCAAGAATTTGGAGGATTAGTAGCCTTTAGGGTGGATTAAGGGCTAAGGTTAGAGTTACAAGATTGCACCAAGGTTGACTTGGTAGGAAGAACTATGTTGGTAGTTGGGTTGGAAAGGAGAACTAGGGGATCCTAAGAAAGCAAAGGTCCTATAGGTTACAAGTGGTGGAGTGAGACACCCTATAGGTCTTCCAAGCAAGACCTAGAGCATGAATCAGTGATTGATTCACCCAACCTCCCTATCAGATTGGTATCAGAGCAACAAAAAAATTGGGATTAACTATTGTATGTCAGAGATTGAGTCTAGTGGTTCTACAACCATGGTGACAAATATAGAGTTGGCCAAGAAGGTCAAAGATCAGGAGGAAGACAATAGGCTATTGAGGGAAAGAATAGGCCAACTTGAGCAAGCAATGAGTAATGTGCAAACCAAGACCGATGAGGTCAGTGATAAGTTGGAAGGAAGGGTACCCAAGAGTGAAGAGGTTGCAGAGGAAGACAAGATCCTTGAACCTGACCCTGTTCTGCAAGAAGAGCCTTTCTTGAAGGCATTGAAGGCTATGAGTGGAAAAGCACTTGAAGGAATACCATTGTTTAGTCAAAAATTGGAATATGATCTAGTCATGAATTGGATAGAGGGAATGGAAAACCATTTTGAGTGTGATGGAATCAGTGAAGCACAGAAGGTAAAGGTGGCCAAATCAAGATTGAGGGGTTCTACCTTGACATGGTGGAAGTTCATTCAGACAAAGAGGGAAAAGGAAGGCAAGAAGCCTATTTCTACTTGGAAGGGAATGGTTGCCAAAGTGAGAGAAGCATACATGCCAGATGACTATGAGATTCAACTGCATAAGAAGAGACAGAGCTTGAGACAAAGAGACCAAGATGTGAATTCCTATATAGAGGAGTTTCAAAAACTTTGCATGAGGTCTAATGTATCAGAGGATGAAAGTCTTAAGGTGGCTAGATACCTTAACGATTTGAAGTGGAACATTCAAGAGGAGATGACCCTTCTAAGTCCTAAAACAGTGCACCAATTTTATCAATTGGCTATAAAGATTGAAGAGAGGAGTAAGAGGAAACAAGACCAGGCTTCCAAGAGCAGAGGAAAAGGCAGAGATTAAAGAGGACATAGAGGTGGATACCAAGGTAGAGGGACTAAACAAAGAAATCAAGGAGAGTCTAAACTCACAGAGCATGGAATTGAAACAACTTCTAGAGGAGGTTATGGAAGAGGTAGAGTATCTCAAGGAGGTTCAAACAGAGGAAGAAGTGCAGGTAGAAGTAACTCATACTTTTCTAGCATGAAATGTTACAACTGTGGTCAAGTAGGTCATCCTGCTTATAGGTTCCCGGAGAAAGCCTCTTCTTCAAATACAGAAAAGAGAGTAGCATATGCTCAAGAAGACACTATAAGTGTCAAGTCACCAGAGGTTAGTCATATTGAGTTAGAAATGGGGGAGAACTTGATGTTTAGAAGGGTTCTAATTAGACAACCATTCAAGGAAGAGCCAAAGCAAAGGAGAGCCTTATTTAGGGTAAGATGCAAAATACTTGGGAAGGTGTGCAAGGTTATAGTGGATTCAGGGTCTACTGATAATATTATCTTAGTGGAAGCAGTGAGGAAGTTAAAATTGGAGAAGGAGACCCATTCCAATCCTTACAAGGTCACATGGCTGAATAAAGGGCAGAGTGTTCTTGTGACTGAACATACAATAGTGGAGTTCTCCATTGGAGGGTAAACAAACAAACTAATTTGTGATGTGTTGCCTATGGATGCATGCCATATTCTATTGGGAAGGCCATGGCAGTATGATAGAGGAGCTATTTATGATGGAAAGGAGAACACCATCTCATTCAAGAAGGATGGAAAAACATTCAAGTTGTAGTCACTATTAGATGAAGAAGAAGGACAGTCAAAGACCCCTAGTGTCTTGTTAAGCAGTGGCAAGGATTTTATCAATACTCTTCAACAAGGAGGGGAAGGATATGTGTTCATGGTGCAACCCAAGGAAGAAGACAAGACCAAGAAGACAGTCATACCAGGAGCAGTCCAGAAGTTGCTTGAACAGTTCAAAGACATAATCAGTGATGGAACACTAGCAACCTTGCCTCCAAAGAGAGCTACCAGTCATTACATTGACTTCATACCAGGGGCTTCATTTCCAAACAAAGCAGCTTATAAGCTTACACCAGATTAGAACCTAGAAGTGGCTAGACAAGTGCAGGAGTTATTAGACCAAGGACTAATCAGGAAGAGCATCAGTCTGTGTGTAGTACCAGTGGTTTTAGCAACCAAGAAAGGTGGTAAGTGGAGACTATGCACTGACTCTAGGGCTATAAATAGGATTACAATCAGATAAAGGTTCCCTATTCCTAGGATTGAGGATTTGATGGATTGTCTTGGAGGGCCACAGTATTTCACTAAGTTGGATCTCAAGAGTGGATACCACTAGATTAGAATCAAAGATGGGGATGAGTGGAAGACAACCTTTAAGACAGCTGATGGGTTGTATGAGTGGAGAGTGATGCCATTTGGCCTCTCAAATGCCCCTAGCACATTCATGAGGCTCATGAATGAAGTGCTTAAGGACTTCACAGGGATATTTGTGGTGGTATATCTAGATTATATACTCATCTTTAGTAAGACAACAGAGGAACATTTGAAGCATGTGGAGATGGTTCTTAAAAGGTTGCAAGAGGAGAGGTTATCCATCAACCTAGAGAAGTGTGAGTTCTTCAAACAATATCTTGTGTATTTGGGGTTTGTAGTATCCCATGGATCATTGAAGATGGACCCAAGCAAGGTGGAAGCTATCCTAAATTGGCCTACACCAACCATCGGGACAGAGGTAAGGAGTTTTCATGGATTAGCTCAGTTTTATAGGAAGTTTATAAGGAACTTTAGTGGCATATGTGCACTAGTACTTGATACTATCAAGGGTGGCCTAAAGACTAAGTTTAAATGGACTCTAAAAGCAGAGAAGGGTTTTGAGAGATTGAAACAAGAAGTGGCAACTCAACCCATCCTTTTGTTACCTAGTTTTGATAAGCTATTTACAGTGGAATGTGATGCCAGTGGAATTGCAGTAGGAGGAGTATTAAGTCAAGAAGGCAGGCCTATAGCTTTCTTTAGTGAAAAGATCAATGAAGCTAAAAAGAAGTATTCTACCTATGACCTAGAACTATATGCTCTAGTGCAGTCTTTTAGGGAATGGAGACATTTTCTCCTACCTAAGGAGTTTTTTGTGTTTACAGATTACCAGGCACTTAGCTACATCAACACACAAGAAAAATTGAATAATAGGCACTTGAAATGGATGGAGTACCTCCAAGCCTTCACCTTTACCATCAAACACAAGAAGGGACATTTAAACAAGGTGGAAGATGCACTAAGTAGGAGGTTGCTGATAGTGCAAGAGATTCAATTCAAGAGCATTGGGATAGAGAGTTTCAAGGATCTCTATGGAGAAGATGAAGACTTCTCTTAAGCATACAAGGTATGTTCTGATTTTGAGAATCACTTTCATAGTCAATTCTCAGAATATACATTGCAAAGTGGACTTTTGTTCAAGGGGAATTAGTTATGTGTTCCTAAAGGTTCAATGAGAGAGAATCTAATCCAAGAGAAGCACAATGGTAGTCTTAGTGGTCATTTTGGTATCAACAAGGCAATGGAACTAGTGCAGAGGTTCTATTATTGGCCCAAGTTGCCAAGGGATGTCAGAAGGTATGTGGAGTAGTGTGTAGTTTGCATGAAAGCCAAGGGGGGAGATAGCAATGCAGGTTTGTATCAACCTCTACCCATTCCCAACAGACCTTGGGAATGCATTAGCATGGACTTTGTGGTAGGACTCCCTAAGACTAAGATAGGGTTTGATAGTGTCTATGTGGTGGTAGATAGGTTCAGTAAGATGAGTCACTTTGTTCCTTGCAAGACCACCCATGATGCTAACTATATTGCTCATCTTTTCTTCAAAGAGATTGTGAGGATCCATGGATTGCCTTTGAGTATTGTCTCAGACAGGGATGTGAAGTTTATGAGTCATTTTTGGAAAACCCTATGGAGAATATTAGGTACTAACTTGTCTTTTGGATCAGCTTACCATCCTTAGACCGATGAACAAACTGAGGTGATTAATAGAGTGTTAGGTAACCTTCTAAGATGCCTAACCAAGGAGTATGGACAGACATGGGACATGGTCATATCACAAGTTGAATATGCCTACAATGACAGTGTGAACCGGACCACGGGAAGAAGTCCTTTTGAGATAGTCTATGGAATGCACCCAAGAGGTGTGTGTGAGATCAGAGAACTAGGAGCTATGGAGCATAGGAGTGGCCATCCTAAGGATTTCTCTCAGACTATGAAGGAGATTCAGGAGCAAGTGAAGAAGACAATTACAGAGGCTACTCACAAGTTGAAAGCTAAGGTGGATATGTCTAGGAAAGATCTCCAATTTGTAGTAGGGGACTATGTCATGGTCCATCTCAACAAATCTAGATTGCAGAAAGGAGCACCAACCAAGTTGTAGATGAAGAGAGTGGGACCATGTAAATTATTAGCTAAATATGGAAATAATGCTTACAAGGTGGAGCTTCCTACAGACTTAAGTATTTCACCAGTGTTTAATGTGGCTGACTTGATCAGGTATAAAGGACCAGTCACTAACATGGATCAAAATAGTATGAATGTCTTGGAGGATGTGAGTAATATATCCTTACCTCCTAAGGACAAGCTATAGGCAGAGAGGATCTTGGAATCCAGAGTGAAGAAGTCTACCCGGCACAAGGTGTACATGAAACATCTCATCCAATGGAAAGGCAAACCAGACTCTGAAGCTACATGGGTGGAAGAATCTCTTTTCAAGAAACAAGGCATTGATCTGTCTCTGATCTCTCCCCTCATTCCTTACTATTTGTGCAGAGGGGGGAGAATGGTGCAGGAGCACCCATAGGTTGCCTTAGGTTGTTTAGGAGGTTGTCTTGGACAACTGTGTCTAGGAAAAATATGCAATCTATTCTAGTTCATTTATGTTTGTGCCTTAGAGGAATTTTTTTGTGCATTGGTAAGATGAAGGTCATTTTGACCATAGTGTAGGTGTCATTGGGTTTTGGCAACAATGAGGTTTAGAAATTTTAGGAGTTTGTTGAAAATTGTTGAAAATGTTGCTCAGTTGGAGCTACAAGCAGCTAAGGAGATCCCAATGAAGAGCATAACTAAATTGGTGACCTATTTAGGGGTGGCCTCGGCATGGAAGTCTGGTTGGAAGCATTTGAGATGGTTTAAGTTTTTGAATTTAAGAAAAAAAAACAGTGTTAATTATGTGTGAATTCCTGGTTTTTGCTTTGGAGTGGTGTTTAATGGATTAATTTTGGCACTGTAGTTTGTGTGGAATGTAGAGTAGTTGTTCTTCGAGCTTTGAGTGGAATTAGATTGTTAGTGTGTTCATTTTCAAGCATTGTAAGTAATTATTTTGGTTTCTATACTGTTGCTGGTCTGAACCAGACAGTTTGTAAAGAATGGAGTGTTAGATCACTTTCCCACCGTACAAATTGTACAGCCCTTTGGGAACTGTGACTAAACTCCATGGATGTACATATGATAGGGTTAGGATTCCTTGATAGCAATAGAGTCACTGTGGAAGTCTTCTCCTAAGCGAGCCAAGAAGTGTCCGGCTAGGCAAGACTATAGTCCAAAGCACTTGATTTGTAGGGGTGTTAATTTCCTTTCAAATTACATTTTGGAGAGGGCAGGTATGAGTCTTGCCAAGACATAGCAATGAAAATGAAACTCCATCAATCCATCTAGTGAGGGAAGTACTTAACAGTTTGCAGTGAGGTCAGGAAAGGGTTTGAAAAGGCCTAATTTTGCCCATTTTTAGATTAGGGCTTTGTACGGACAATTGAGGGCCAAGACCCCAAAAATCCTTGAGAGGTGGGCATATGAATCAGGAAACCCAAGGAAATATTTGGTGTTCTTTGGAAAGACTTGGAGAAAAAACCTGATTTCTTGGAGAAGGAGACCTAATAGGGCTAATAGGGCTAGTAGCCTTTTAGGCCCAATTGTGGTATTTTGTGAGAGCGACTTGCAGATGGAGTTAGGTGAACCCTCAACACCCTTAGTTGGATGGATTGAGGACTTTAGAAGCACCTCCATACCCCTATAAAGCTAAATTCAAGAATTTGGAGGATTAGTAGCCTTTAGGGTGGATTAAGGGCTAAGGTTAGAGTTACAAGATTGCACCAAGGTTGACTTGGTAGGAAGAACTATGTTGGTAGTTGGGTTGGCAAGGAGAACCAGGGGATCCTAAGAAAGCAAAGGTCCTATAGGTTACAAGTGGTGGAGTGAGACACCCTAGAGGTCTTCCAAGCAAGACCTAGGGCATGAATCAGTGATTGATTCACCCAACCTCCCTATCACTAACCCAATTGATAAGCATGTTTCTAAAGATCAGAAGGGTGTGTGGAAAATGTATTTTGATGGGACATGCAGCCAAGAAGGAAATGGAGCTAGATTATTCTTTATATCACTTGGAGGGGTAACATTCAAATATTCATTTTTTTTAACCTTTGAGTGTACAAACAATGTGGTAGAATATGAGGCCTTACTGATTGGTTTAAATATGGTTGTCAAGCACATGATCAAATTGCTAACTATCTTGGTAGATTTTGAGCTGGTTGTCTCACAAATCAGATCAAGATATGCTACAAAGAACAAGAGGTTGAAACAATATAGAAATTATGTGTGGGACACAATGGAATTATTTGATACTTTCTCAATTGATTGGATAGATAGATCAGGAAATTTGAGGGTAGACTTTCTGGCTAATGTAGCCTTGAAAAGAGATGATATCACTTTGGCAGGAATATCACAGGTTGAATTCAAAACAAGACTTGCTATCCTTGACAACATATACAGTTAGCAAGTTTTTAATGATGATACTGACCTTTTGAAGTTTCTTCATTGTATAGATCAATATGAGGCACAGGAGATTGACTACAATGGTTTTGTGGAAGAAGTGGATGGGAAACATACTGTATTAGGGAAGGAAGTTTTGCAGCTTAAAACCAACAAGCTCCCCAAAGGGCTTGTGGAATTGGAAAGAGTTTATGAGGGGATTGATCACTCTCTCATGAAGCAGACACCAATCAAGAAAGAAGATATTGAAGAAGTAAATCTAGGAACTGAGTTAGCACCAAAAAGGGTCTACATTGGAAAGAAGATAAGTCCAACCATCAAGGGAATGTTAATTGCATTATTGAGAAAATATAAACATGTGTTTGCATGGTCTTATGAGGATCTCAATGCATACAGAGAGGACCTTTTCTAGCATGAGATTCCACTTAAGCCAAACTCAAAGTCATTCAGACAAAGGCAGAGGCCTATTAACCCAACTTTGGAACCTAAGATGTAGGAGGAACTGAAAAAAATTAGAGATGGAGGTATTATTAAACCCATTAGGCATTCAACATGGGTCTCAAATATGGTTCCAGTAAGAAAGAAAAATGGGGATATCAGATTATGTGTAGATTTCAGAAATCTGAATTTTTCTTCCCTTAAAGATAATTATCCTCTCCCAAATATGGAGGCAATATTACACAAAGTAGCAAGGTGTGAGCTACTATCAATGATGGATGGGTTTTCCAAATATAACCAGGTTAAAGTCAAAGAGTCTGAGCAATAGAAGACAACCTTTACTACACCATGGGGAACATATTTTTATGTGAGAATGCCATTCGGTCTCACAAATGTAGGGGCCACTTTTCAAACGGCCATGGATGTGGAATTTGCATATCTGATTAATGCTATAATGGTGGTGTACCAAGATGATCTTACTTCTTATTCCAAAAGGGCAGAGGATCATGTGGGGCACTTGGAGAAAATATTCATCAAGGCTTTGGAATATGGTATTAGTCTTAATCCTAAAAAATGTCATTTTGTTGTCACAGAGGCTAAAATTTTGGGACATATTGTATCAAAAGATGGGATTAGGATATACCCTGAGAGAGTAGATGCCATAGATAAAATTCTCATTCCTAAAACTGTCAAATCAATCCAATCATTTTTTGGTTAGATTAACTTTGTTAGAAGATTTGTATCCAATTTTTCTGAGATTGTTAAACCTATATCCAAAATGTTGAAAAAAGGAGAGAAGTTGGACTGGACTGCTGAAGCCATGAAAGCTTTCATATCTATAAAAAGAGCTATCAAAGAAGCTCCCATCCTAAAGTCCCCTAATATTACTAAACCTTTTCAGATATTTTCTTTTGCTTCATTTCACACCATAACAATTGTTATGTTGCAGAAGAATGATGAAGGTCATGAGCAGTCTGTATCTTTTTTCAGAAAATCTTTGCAAGGGTCAAAATTGAAGTATGCCATTATGGAAAAATAGGCCTATGCATTGGTCAAGGCAGCAAAAGCTTTCAGACCTTATCTAGTTGGAGCTAAAGTGATTGCCTATGTCCCACATGTAGTTGTGAAAGATATCCTAGTACAGATAGAAGTGACAGGAAAAAGATGCAGATGGATTAATAAAATCCAAGAGTTCAATATGGAAATTCAGATTACCAAGTTGGTAAGAGGATAGGGTTTGGCCAGGCTAATGGCAAAAACAAACATTGAAGCAAATAAAATCTGCAATATAGAAGGTGAGGAGAATGCAGTTGCAAGTATTGAGCATACTTCTTGGTATACAAATGTGATGTATTATCTCAAGCACATGAAATGCCCTGAGGGGTTGAATGATAATCAAAAGAGAACTTTGAATCTGCAAGCTTCTAAATATGTTTATATAGAAGGGAACCTATTTTGGAAGAATAGGGATGGAATATTGTTGTTGTGGTCTAGATGAATCCCAAGCAAAACATGTCTTGAGGGAGATGCATGAAGGTGTGTGTGGAGGCCATTATTCTGCCAAAACCACTGCACATAAGATTCACAGGGCTAGCTATTATTGGCCTAAGGTGTTTAATGACTCTTTTGCACATGTGAGGAAATGTGAGGCTTGTCAGAAGTTTTCATGGAAATTGAAGTATCAAGGAGCCTTACCACTTAGACCTTTGCAGGAAGAAGCTCCTTTTCACCAATGGGGAATTGACTTCATTAGAGAAATAAATGAAAGATCAAGTGGAGGACATAGATGGATATTAGTGGCCATAGATTATTTCACTAAGTGGGTGGAGGCTATCCCAACTAAACAAGCTACAAGCAAGGTGGTGGTGAACTTTCCGATGGATAACATTATAACTAGATTTGGCACACCAGTAAGATTGATCACAGATAATGGGATTTTTTTTAGATCTGATGAGTTCAGATATTTCTGCAATACATATGGCATTACCATTTTGTATGTTACCCCTTATCATCCACAAGAAAATGGTCAGGCAGAATCAAGTAATAAAACTCTTTTGAAGATAATAAGGAGTTTGTTAGATACAAATAAAAGGGCATGGGACTCAAAATTGAGAATGGTTGTGTGGATAGATAAGATTATAGTAAAAAGGCAATTGGAAAGTCTCCATTTGAACTAGTGTATGGCACATAACCCAGGATGCCATTACAAAACCTTTTACCAGTTTATAATTTTATTTTGCAAGAGGATTTGGATATTTCTGAACCAATGGAGGGAAGAATGGAGCAACTTGTAGAACTTTGTGAAATAAGGAGAATGGCCCAAAAGCAGAATGTGAAGTTGCAGTCACAGATGAAGTATATTTTTGATAAAAAGGCCAAGGAGCGAAAATTTGAAGAAAATGGTCTAGTGTTGATGTGGAATGCTCGATGTCAGGAGAAGGGAAAGCATGGCAAGTTTGAAGCTTTGTGGTTGGGTCCTTTCCTAATCATTGGCAAAGGAGGGGAGGATTCTTATTTCTTGTAGAACATGTCTAGAGAGGAGCAGGAGTTGTCTATACATGGGCAGTTCCTAAAGAATTTTTTCTCTTAAGGGGGTAATAGAGGATTCAGGATTGCCAGTGCATGGACAGTTCTTTATAAACCTCTTTAAAAATTCTTTTTCCATGCACAGTAGTTTAGGAATTTAGAAGAGTCTGGGACTTGCCAGTACATGGAAAATCCCAGAGTTCCCTCATTGAAAACATTGTTTTCTTTCCATGTACAGTAGTGTAGGGTCACTTCCATGCTCCTTTTTCCATCTTCCATTTTCCATCTCCTTATTCTCTCCACTTCCTCCATTTTCCATTTTTCGCCTCTTTCATTCTTTCTTATCCTTTGATGTCTTGGTCTACTCTCAAAGTGATATTCTGGTTTCTTGCAGTGATTGGAAAATCACTCATCCCCAACAGGAGCCACTGTTAGAACCAAAATTTTCATTTAAAATTTCTAGGGATTTTTATCCATCTGTACCCAAACTTTTACTATCTTTGTCATGAAAAATTACTCTTTTGTCATCCATAATACCAAAAATGCCTTTTACTGCCATACCGCTACCTTAACATCCATTTTTCTTAGCCAACACCGTTTACCTCTATACCTCCTTACCGCGGCCCCTTGTAGGGTGGCTCACAGTGTCACGATTGAGAGCAGTCACATCATATTTTTATTGTTTCACCGTAAGGAGTTTGAATGAAGCCCGCGGTTGAGCGGTGAAGTGAAAAGACACCGCCATACTACAGAGGGTCATCAAAGGGACCACGATAGAGCGATAGGGAGAACAGTCCATGCCTATGTTGCTATACCGCATAGAGTGAACGGTTTGACCATGGTAGAGCGGTGGAAGGAACAGGGTGAGGAGAAGTTAGACCCCGCCATACCGCAGAAGGTTGACAAGGAGTCTGTGGTAGTGCAGTACATAGTGATGACAAAAGGAGGTCATCATCATACCGCGGTAGGTCAAAATAAAGACCGCAGTAGAGTGGTAAGGAGAGCAAAGCAAAGACAGGTCACTGCCATACCACGGGAAGATAGAATGTGGTGCTCGGTTGGGCGGTAGAGAGTAATTTAAGGAAGAGACCGCTATACCACATAAGGTCAAAATAGAGACCACGGTAGAGTGATGGGATGACAATGAAGGGAAAGTCACCGCGGTACCGTGGGAAGGCAAAAGATAGACTGTGGTAGGGTGGTATATGGAGGTGTAGTATAAAATGTCATTGCGGCACCGCAGTGGAGGAAACATAGGCATGAGGTAACATAGTAATGTGACCGTTGTTGTTGTGTTTGTTATTATTTTCATTTCTTAGTTATCTTTTCTCAAACGGCATGACTCTTGGCCTCTCATGAGAATGTGAATAGACCAGAAACCAAAAGGCACGAGAAAGGTTCTCTAAAATGTATAAAAGCATGAATTCAAGACTGAATAGTGGTGAGAAGTTAGAAGAGTTAGAATAGAGATAATTTCAGAATTTTTTATGCTATAGAGACCATGATACAAGTTTAATTTTTAGGAAAATAATGAAAGACTTTTATTTTGGTGGTTCCAGTTTGGTATCAATTGTTTGTTAAAATTATTCAATTATTTGATTGTCTCTGACTTAATGTTTTCTAGTTATTTAAGTTGATATATCCAGTATATATTCAATTTATCAATGCACGTTTGTTTTATCTATGTGATGCGATTATTTGGTTTCTTCAAGGAAGAATTAAATTCCTTTTGGTCAATCACAGTAATTTGGGAATATTATTTGGATCAGTAAGAAGAGTTAGATAATTAGGATTGGTATTCTGCCTCCAGTAGGGTTTGTCAATCATTATCTTGCATGTTTATACAAGTTATAAATAGATACTTGTGTGCCAAAAAAAATGAATTTATGCCAAATAGAAGCCATCTATCAAAGACTTTCATTGGACTCCGTTTTACCCAACAGGGCACTGGTCTCACCTATTCTATTCATTTAATTTCATTAAATATTTTTTTAGACATCTGTTAACTGAACTTATTTAATTATTCAATTTATACCAAATAGGTTTTTATCTCTCCACTTCCAATTGCCATTGTGGGTAGATTGTTCATGCAGGAAGTGTATTGTTTAAGTATGCCTTATTTACATAGGTTTACCCGCCTAGGTTTAGCAGAGCCTAAAGAGTAGAAGGTTCAAATTTATTGTTTGGCCTTGTATGTTAGCCATAAATTTTGCGAGAGCTTGGAAACCTCTTGTGGTTCAAACCTGCATTTTTGAGTCCTAACACCATCATTGTTTGACCTCCATTTCCCTTCTCCATTTTTCTTGAAATGTACTTGATGCCCTCATATTTGATTGTGCACTAGTAGCCTATGGCAATGCCTAGCAAAATATTGAAGATTTTTGTCTCACACTAATAGCATGTACTTGTATTAGCTCAAGATGTAGGTAAGACATGTAGATTATCTAGATGTAGAAATAACAATAATAGGAGTCTTTTATAGAAAAGAAAATTTTGAATGAAGGGTTGATTCAATGTCAAAGAGATGTGTCAATAAATGGCCAAGAATGAAAGTTGTAGTATGAAATAGGGTTAGGGCTAAATTAGGGCAAAGATAAAGATGAATTTCTAAGATTGAATTATAAAATAATTCAATCAAGGGTTGAAAATGAATGAGAGGTCAAGAGATAAGTTTGGCATGGATAAAGAGAATGACACAAAAAAAGAGGTTGTAGGAGGAAATTAAATAATTATATAAAAAAAAATTGATAAGTAAATGAATAATTAAATAATTAAAACATTATTTAATTATAGAGGACATGTGATAGGTTTACTTTTGAATTAAATAATAATTTAATTCAAACTAGGAAGAAAATGACAATTAAATAAATAAAATTTATTTAATTTAATATTAGAAGAGGCTTAGTAAATAATTAAATAATTATTTAATTAAAGTTGAAAGTGGTAAATAATTAAATAAATAAAATCTATTTAATTATAGAGGGAAAGAGCATTAGTGACGTAATTAAATAAATAAAATTTATTTAATTAATCAAGAGAAAAATATAAAGCTAGAAATGAATTAATTAAATAATTAAAATTATTTAATTAATAGAGGAATTATGGTATTACGAAATAATTAAATAATTAAATTATTTAATTATCAAGGATGAGAGGGGAAGTGATGGAGAATTAGTCAAAACATGCCCCAGTGTAACAGGATGAGGAAGGATGATGAGGAGGTAATGATATGCCCCCTCGAGAGGATATATGGGTTCAAAGAACACAAGTGTGTTCTCAAAATGGATGAGAGGACTAAAGGAGGAAGGATAAAGGATAGAGGAAAATAGATAAGGACAATGAAGATATGGAATAGATGAAATGTTAGTGTGGAAGATATGGAAGTCAGCATGGCATTAATGGAAACAACTTAAGGATGTATATTTTTCTATGCAAGGATTTCCATTAATCATCATTAGGAGGTAAAATGTGACAAATGGACAACAAACACCAAGGTATGAAATAAACCAGTGTGTGCAAGGCCATCCACTTGCAAAATAGATAGTCACAGACAAGGAATGTCCTAAATCATACTAAGGGAAAAGTTGCCCCAGTCTTTTTGCCAAGACAATCCACAAGCAACAGTCAAAATAAAAGAGTCATGAGACATCCTCACTCCTCTAAATCCTTCATGGGACATCCTCAAGGTAGCTAGAACGTGACTCATAGAAAAATGAGAAAATATAAGACAAAGTAGCCTGACAAAGTCAACATCCATTTAGAGTATTTGCCAATAATTGTTTTTCCAATGTTTAATGACTAGGTGATTGATAGGTTGATTGTTTGTCAAGGCTTGGTTTCAAGAGGAGAAACATGTCGTATAAGACATCCAGTCTGGTTTCGATCATGTGACCACCTGTATAAAGAAAATGACAAAGTTTGATTAATGGCAATGTCTAGTTTAGGAAGGACGCATCCTACAAAAGACAAATGTTTGACTATTTTGATGTTTAGGGTTGACTTGATGTTGACTAGTTTGAAAATTGACTAAGTTGACATGATGATTTTTTGGCTTGTTTGTCTTGTTGAGTCATGACTTTTTTGATGTTTTGACGATTGTTTGTGTCTAATGGAAATGTCTGATTTATTATAATTGAATCAACAAACCCTAAAGGACCAACCTAGGTGGCCTCGAGGGCTCATCGACAGATAGCCTTGCCTACATTAAGTCATAGAGGCAACATAGTTCGACTAGACCTGGACTAACATGACTGACTTTGACTCTGTTTTTGGGATTTTTTGAAGGTCATTTGGATGTTTTTGTGTTTTTGACATGTTTTAATTTTTTTGGATTTTTGAGAGTGATTTTTTTTGTCTTTTTAGGAATATTTGATTTTTTTTGGCTTTTTGATATAATGACCTCCAACAACAAGCCTAGGATCCAATGAAGACATAGGTCAAGTATGTCCCCCCAGCTGAGTATGAGACCAATTTATTAGGAGTAGAATGGGATAGGTGTTATGGAAGGTGAAAAGACACATGATGTCAAGCGTTATGATGGAAGACACAAAGATGTTGGAGGAAATATTTGTTATGAATGAAGGGTGACTATAAGGATCGTGAAAAATGCATGTGAATGATGCCTACAAGCAAGTGAGCAAGCATGCACAAGAATCCAAGGATAACCATGATCTTGCTCCTAGTCAAGCTGAAAACCAATTGAAAGGTGATAATGATGATGACGACGTTGTTTGACATGGGAAGGACACATCCTAAAATAACATGAGGATGACGATAATGTGACTAAAGGATCAAGGTTTGCAGCAACGCTAGAAACAAATCCAAGGAATGTTTTAGATGATGCGCTAGGATGCATGGCAAGATTGTATGAATTAGGCTAATTGTATTTGAAATGACTAACCTTAGGACTAGATAGGATTATGGAGGGGACTTGCATAAGAGGATTAGAATCCTAAAACCAATGACAAGGGAAAACCAAGACATGCGATAGGTATGAAAGGATGATGGGTGGCTTTGTTAAAAGATAAGAGACATGAGGATTATTGGTTGGAAGAATTATCATATGGTCTCCAAGGACTATGTTGCATAAGCATAAATTTTTTTCTTCAAGGTATGGGTTTGGATGACGCTATGAAGGCAATGACATGATATTTCATGAATAGTGTGACCAAAGGATAGACATGTCAATTTTTTTCCCAGAGCATGATTTATGTTTGTACCTTAGTCCTTATCAAGATCAAAGTAGGTGGGAAAATAGATGGGAATGATATGGATTAAATGGATAGATGGAAAATGTAATGAGAAAGGTATGGGAGATGAGACAACTTTCCCCTAAGTCTAATAGTCCACATAGATAATTTCTCTTACACAGGACACCTATTTGCTAGGTTTTCATCATGGTACTTATCCAAAGTGCCATAAGAATGGTTTTTACTATTGGACAAAATTTTTCTCTTTACTATTTTATTTTTATTTTTTATTTTTGACATCACACAAGATGCTTGTTTGCCAGGTTTTCATGAAGGTGACGATTTTTTTATTTTTTATATGGACTAAATATTTTGGATGATCACTAATTGTTCTAAATCCTTTTATGGTGTTGATATATATGATGGTGTCATGATATGCCAATAGTGACCTTTTTGGAGTAGTTTTCTTTTGAGGATCATAACACTTGCATACAACTAATCGATGTCATTGTGATCCTTTTTGATACTAGGTTTGGCTTTGTTGAAATACACACATCGTGATAGAGTTCCATGGGAGTCCTTATGATAAAGAGTTGTTTTCAAGATGCAATAGATTTGTGATGTGCTATTTTTAGACTATAGGTGAGATGTAGGATTATGATGGATGATGGCAGGTGTGAATGGACTATTTGGAATTTTGGATGTAGGAATTTTTATTTTCCAAACGTGGGGTGGTGAATGATGAAGTTTGGAATTTTGATTGGGATAGTGTTTGGAACCATAACTTTTATACACTTTTCATGATGACCATTTTGAAGGAAGTGGTCATTTATTATATGTGGAAGATCTATTTTCTTGTGGCTCCACATTTTGATTGGATATTGGAATTGAACTCTTTTCTTTACTTGATCCATTTTTCATTGGGATCCACTTGAACTTTATTTTTCCACTTGGATTTTTGCATTCAATGGCCTTTGGTATTTGATTTCGAGCTTTAGGCTTGTAAGACTTGTTTTTTTTGGTTCCAATTGATGGGTTTAACTATGTTGGAATGATGTTTTATGGTGTGCATGGAAGGAGTGTTGGTAGCAACCTTATGACAAGGACAACTCATGGCCCCCATTATGATGTTTGTGTTGGATAAAGTGCCCCCTAATATCATGGAGGTATCACTAACATCATTTCATTTTCTGGCTGAAGAATAGCCAAGACCTTGATGTCTAGGATTTTCATAAAATTGTATTGGTTCTAGAATGCCTTGCTCATGTAGGCCTAGTCCTCTTCCTTGATACTACATGCTCTGAAATATTCTATTTACGATGGGATATTTTGTTATTTTGTAAGAAAGATGCAAACCCATCATTGTGTATGTGGATTCTAATGCTTGGAATCTTGTCCTCTATGAGAAAGCTTAATTTGATAAAAGTGGATGATCCTAGTTGATAGGATATTTTGGCTTTATCATTTTTCATACTTTTGTTTGTTTGATCATTTGGGATATCGATTTGTTCCATGGTAGATTTTGTCTCTTCTTCTTTGACTTGATCCAGAGTAGCTTGTTTAATTTCATCTTGATCCATAGTAGCCTTTTTATGTTCTTTTGTGACTTGATCCATGCCATTTATTTGATTATCTATGTGTCCAAAAGAGGCAAGTGTCTCATTTTGGGAAAAGGAGGTGTTTGGAATTTGGATAGGATCGATTCAAATGTTTGACCATGGATGGTATAAAATTTGATAAGAGGATCACTTTGGGTTTCTTGTTCAATGGTCGGATCTTGATCAAAGATAGGTTTTTCTTGGATGACATGGTTGTCTAGAAGGATTTATTGGATAGATTTAAGGATAGGATCATGGGATGGAATACGATCACAAGAATTACTTTGATCTTGACATAAAGGGGGATTTATCATGTCATGCTTTGGATTTTCCTTTTTGATATATATCCAAAGGTTTCGGCAGTGGAATGTGATTTTGGACATCAATAGAATTTTCATGGCTAAATTTATTTTTATTGGATGGGTTCATAGATTGGAATGGAGTGGATTGAAATAGATTATTAAATGATGGATTAGGATAGGATGTGGAGACTTGGAATGGATTGGTGGAAGGTTGCTTTCCCTTGTCAAGGTTAGGATAAGAATGTCTAATGGATGTTTGTTGTGGATCAATGGTATGGATTGTGTTAAGTGCCTCTTGGTAGTGAGGGTAGATGGATGGAGGACTAAAGCTCATGGATGGTTGGTATGGAGGATTGATGAATTTTATTTTCAATTCTAAGGATTTTTGGGCTTGACCATTGCAGATTAATTGGTATTCAACTTTACTATGAAGCATATCAAGATAAATTGAAGACATGGTAGTGAGTTTAGATTAGGATGGAAAATGACGATGAGAAGTTTGACTTAGAGATGATGTGGATAGCTTGACTTGGAGGAAACCTAGATTTGTTTGTTTTTGGATTTTTTATTTTTTTTAATATTTTTGGTTTTCTTTCTTGCTTGATTAAGATTTAAAGCTTGAATACACATTCACACACGAAATACAAGATTTGATGCAAGATGTAATGCAAATTATTATGATAAGAAAACACTTCCAATTATAGGAACAATCCTAGCAATTATTCAAGTGGGTAGATTTTCCAATCATCTTAAACTAGGATGCACAAGGATCTAGGGATGTCCTCTATATACCTTGAAGGTACATGAGGCCCAATTTCATGAATTTGAAAGGAGAATAATACCAAACAGTTGGGAAGAGAGGGTAACCCACACTCCACCTTCACTTCCCAAAGATATAAATTTCTTTGGGGCTTAGCCAAGATTGGCAAGATTCTACTTCCAAGAGGCATGTCTTTAGATTCACCCCTCACCATTTATACTCCTTCGGAACACTAGAGTTGAGGTTTCCCCTAGAGTGATCACTTCTCTAGGTAGGCCCCCTAAGAAGGTTACACAAAAGTGATGCAAATAATTCTTTTGATATCTAGACCATATGATAATGTGAGGAGAGAGAATACACATGTATTTGATCACACAAGAAATGTTCATTAACCTTAGAAATTGAAATCTATGATGTAAAAATGAGAGTGTTGAAGAGTGATTTTGATTTCAAAGATCATACGAAAATGTGCGGGAAGAGCATACACACCTCCATGCACAAACAAGATCACCAAGCAATGCAAGCACTTGTTCTTTTTAAGACCAAATTGAAATGTGATTTTGAGAAGACACTTGTTCTTTTTAAGCCCAGATTGAAATGTGATGTTGTAAACAAGGTTAAGATAAAGATATGAGTTGAAAAGTGTGCACCTGGATTTTATTTAGCTTCAAATTTTTGTCCACTTGATCCAATTTGCCTTTTGAGGAGTTTATTTTTTTGCACATTAACAAAACCAACAACAAAGCCAAAACCCTAACAAGATAATTGATCACTAATATTAGAGGGTTAGCTTAAAACAAAAAAACAAAAATCAAATCTGATAATGAAAATAAAAAAACTCTTGCAAAAAATTAGAAAATAATTTATGATGCAACAAAATAGATGAATAGGAAAAAAATATGCTCATCACTAGGTTGTAATTCTTTTTTCTTTTTAATTCTTACCTAGTCAAGATAAATATGACTTTTGGAAATATTTTTGGCATCAAAAATAAAAACATAGAAAATAGACCCTTACTAAAATTTCAAGAGCTTTCCAAAAATTCAAAGAAATTCAAAAAAATTGTTGATTTGCACCCAAAAATGCAGATTTATGAAAAACCCCTAATTAGCAAAGATTTGGTTTTTTTATAATTATTTTTAACTCAAAAATAAGTCTGCAAAGAACAAAACCCCCAAAATTTTAAGAGCTTTCTGATTTTTTATTTTTTTTGAAAAATTATTTGATTTTCTCCAAAAAAAATGAAGATTTATGAAGAAACACTAATTTGTTTTTTCATAATTAGTTTTAGCTCAAAAATAAATCTGTAAAGAATATACCCCATTAAAATTTCAAGAGATTTCTGAAAATATAAATTTTTTTTTTAGATTCTCTTATTTTCCCTAAAAATGCATATTTATGAAAAACCCTAAAACCACCATCAATTGCCAAAAAATAATGATATGACCTTAATTTTTCTTGTGTATCCTCCTTAGATGATCCATAAACTTCACCTAAAATCCCATATAAAAATTTGTGGCCATTTGAAAAGTTATGGTGAAATATTTGAAACTAGGTCTTTTGTCCAAAAATGATGCAAAACCTGCAACAAAAAGCTAACAAAACCTGCAAAAAGGAAAGCTAGATCAAGTGAAGTAAGTCCAACTCCAAAATTCCTCAAAATTTCTCAAAATCTTGAGAAAAAAATTAATTAAGGGGTTCACGTCAAGTTCACCAATGTAATCAGGGTAAAAATCTAGGTTAATGTAATAAAGCATAAAACTAACCCTAAACCAACAATACAGCACAAATAATCATAAAAACATGAAATATAAATATCACCATAAGATATTCATGCAATCATTGGTTCACCTTCATTTCCCTTCTCCATTTTTCTTGAAATATACTTAATGCCCTCAGATTTGAGTGTGCACTAGTAGCCTATGGCAATGCCTAGCAAAATATTGAAGATTGTTGTCTAACACTAATAGCATGTACTTACATTAGCTCAAGATGCAGATAATATGTGTATATTGTCTACATGTAGAAATGACAATAATAGGATTCTTTTATATAAAATACAAATTTGAATGAAGGGTTGAGATTCAATGTTAAAGAGATGTGTCAATCAATAACCAAGAATGAAAGTTGTATGAAATAGGGATAGGGATAAATTAGGGAAAAGATAAAGATGATGGTTAAGATTGAATTATAAAATAATTCAATCAAGGGTTGAAAATGAATGAGATGTCAAGAGATGATATTGGCACGAATAAAGAGAATGACACAAAAAAGAGGTTGTAGGAGGACATTAAATAATTATAAAATGATTTGTTTTGAGAAGGAAATGAATAATTAAATAATTAAAACATTATTTAATTATAGAGGACATGTGACAGGTTGAATTTTGAATTAAGTAATAATTTAATTCAAATTAGGAAGAAAATGACAATTAAATAAATAAAATTTATTTAATTAATGTTAGAAGAGGCTTAGTGAATAATTAAAAAATTAAAAAATAATAATTATAGTTGAAAGTGGTAAATAATTAAATAAATAAAATTTATTTAGTTAATCAAGAGAAGAAAATATAAAGCTAGAAATTAATTAATTAAATGATCTAGTCCAGGTGTGGAGCATGGAAGATCGTGCAGTTAAAGCATGGGGTGAAGGTCACAACTCATGGGTAAGTTTTGGAAGTATATAATTTTCTATTTATTATGTTCTTCCCTGCGGCTAATATGTTTATGTTGATGTAGCAGGTGAGTGGAGTTGCCTTTGACTCATACTGGACTCCCCCTTCTTCGGATGGCACTGGGGAAAATGTCATGTATCGATTTGGATCATTGGGACAGGTACACATTTTATTTGATTTGTAATATATTTACACTATCATTTTGGTAGGGATGAGATGTTAAATAATTTTAATTATTTAATCGTAATGCAAGCCTAGGAAAAAATTTAGTGTCTACAAGTGGATAACTAGCTAAAGGGACAATAGCAAGTGTCATACTAGGAGCATCTCTAGGTTCAACACATGGTGGTTCACTCTCATTAGGAGGATCATCACGGTTGCCCCCATCTAAGTTCATTTTCTTTGAAAATAAAAATTTAAGCTCATTATGCACCTCCTCATAAATTTTAGTAATTTCATCATCATCATCCAAGTTAATCACAATGGGAGGTTTTATGATAATAATAGTTGAATTTTCTTGTTTCTCTTCTCTTTTTGGTTTCATGTCTTGTTTTGCTGAAAGTTTTATTTCTTCTTGAGTTGTTTCCATAGGTGTTGGATTATCATGCATTGTTTTATTATTTATTCCAATTGGCAAGCAATAGCACGATGTATATGCCTACACTATTTATCATATCGATTTATTCTTGCACAGTTTTCAATTTGTGATAGGATAAGAGTGGGTTTCTCGATCATTTGTTTCTTTTCTTCCCTTAAGAGAGGAATTGAAGGAACCATTAGGGGTTCAAAAATCACCATCTCTTTAGGTTTATAGACTTGTTTTATCTTTGGAAGCACAAAAGGAATCATTTGATTGTCTCTTGGTCTTTTACAGGATATGGGTGGAGGAACTGCAACATACTTACCTTGGTTACTCAGAAGAGATTTTGCTTCATACATAGGTTCATCCACAACTATTGGATTAAGAGGAACAACCATGGACCTATCATTCTCAAGAATATTGCTAAGAGATAACTCTATTATGCGCTTTTCCTTGAACTTTTGGTATGACTTGAAAAAGAAATCTTCATGAGCCTTTATAGGTTCCATAGTTTGAGGCCAAGATAAATCTAATGAAAAATTACCATGGGAAGACAAAAGATTAAACCCACTATGATGCACTGTAAATATCTCATTTTCAAAGGGAAACTTTATGCACTTGTGAATAACTGATGGGACAATATTCATGGAGCATAGCCATGGATAGCCTAGCTTCACACAAAATTGGTATGATGTCGAGATGACACATATAATTATTTTGGTCCAACTTTAAGAGGGAGAGTGATCAAACCTATTGTAGGGTGAGAAAAACCATCATGAATTTTCAACCATGCTTTCAATTATTCATAAGAATCTTGATAAATCTCCTGCACAAACAAGAATTCCTCAGTGATCACACTCTCTACACACATAGGATTAATGAGTATTCCTTGTACAATGTTTTCATTGATATGGCCAACAATGTAGAGAGGACCATCGAGTGCATGTCTAGGTGTGTCAATATGGGTGAAATCAATGTCAAGTAACATAATGGTTTGGCCCTTACGAGGTCGAACATATATGAGAGTGAACATATCTTGTAGACCATCCTTATTATCACTCTTATCATCATTATTATCATCACTTGTGTCATCAATATTATCAATATTCATCACATCATTATTTACATCACAAGCTTGCACAAAGTGGGATGAATGCTTAGGCATTGGGTTGGTAAAAAAGTTAGATTTTGGTTAGACAGGGCAACAGACTTATTCCCTTGATTATTAACACGACCCAACTAGATGTGACTAGAATCAATGAGGTCTTCAACTTGATGTTTAAGATGCATGCATTGTTATGTATCATGTCCACTTATGTAGTGATAATAACAAAAGGAATTTGGATTGTAATTTTGAGGTAAAGATTTGGTTGTGTCCACAAGTCTAATAGGAAGCAATCGAATTAAATTCTTACTCAAAAGTTGCAACAAGATTGAATAAAGAGAATCGAGTAACGAGGTAAATTATCTATCTTTTAGTCTAAATTGGTATGGAGTTGAACTTATGATATCAACTTGAGGTTCAATGTGGTTGGTTATTTTAGGTGTATGCAACTTGATAAAATTCTTGTTTTTCTTTTTGAATGGTTGATAGTTGTTATGAGGTACGAATTTAGACTTCTCATTATGAGTCGATGAAGATATCTCTTATGTTGATAATCAAGGTGAAGAAAGCTTGCAATATGAACTTAAATAAGTGTATGCAAATCTGAAATAAGTAGATTAACCTTTAGTCTTAGTGTGAAGAAAGAATGAGAGAGAGAGATAGAAGAATCATAACACATGCAACAACATATTTACGTGGAGAAACCCTGAAGGGAAAAAAACTCCACCACCAAAAGAGAGGAAATTATATTACTAATAATCTAAAATATTACATGTAGCAATAGACTTCTCTTATCAATCTCTTTAAAATCCGATAGCACCCTGTTACCCTGCAAACTTGCAAAACTGAATTGAATAACTCTAGCTCAAGGCCCCAATTTAAAGAGATTTGTGAGGATGAAAACCACCATGGTTTCATCAAACAATAGGCACAAATACCACCTAGAAAAACCCACGCCTCCCTCCTTGAAATGGTCAAAAAATACCAAAAATAGCCTCTTACAGATGCTCTTACATCTGTCATAAGGCATCTCTCATGCATGGGCGCTTGGGCTCTAAAAATAACATATTTTGTCATAGGGAATATGTCATACTATCATAGAATCTTATGAAAACTGTCATACATGTCATATATGCTCTTACAACACCCTATTTTGATCCAACAACCTCATTCTAGAAGATTCCAAAGTGGGACACCTAGCTATTTTGTCCTTTTCCAAAAGGACAAATGGTAATAGTAACACTACATTAACATTGTCTATTTCACCACCGTTGATCAAATGGTTTCACCTCTTATGGGTAAATGTACAAAAAACTTTAGGAGAATAATTAATTAAAGTATTTACAAGGTTGATGGCACCTAAATCCTAACATTCTCCCACTTGACATCATACATTGTAAATTACACCCATAGATATACAATTACATAGAATCAAGTACAATGATCAAGGCCCATGGCCTTCCTGCACCAAGAGAACTTATCTGTGGTGACTGGCTTCGTAAGAGAATCTACAAAATTATCCAAAGTGTCAACTTTTTCAATCAAGAACCATCCATTTTCAATCATTTCTCGCACAAAGTGATATTGAACATCAATATGCTTAGTACGAGCATGATACATAGGATTTTTAGCCAAACATATGGCACTCTGACTATCACATCCGATCCTCACTATCCTGCAATCAAAACCAATACCATTACCAAGTCTCTGTAACCAAACCACCTCCTTAGAAGCATGTGTAGCAGCCATATACTCTGCTTCAATGGTAGATAAAGCAACTATAGGTTGTCTTTTACCCATCCAACTCACTGCACCTCCAAATAAAGTAAACACATAGCCACTAGTGGACCTTCAATTGTCCAAGTCACCTACCCAATCTGCATCAACAAAACCCTGTATGTCCAATGACTTATCAACATTATCAATACCATGATAAACCAAACAATAATCAGAAGTTCCTTGCAAATATCTGAATACCCTTTTAACAAAATTCCAATGTTCTTTACCAGGGTTAGACATAAACCTTCTTAGAACTCCCACTGCTTGGGCTATATCTAGTCTAGTACAAACCATTGCATACATTAAACTACTGACATCACTAGCATAAGAAACTTTAGACATTTCATCAATATCATCATCTGATTTAGGACACATGTCTAAACTTAACTTAGTACCAATAGAAAATGGAATATTTACTGGTTTACAGTCCCACATATTAAACCTCTACAAAATAGTGTTAACGTACTTTGACTTAAGCAAAGCTTTTTGTGAACCCAATCCCTAATGATTTCCATCCCAAGAATATATTTAGCAGTCCCTAAATCATTCATATCAAATGTGCTAGAAATTTGAGTTTTAAGTTCCCTAATCATTGCCTTATTGTTACCAATGCACAACATATCATCCACATATAAGACAATAATCAATATCTAATCATCAATAACTTTAAAATAAACACAATGATCCTCTTCACTTCTAACAAAAACCAACTTTAATGCAAAGGCATCAAACTTCTGGTACCACATCCTAGGCGACTATTTTAAGCCATATAGAGACCATTTTAACCTGCAAACCAAGTGTTCTTTTCCTTTCACAACAAAATTGTCAGGTTGTTGCATGTAAATTTCTTCCTCAAGATCCCCATGCAAGAAAGCAGTTTTAACATCCATTTTTTCTATTACTAAATCATAAGCAACAACAATGGATAAAAGGAATCTAATAGAAGTTAACTTAGTAATAGGAGATAATATTTCACCAAAATCAACTCCCTCTCTCTAGGAGTAGCCCTTGGCCACTAATATGACCTTATACCGTTCCAACTTACCGTTTGCCCCAAACTTCTTTTTATAAGTGGGTATATAAAAAGACATCCTCTCATCCTGCATGGCCTACATCCAAGAATCACATTCTTCTGAAGATAGAGCCTCCCTAATAGATCTAGGTTCATCATCAATACATAACAAAGCAAATTTACAATAAAAATCAAGTGGGCTATACCTGTCAACTGGATTTCATTGTCTTGTGGACCTTCTCAAAGGTGGAGTAAGAGGTTCCTCCTCATGTTCATCCTCATTATTTTCAACTTCTTCTATTACAAAAAATTCTTTAGAACTCTCTTCTTCTTCTCCATCTTCATGTCCATCTCTCTATTCTTCCACATGTACATCTTCTCGCTTAGTTTCAAAATGCACTATTTTTTACTTTTCCTTTGGTTTCTCATCTTCAGAGATAGCTCTAAATTCCCTAAAAATTACATCTCTAGAAAATATCATCTTTCATGTTAGTGGATTCCGAATTTTATAACCTTTAACATTTTCACCATAACCTACAAAGATGCATTTCTGATATTTGGGATCCAATTTAGACCGCTTCTCTTTAGGCACATGAAAAAAATCCTCACAACCAAAGACCCTTAAATGTGAAACTGAAGGCTTTTTACCCAACCACATTTCATAAGGTGTTTTATCAACAAGATCTTTACAAGGAGATCTATTAATTAAATAACAAGTAGTACCAACAACTTCTACCCAAAATAATTTATCTAACTTAGCACTACTTAACATGCTCCTAGCTCTTTCCATTAATGTACGGTTCATTATTTATGCTACCCCATTTTGTTGGGGTGTGTAAAGTGTAGTCTTTTGCCTGAAAATTCCTCCATGTTTGCAAAACTCATCAAATTCCTTAGAACAATATTCACACCCATTATCAGATCTCAATACTTTTATCTTATAATCTATGTGCTTTTCAACCAATGCCTTAAATTCCTTAAATTTGGTGAAAACTTCAGATTTTGTATGCATAAAATAAATCCAAGTATATCTCGAGTAATCATCAATGAAGGAAACATAATAACAAGATCTACCCAAAGAATCAGTATCCACTAGACCACATACATCTGAATGAATTAGTTCTAACAATCCATTAGCTTTATTAGTTCTTTTAGGAAATGATGACCTATTTTGTTTACCAAACACACAATCCTCACAAAAATCATTTTTACCAACAGAATAATTAGAAATATCGTCTACTATTTTCTTATCAAGTATGGTCCTAAGACGTTTTCACCAATGTGACCCAATCTATGGTGCCACAACATACATGCATTTTTAGTGCTAGTTATAAAAGAGGAGTTAAAAAAAGTAGAGGCATGTAGCGTAAACAAATTCCCTATCTGAGATCCTTTAGCAACCACCAAACTTCCCCTTACCATCCCGCAACTAGACTTGTCAAATGTCACATGCATTCCAATATCATTTAGTTTGGAAACCGAAATTAAACTTTTTGTAAGTCCTGGAATATGAAAAAAATCATCAAGGATTTTAACCCTCCCATCATTGAAACACAAATTTACCTCTCCTTTACTGATAATCTTTTGTGAGCTATCATCACCCATGAAGACCTCTCCTCCATCAAATTCTTCGTATGTAGAAAACCACTCCTTATGAGGAGTCATATGGAAGGAAGCACTTGAATCAATAAGACAAGCATCATTATAAACTGTGTTAGCTGAAATAATCAAAGCATCAGAATCACCGTTATTAGAGTACTTTTTCGTGTAGGAATCTACATTATTTTTCTTGTTTCTACATTCCTTCTTCACATGTCCCTGTTTACCACAATTCCAGTAGTTCACTCTACTCTTTCCAGGGGTCTTAGATAGTCCTTTAGACTTATCCTTCTTCTTATCCCCTTTAGGCCCTTTCTCCTTAGACGTACCTCGCACATGAAAGGCATCTTGGGAGCCACTATGCATGGTCTTTCTCCTCATCTCCTTTGAAAGAAGTATGGTAATAATATTATCCATCATAGGTTCTACACCACCACTTTTTATAGCAACAATTAAATTTTTCCAATATTTTTTTGGAAAATGTGCCTCAATTTACTGGCTTGGATCTCTAAGAGAGGCTTGACTAATTTATGCCCTTATCGCTTTACCATGGTGTTCTCATTTGGTCAACTTGACCTTTAGGTCACCAAGACTTTGTCTGATCGGTGAGACTCCAAGGGTTGTCACAACGATGGTCTAATGGGCATGGAGTTGGACGAATGTTGGTTGGCATCGGTTTCATCGATGGATAGGTCGCTCATCAGCAGAAGGCAATGTTGTGCCTCGTCAATGTGTCGATGATTTTAATCAATGATTGCAATTGGATTCATCTGATGGTGCTGGTTGTAATCCACGACATCCTAAAGTAGGTACAGCCGAAAACCTTTTTGCCAAGCAAAATTGCTTCAGTGCTCAACATGTGGCAGCTTGATAAAGCGGTGGGCACAGTGAAGAGGAGGTGGGGCCCGAGTTGCTTTATTCGGAGGTTTGTCTATCCATGGAAACTTTTCTGTGCCTTAGGAGTTCCCTGGGGAATCTAGTAAATGCCGCTAGAGATTCCCCAAAGGAGCTCCAGCAACTTCCACGTAAGCCAAGCGAAGAGCATGAGCGATGGACACGTGGCAGCCTCAGAAGCTCATTCTGATCGAGCTCATTGGGAATCTAGGAGATTCCCTCCTGGTTGCTCCGGAACCTCCTGAGCGATGGACACGTGGCATGTGGGACCCGATAGAGCTGGTGATCAGTGTTTTGGCAATAGCAGATTATTGCCGGCCCCGAATGTGATGAAATGGTTAGCAATGGTGAAGGGATTTCAGAGCCCAATGATAGTTGACTGATTACTGCTCGGTCAAGTAGTAGAATGAATAGCAGTGTGACAAGTGGAAATTTTTCATTGGTTTTTTTTGCACCGTTGTTGCAAAACAATATTTATTTTCGAACGCTGGATTGGTGAAAAGTGATATTTTATGCAATCATATGAGATCAGATTTTGGTGGTTGGCAGAGCCCGAATTTAGTAATTTCTCTACAACGATTTTTATAGCGGGAGTGGCTCGATGTAGGATTGCAGGTGGATCCGATCTGAGATCAATTTGGCATTTCAGTGAAAAGTTGAAATTAATGCACCCTAATTGGTGGTTGGTGAGAAACTGGTAATAGTCAGTTTAGACTAGAAGTTGACTAATCCAAAAAAATAGAATACTGAGAAAAAGTTGATGAGTTTGTGTTCATTGTATGCCGAGATAGCATTGTAACAGTGAGTGCATGAAAACTCAAGTGCTGCTGTGAGCTAACGATCAGAGAATAAGGACTGTAACTTTGTATGTAATTTTTTGCTTACTATAATACAAAGTGTCATTCTCTTGGTGTGGTGGGTTTTTTTCCTGAAAGGGTTTTCCCATGTAAATCTGGTGTTATCTCTGTGTTTGATTTTCTAGTTTCCTGTTATGCTTTCTTTGTTCATCTTAGAAGTTAGAAAAGTTTAAAATTTGGTCTTTACACTTCTCCTTTGTGGTTTTAGCATTAGGAAAGCGTTTCCACACTGTTTCTTTTCCTTACAAGTGGTATCAGAGTCTGGCCAATTATATTATCCTTGTTAGTAGGGCTATTTTTTTGTGCTAATACTATTCCAGTGGGAGTCTTACAAAGTTAGAACCAATTTTTTTCTAAGATGGTGAGTACATCAGGAAGATTTGATATTGAGAAATTCAATGGCAACAACTTTGAGTTGTGGAAACTCAAAATGGAAGACCTATTAGTGGATAGAGACCTTTGGGTAGAAGTGTTTGGAACTATGCCACAAGGTATGAATCAAGAAGAATGGGACCTTGCAGATAGAAAAGTGAGAGGTCTGATAAGACTTTGTCTAACTGATTTTGTACTCTTGAATGTCCATGAGGAGAAGTTTCCAGCTTCGTTATGGAAGAATCTTGGCGATACATATTAAGGAAAGTCTCTGGTAAATAAGTTATTCCTGAGGAAGAATTTGTACTCCTTGAAGATGGAAGAAGGTGCATCTATTGCAGACCATCTGAACTCATTTAATATGAGTGTTGCTTAGTTGGCGTCTGTGGGTGTAAATATTAAGGAGGACGATCGTTGCATGCTCCTGTTATGTTTGTTACCTGACACTCAGGACCATCTTGTAATGGATATTGGAAGTATGACTACTAATTTCAAGATGGAAGACATGGTTGCTTTGTTGTTGTCTGAAGAGATGCAGAGGAAGTCTTCTGAGATGGCCAAAGAGGCCCTTTCTGTTCAAGGAAGATCAAAGGAGAAAGGCAAGAAGAAGGACAAGAAGTCTAAATCTAAATCTGTAGGGAGATCAAAGTCTCCTGGTAAAAGTTTAAGGTGAAATTTTGGAACTGTGGGAAATCTGGTCATATCTGAAAGGATTGTAAGGAGAAGAAGAAGAAGAAGAGTAATCCTTCAGACAATGACTCTTCTCAAAGTGATGCAGATGCCTTCATTTCAGCCCTGGCAATTTAGGCATCAAATGATGTATGGCTGGTTGACTTGGGTGCATCCTTTCACATGATGTCTCATAGAGAGTGGTTCACTAAATATGAGAAGTATGATGGTGGAAAGGTGTACCTGGTGAGTGATTCAACTTTGGAGATTTTTTTTCATGGAAGAGTCAAAATACAGCTCCCTGATGGTAGAATCAAATGGATTGGTGATGTACTACACATACCGGGTTTGGCTCATAACTTACTTTTTGTCAATAAGCTGAATGATGTTGGTGTGGAAGTTTCCTTCTCAAATAAAGGATGTAAGATGGCTAGAGGTGTTATGGTATTGGCTAAGGGTGTACATACTGGCACTTTGTACAAGATGGATGCACGTCTTGTTCAATGTAACAACGCCTCTGTAAAGTCAAGAAAAGTTGTTTTTGTAGAGGAAGATGAAGATGCTTCTCTGGATGCAAATGTGATGGAGGTGAAACTCCCAACGGAGAAGACCATGTTGTGGCATCATAGACTCGGTCACATAGGTGAGAAAGGTTTAAAAACCTTGAAAAATAAAATTCTTGTTGAAGGACTTGTAGATTGTAATCTTGAGTTCGACAACTATGAGCACTACATTTATGGAAAGCAACAACGTGTTTCTTTTTCCTCGAGTTCTCATAAATCTTCTAATGTACTGGACTATGTTCATTCTGATGTGTTTAGTCTAGTGAATGTTCCTTCATTATTAAAGTCTAGATATTATGTTTCTTTTATTGATGACTATTCAAGAAGGGAATTTATATACTTTCTTAAGAGTAAATCAGAAGTGTTCAGTCGTTTTAAAGAGTTCAAAAACTTGGTAGAGAATCAGACTGAAATGAAAATCAAATGTTTGAGGATGGATAATGGCGGTGAGTTTTGTTCTGCAGATTTCGATAGATACTATAAATACCATGGGATTAAAAGGCATAAAATTACACCTTATACTCCACAACATAATGGAGTTGTTGAAAGGTTGAACAAGACGTTGATGGAAAAGGCAAGGAGTATGTTGAGCAGTGATGGTCTGGAGCAGAAGTTATGGATTGATGTCATGGCTATAGCATGTTACCTAGTAAATCATTCTCCTTGCTCTGCTCTTGTTGATAAGACACCTTTGGAAGCGTGGTCTGGTAAGAAGCCCTCTCTGAGACATTTTCGTGTCTTTGGTTGTGAGGCATATGAATATGTGCCAAATGAGAAAATATCTAAGCTGGAGAACAAGGTTGTTAAATGTATCTTCATTGGCTATGGTGTTGATGTGAAAGGATACAAGCTTTGGAACCCTGTTACTGAGAAGGTTTTGTATAGAAGAAGTGTAATATTTCATGAGTTGAAACCTTCTACAGCTGATCCACGACTAGAGATAGATCAAAGAGAAAAGAAGAATGATGTAGTTGAGATTCCCCAAACTCCAGAAAAGGGAGAATTGCATGGTGTACCTGAAACTGAGGAGAGCTCTAGCAGCTCTAAGAGTTTTGAAGATGAAGAAACACAACCTCAGCCAGTGAGAAGGTCTACATGTGAAAACAACAACCTGATATGTATGGTTTCTCCATTTTGGATTCGAACTATGCCTATGCTTTAATTACTAGCACTGAGGAGCCTAGGACCGTTAAAGAGGCAATTAATATGCCCAATGCAAATTCCTGGTTGGAAGCCATGAATGAAGAAATGGAATCATTAAAAAATAATGAAACCTAGGATTTGGTACCTTTTCCAGAATGAAGAAATTTTATTGGTTGTAAATGGGTATTTAAGAAGAAGATTGGTCTTGAGGTAAGTGCTGAGAAGTATAAAGAAAGGTTGGTTGCAAAGGGGTATTCCTAGGTAGAGGGAATTGATTATGGAGAAAAAATTTCCCCTATAGCTAAGCTGACATCTATTAGATTTTTGTTGTCACTTGCAGCTGCGCATGACTTAGAGGTCGAACAGATGGATGTGAAAATAGTGTTTCTCCATGGAGAGTTGGAAGAATAAATTTACATGTCCCAGCCTGAGCACTTCATTGAAAAAGGTAAAAAAAGTTCGGTCTGCAAATTAAAGAAATCTTTGTATGGTTTGAAGCAGTCTCCTAGAATGTGGTACCAGAAGTTTGACATCTTTGTGTTGTCTATGGGATTTGTGAGATCAAAATATGATCATTGTGTGTATTATAAATATGAAAATGATTGTGTGCTTATTATTAACATGTACGTGGATTATATGTTGTTCATAGGAAATAGTAAGTCTATGGTTTTTGATCTTAAGTCTCAGTTGTCTGCAAAGTTCGAAATGAAAGATCAGGGTGCAGCAAGGTATATTCTAGGGATGGAGATAACCAGGGACATAATGAGTAGAAAGATCTGGGTAAGTTAGAGTAAGTATGTCAACACAGTTCTGGAAATATTTGGTATGAATGATTGCAAGCAGCTAGTTGTTCTAGTTATGTAGGGAACGAAGCTATCTGTTGAAGATTGTCCAAAATATAATACTAAGATGGAGGACATGACTAGGGTGCCTTATGCAAGTGTTGTTGGTAGTCTAATGTATGCAATAGTCTGTACAAGACCAAACATTGCCCAAGCAGTGGGAGTTCTGAGCCATTTTATAGAAAATCCAGGAAGGTCACATTGGGATGCTATGAAGAGAGTGTTTAGATATTTAAAGGGTTCTTCAGGATATACTTTGTGTTACCATGGAAACTTGGTTGCATCAAAGAGAACTCTCAACATTCACGGATATGTGGATTCTGATTGGGCAAGGGACATTGACAGCAAAAGATCCACCAGTGGATATAATTTTTTGTTAAATGGTGGTGCAATCAATTGGATGAGCAAGTGACAGGGTTGTAGTCACTTTGTCCACTATAGAAGCAGAATACATGACAACAACTCACGCCTACAAAGAAGTTGTTTGGCTAAGTCATTTTGTTCTGATATTGGATTTGATGCAAGGTAGATTACTATTTTTTGTGACAGTCAGAGTGCCATTTGTTTGGCAAAAAATTCAACTTTCAATGCCAAGACAAAACATATCGATGTGCAATATCACTTTGTGAGATATGATGGAGGATGGAAAGGTTTCTTTAGAGAAGGTGGATACTCTGAAGAATGTTGTTGATGCATTGAAAAATCTAGTGAGCATAGACAAGTTCAGATGGTGTGCAAGTTCGATGGGCCTTGGGGCCTATGACCACAAATAAATTTGAAGTCTGGAGGAAGCCAGTAAGTCTTCATCAAGTGGGAGCTTGTTGGAAAATGTGTCTCAATTTACTGTCTTGGACCTCTAAGAGAGGCTTGACTAATTTATGCCCTTATCACTTTACCACGGTATTCTCATTTGGTCGGCTTGACCTTTTGGTCATCGAAACTTATTCTGATCAGCGAGACTCTGAGGGTTGTCACAACAATGGGTCAATGGGGGTGGAGTTGGAGGATTGTTGGTTGGCATCGGTTTCATTGGCGGATTGGTCCCTCATCAGTGGAAGGAAATGTTGTGCCTCGTTGATGTGCTGATGATTTGCATCAACGGCTACAATCAGCTTCATCTGACGATGTTGGCTGTGTTCCACAGCCTCCTAAAGCATGTACAACTGAAAACCTTTTCGTCGAGCGAAATTGCTTCAATGCTCGACGTGTGGCGGCTTGATAAAGCGGTGGGCACAATGAAGAGGAGGTGGGCCTCGAGTTACTTTATGCAAAGGGTTGTCCAGTGGTGGACACTTTTCTACACCTTGAGAGTTCCCTAGGGAATCTAGCGGATGCCGCTAGAGATTCCCCAAAGGAGCTCTAGCAGCTTCCATGTAAGCCAAGCGGAGAGCACGAGCGATGGACACATGGTAGCCTCAGAAGCTCATTCTGGGTGGGCTCATTGGGAATCTAGGAGATTCCCTCTTGGTTGCTCTAGAACCTCTTGAGTGATGGACACATGGCATGTGGGACCCGATAGAGCTGGTGGTCGGTGTTTTGGCAATAGTTGATTATTGTCGGCCCAGAATGTGATGAAATGGTTAGTAATGGCGAAGGCATTTTAGAGCCCAATGATAGTTGACTGATCACTGCTTAGTCAAGCGGCAGAACGAATAGTAGTGCAACATGTGGTGATTTTTCATTGGTTGTTTTTGCACCATTGTTGCAAAACAAAATTTATTGTTGGAAGCTGGATTGGTGAAAAGATATATTTTATGCAATCATATGAGATCAGATTTTGGCGGTTGGAAGAGCCCGAATTTAGTCATTTCTCTATAACATTTTTTATTATGGGAGTGGCTCGATGCAGGATTGCAGGTGGATTCGATCTGAGATCGATTTGGCGTTTCAGTGAAGAGCTGAAATTAATGCACCCTAATTGGTGGTTGGTGAGAGACTGGTAATAGTTGGTTTAGACTAGAAGTTGACTGATCCAAAAAAAATAGAATACTGAGAAAAACATTGATGAGTTTGTGTTCACTATATGCCGAAATAGCATTGTAATAGTGAGTGCATGAAAACTCAAGTTTTTTGTGAACTAACTATTAGAGAATAAGGACTGTAACTTTTTATGTAATTTTTTTGTTACTGTAATACAAAGTGTCTTTCTCTTGGTGTGGTTGGTTTTTTTCTCGAAAGGGTTTTCCCACATAAATCTGGTGTTATCTTTGTGTTTGATTTTTTGGTTTCCTATTATGCTTTGTTTGTTCATCTTAGAAGTTAGAAAAGTTTAAAATTTGGTCTTCGCACTTCTCCTCTGTAGTTTTAGCGTTAGGAAAGTGTTTCTACACTATTGCTTTTCCTTACAGATTTCGACAAAGAGCAAATCAATAAAATGCATTCATCCTCATCTTCTATTTTAACATCAATAGATGCAAGTTGACTTATAATAAAATTAAAAGCATTCAAATGTTCAACAATAGAATCACCATCCTTCATCTTTAATGAATATAAACACCTTTTGAGATACAACTTGTTACACAGACTCTTAGTTTGGTAGATTTCACCTATCTTCCTCCAAAGCTTGTATGTTGTGTCTTCTGAAGAGACATTCAAGAGGATAGAATCAATGAGACACAACTGAATGGTCCCTCGAGCCTTCTTGTCTAACTTCTTCCAATCTTCGTTCGATAAGGTTGAAGTGGATGGCTTCATTGTTGGAAATTTATGCCTCATCTTCCTGGCTTGGACTTTTATTTTTCCTTGGAGCTTTGTTTCTGGCCTTTACCGCCATATCGCTGCAAGATTTCCATTGTGCCACGGTTGTGCAGTTTACTGCTTTACCATGGGCCACCTTACTTGGTTTGGCGGTTGGGGTATGTTACCGCCTTACTGTGATTGTCTTCTTCTGGATTGACGGTGAGTGGCGACAGTTGGCGTGGTGGTTACCGCCATACCACAGGGTTCCCTTGGAGGTGGTGAGGTAGTGTAGTTGGCGGAGCAAGGCCTTACCACCTTACCATGGAGGTTGCTCATTGGTGGCATGGTGGTGTGGTATGTAGCTGGAAGTTGAAGGGCGATTTTCTAGTGACGGTAACTGCCTTACCGCGGACGGTGCTCGGGGAAGCCGCAGTGGCTACGGTGGAGGGTTGGCGGTCAGTGTTAGCGGTTACCACCTTAACGTGGGTGGTGAGAAGTCTTGTCATGGTGGCCATGGTAAGACCATTGGTGGTCTTCCTAGCGGCCCCCGTGGTAGCATGGTTGACCATTAGTGATCTGGGCTAGTGGTCATCGCCTTGCTACAGTTGTTTGGTAGTCAGGGCTCGGTAGCACGGGGCGAACAAAGAATGAGCTCGGGTGAGTTCACTACCACACCGTGGGGTGACTTTGTGCCCTCGATAGTAGCGCAGGTAAAGCTTGGGTGAGCTTGGGTGAGCTCACCGCAATACTGTGGTCAGGTAGACTGAGCCCAACAATAGCACAGTTGGAGGTTGAGGGTCGACATGGGCTCACCGCCATACTACGGTGGGTTTTTGGACTCAGAGTGGTAGCGTGGTGGAAGAAAAAGATGAGCTCGGAGCTCGATCGACCGAGCTTGACCGGGTTTGACCAGAGGTCAAAGTAGCAAACAAATATGAAGCTGACACGTGGCTCAGCATTAGGATGTTGATTGGCTAGAAGCCAAAATATTTTATGACAGTTATTGCAGGCCGAGTTTTCGGCTAAAGACAGGACCCGATTTAGGCAAGGAATTGAATGCCTGGGCAACCCGATGCAAGAAGATCTGTCAGTGAATATCCTTATGATAGTTGATTGCTTGTACAGGCAAAACAGGTAGGCACATGGTAAGAGATTATAAAGTAATATCATGTGCATGATAAGACGACGAGCGAAGAGTGAGAGCCAGAGAGTGTTCGAATGGTATTCACTGTGAACACTTTGTCTCTCAGTTTTGAGAAGATGTGAACCTGAGATGCCTTGAGGCTAGGCTGGCCATGAGGCTAGCTATGAGAGTCAACTAAGGAGTTGAAGGGAATCTACATAGTATGTTGTTTGAAGACATTGTAACTGTGTGGAGATTCTGTATTTATTGTGTTGCTTGCTTTCTCCAGATGGACAAGATGTAATCTTCTGAAGAACATAGCTTTGTGTTTGTATTGTAACTATTTTTGTTACTGAATAATACAAGTGAGCTGAGTGTTTTGGAGGGTGGGGTTTTTTACCTGAAAAGGTTTTCCCCATGTAAATCTGTGTGTCCACATTTTTTTCTTTCATGTTGTCTAATTCTTCTATTTGAATCTGTGCTTGTGTTGAATCTGTTATAAGTTATGCATTTACTTTTCTCAGAAAGATCAATGGGGGATCCACTGTGCTTGTTTCCGCTTTATGGCATAGTTTGTGTCTTTGATGTGATTTGAAGAAATGAAAATCACTAAGGCAATGATGTCTTAGATGTCTGTTCTATGATGACAGACCCATCCCGTATCCCCAACATTCGTATCAACTGAAACTGGTAACCATTGATCTCTCTCCTCAAGGAGATCTTCCAATTTCAACTTCCACATCTCGTAACAAGTACCATTGAACTTCTCAATATCTTGACAAGAGGTGGAGGCCATGGTATATAATCTTTCACAAATCTGCAAAACCCACAACACAAAAGCTCCCACTGCAGCAAAAAACCTTCAACACTTAAAAGGAAAGCGTCCCTTCCTTAGCAAAACCATTAGCTCTGATACCAAATGTTGATAATCAAGGTGAAGAAATATTTCAATATGAACTTAAATAAGTGTATGCAAATCTGAAATAATTAGATTAACCTTTAGCCTTAGTGTGAAGAAATAATGAGAGAGAGAGAGAGAGATAAAAGAATCATAACACATGCAACAACAAATTTAAGTGGAGAAACCCCGAAGGGAGAAAAAAATCCACCACCAAAACAGAGGCAAGTATATTACAAATAATCTAAAATATTACATGCAGCAATAGACTTCTCTTATCAATCTCTGTAAAATCCGGTAGCACCTTGTTACCCTGCAAACCTACAAAACTGAATTGAATAACTCTAGCTCAAGGCCCCAATTTAAAGAGATTTGTGAGGATGAAAACCACCATGGTTTCACCAAACAATAGGCACAAATACCACCTAGAAAAAACCACGCCTCCCTCCTTCAAATGGTCCAAAAATACCAAAAATAGCCTCTTATAGATTCTCTTACAACTGTCATAAGGAATCTCTCATGCATGGGTGCCTAGGGTCTCAAAATAGCCTATTATGTCATAGGGAATCTGTCATACTATCATAGCATCTTATGACAGGTGTCATACATTTCATAGATGCTCTTACAACACCCTATTTTGACCCAACAACCTCATTCTAGAAGATTCCAAACTAGGATGCCTAGCTATTTTGTCATTTTCCAAAAGGACAAATGATAATGGTAACATTGAATTTACATTGTCTCTTTCACCATCATTGATCAAACGGTTTCACCTCTTATGAGTAAATGTACATAAAACTTTAGGAGAATAATTAATTAAAGGATTTACAAGGTTGATGGCACCTAAATCCTAACATTTTCATACTTACTAATAGAATTCTAATAAGCATGAAGGGTTGTACACAAATGTATGAAGGATGGAAATTTCATTAATAATATTCTATCCCTTATGTTTGATTGCATGTTTTCAATGAATACTCTTTAGACATCCACATCAGGGAGAGTAAGATTGATTTGTGAATAAAGCAACTGATAGTGACTTATGAAATATGTGACCTTTTCATTTTTCTTTTTTTTTGCATCGCATTAAATTATTTATGTTAATCTTAGGACCAATTTTTACTTGGAAATGATTGAGTAATGCATCAACAAGACCGCTGAATAAATGGACTGAATTATTCAGTAATGAACAAAACCATTCCAAAGCCATATCCTTCAATTACCTAGGAAAGAGTCTAGCCTCAATTTTATCCTCAAAAATGAAGTCACTACACAAGGTTGTATATTCCGATATATGATTGCTAGCGTCTCCCTTACCATTGTACTTTTTAAACCGAGGTATTTATATGTTTTTTAGCATTTATGATTTCAATATTTCAAGTGACAATCAGTTCCTTTTGACATATTGTGATGGTTTTCCATTTTGGTTTTTTTTCAATGTTAAGATTTGTTGTTGAAGCGATATCACATTTTGCAAAATTTGGTTTATGATGGAATCATTACTTGACACGTTTTGGGAATAAGGTGAATATGGTGAGATTATGTATGTGATTGGTGGGATACTATGTTGAAAATTTATGAGAGGGGATGAAACTTGAGGTGTGACATGGGGAGATCCAAAACCATAAGTATTTTTAGTGGAAATACCTAATGTTGGAGCTATACCAATTATTTTTTTATCGTTGAAGCAATAGTTGGATTTGGTTATGTGGGAATAGAGGATATAGTTGTAGGGAGGGATACTTGATTTCCTCCTTGATTTTTTATGTTTATCAATGTTTGAGTGCAACTATATGAGTTAGGCCACACAAAACCTCTAATCCATGAGCATTAATAATCAATTTACTCATGTTGTCTATCATAAGGACCACAAGACAAGCTAGAGATTTAGTACTCACATAGTCTTGAAGTCCTTCTAAGTCTTTGTCCATTTTTTGTAGTTTGTCTTCGGGAACATGGGAAACCATAGTCGCAACATCTATAAATATAGGTGTCTATAAGGTTTTCATTTGTATGGTAGTGTCGAGGATAGAGTCCAAAATGGGTTGAGTATTGACAAAAAATTTCATGAAAGAGTTAAAAGACTTTGGATACACAATGGATGTAACAACAACATGGGGTGCCATAATTATAGAACTATTCTCGTTCGAGTATTAGAAATAGGACACTAGGTTTTGAAAATTATGCAAGTTTCACAACACCAAGTGTGCCCAAGATGAACACAAAACTACTAAATAAGCATAAAAAATGTCACTCAAAAAAATAAATCAGATAGCAGAAGCAAATAAGCAACACAACAATAGAGCTCTGGTAAAAAGTTTTTTTGGCCAAGAATAGAAGGATAGAGGCACCCAAGGGAGTTTGATTCCTAGTCAGGGGTTCTATAAATTCAAAATATGAATGTGTATCACACCGTTGAAGGATTTTGATCCTACTCGCAAATAGTTGTAACAGTAAATAATTTTCCAACATTTTCTTAACTTATGCCAATTTGATGCAAAATGCAAGTATACAACAATCTTGAAGATATTTAAACAAATTTGGATGCAATTTTTTAGATTTGAAATGCAATAATTGACTAATTCTAAGATGCAAAGACCTAGAAATGATGATTTTAATACAATTTTGAAATGCAAAAAATGCACTTTCTTTCACCTTTATGAACTGTGTGAAAAATACCTAAAAACATGCAATTATGGATTCCAAAATAGAGATCTACAAGTACATACAAGCTTAGCATACAAAGACAAAAAAGTGTAAAAAAATTTGTTATTTCAACTGTACAAGGACAAAGTTTCCCAGGGGCATTTGAGTCCTTGATAGGGGGTTTGAAAACTGAAGAACTAAATTTTTAAGTTGCTTAAGGTTGTTATTTCTATCTACAAATAGGTTTGACAGTGATTGTTTTTCCAAAAAAATTTAAATGTAAATGTGTGATAATGTGTAAACAAAAAGTGACAATTATGAGTCTAATTTTGGATGAAAATATTGTCTAAATGAATGAAACACACCCTAATGCAAGCTATGATACAATCTGAACGTAATATTTTTTAATTTTTATGAATTTTTATGATGCAGCTATGAAACCCTAAATGAGAAATGCAAGAAAATGTAAATAAAAACCTAGATCTAGGGTTTGAAAGACTTCCAATTTCATAAATTATACAATATTAGCATGTCAAGTTCACCAAAATGAAACAAAGAAAAAGAGGGTCCTAGGTCCTAAATGCAAAGAACCTCGGATTTGAAGGAGCCTTTTTGATGCAGAACAAGGGTGGATTAAGCTTGAGGAGACCTAGACCAACAAGAGTCCACCATTGGTTTGCTTCCTAAACTTCCACACATGAGATTTTCAATACATACCCTTGTAATCCTTCCAAGTCTCCCTATAGGCATAATTTGACATAACTCTCAAAATAAACTTTCTCACAAATATCCTACCCTTTTTAGATACCCATTTGGACATACCATAACATATCTAAATCTTGACCTAGGTTGTTTTGGAGTGAAGACCTTAAAACAATGCCGCTATGCTCTAGGAATAGGCCTAATAGGCCACTTTTACAAAGGAAGTATACCAAATACTTCTTCAAAAACTCAAATCACTTCACCGACACCTCAAACCAGTCACCAATAGACAAATTTACTGGGTTTCTTTGACCACACAATCCCTTAACCTACTATCCTAACTTTTAGCTATGCAATCTAGCCTAACACATGAAGATGTTAGGCTAGAAACTTGCCCAAACTCCATGAACCTCCATACCCTACTCTACAGACCTATAAAACATACAAGAAACTCCTACAAAACCCATTTCACCGTTCTTGACTATGATACATCGGTGGAATGGCTCCAACATTCACATTTTCACACAACACCCTTAAAAGGGAGGGTTTCCAAGCGATGTAAGAAAAAACACTTCAAACAGAGATAATGTCTAATGAAATGACCTCAGACTCCACCCAAATGAAATCTAAAACCTTGTACATAGTCCTCCAAGAAATATCAGATCATGACAGTACTGTACAAGTCGTACAAAAGTGTTGAAACAAAGTATTTTTACACAAAACTCAAAAAACAAAGACTTCTTGTTCACTTTTTGTTTTTTCAAGATTACATACTTCATACCTTTGAGGTATCTGACATAAATACATCACATGTATCACTAAATAACAGTTACAAACCTTAGATCCAAGAAAGGACCAGCCACCAACCAAACATGCAACAAGGACAAGTGACAAAAAGAAAGCTTTCACCAAATCCATGCATAAACACCTAAAAATGATTACAAGATGAACTAACATGCCACATAGGTCTCATTTGACCTTATTCCACTCATGAAATGATCATGACTTGAAAATATAACACTAACCCCTATTATGCAATCATATGCCTAAATATGACAAGGTGCTCTGCACCATACAACCGATGTAAAAATATTTCAATCTCCTGATGAAATGAGCTCTTGAATAGAGATACCATGCTTCTTCACATCTTCCTATGACATCCAAGTAGAATCCTCATTGGGTAAGCCATGCCACTTGACCAAATACTCATTGCATACCTTGTGTCTAGTCCTCTTTGCTTCTCTTGTGTCCAAAATTGCTTCAAGCTTCATAGGTTGTATGGGTGGTAGGTCTTTCACCCATTCAACATCTTCAACTTCAGTAGCATCAACTTCTTCACTTGTAATCACATTGTTCTTAAAATTATATAGTTCAGAAAGATTGAAAATAGGAGATATAGCCACTCCAGGAGGGAGTTCTATCTCATAGGCATTTTGACCATACTTGTGGACCACCTTGCAAGGTCCAATCTCATCATCTTGGTGTATTTACCCTTGGGTAACCTTGCTTTCCTGAGGTGAGCAAGCACTAAGTCTCCCACCTTGAATTGAACATCTCTTTTCTTGAAATCTACCTTTACCTTATACTTTTACACACTCTTTCTCAAGTTCTCCTTGACCTGCCCATGGACATCTTTCATAGCAACAACAAAATCTTCTCCATTTGCACTCATTTTCTCCATTCCTTTCGAATCTCTCAATCCAAAAACACCCCTTCGGCTCATGCCATAGACAATTTCAAAAGGACTGTTCCCTGTGCTTTAGTTGATTAAGTCATTGTAAGCATACATAGCCTGTGGAAGGATTAGATACCATGCCTGATTGTGTTCGTTGGTGAGGCACCTTAGAAAATTTCCAAGTGACCTATTTACTACTTCAGTTTGCCCATCTATTTGTGGATGATAGGCAGAGTTGAAAGTTAGATTTGTACCCAATTTTCTCCACAAGGTTCTCCAAAAATGGCCTATAAACTTAGCATCCCTATCTGACACAATGGTTAGAGGCAAACCATGGATCCTTATAATCTCTTTAAAGAATAAACCAGCTATATGAGATGCATAATTTGTGCTCCTACAAGAAATTAAATGAGCCATCTTGTTAAATCTATCTACAACAACATAAATGCTATCATACCCTCTTTGTGTCTTAGGTAGACCTAAAACAAATTCCATGTTGATTGACTCCCATGGTCGGTTAGGAATGGGCAATGGCTGGTAAAGAACTTCATTAGAGCTTGTTCCTTTGGCTCTTTGACACACCCCACAACTCTCCACAAACTTTTTAACATTTACATGCATTCTAGGCCAGAAATAAAACCTCTTGACCTGCTCCAAAGTTTTTTCATGACCAAAATGTCCACTCATGTTGCCACTATGCTTTTCCTTGATCAGATTTTCTCTCGTGGAGCACTTAGACACACATAATTAAGCACCTTTGAACAATAGACCTTCTTGTAAAACAAAATCAGAGGGTTCATTGTGAAATAAACCTTGTGATTGATTACAAACAACAAAAACATCTTTGAAGTCCTCATCATCATGGTACATACCTTTTAAAGCATCTACACCAACACTTTGTAGTTGAACTTCTTGTATCAACATTTCTCTCCTACTCAAAGCATCAACAACTTTTGTTGCTTGTCCCTTTTTATGCTTAATTGAAAATGTGTAGTCCTACAATTATTCCATCCACTTCATGTGCCTTTGATTCAATTTTTCTTGGATGTTCAAGTAGCTCAATGCATGATTGTCAGTAAACACAACAAATTCCTTGGGTAAGAGATAATGTCTCCATTTATTGAGAGACTGGACCATAGCATAAAGTACAAGATCATAAGTGGAGTATTTTCTTTTTGCCTCATTGAGTTTCTCACTGAAAAATTCAACTAGCCTCCCTTCTTGGCTCAAAACAACACCTATTGCATAATCGCTTGCATCACATTCTATTGTAAAAAAATTGTTAAATTCAGGGAGTGTGAGGATAGGTTGCTTATCCACTCTAGTTTTCCAGTATTCAAAACCTCTATCAACCTCCTCAGTCCATTGAAACTTACTTTTATTTTCACCTTTAATTGTATCAATAATTGGTGCACAAATATGGCTAAAATTCTTGATGAACTTCCTATAGAAGCTAGCCAAACCATGAAAACTCCTTACCTCTGCTACTGCTTTAGGAGTTGGCCAACTGAGTATGGCTTCAACCTTTGTGGGATCCATCTTCAAAGCACCTTCTACAATCAAAAATTCAAGGTAGATAAGCTCCTTCTTCATGAACTCACATTTATTGAGATTGATCATCAACTTCTCCTCATTTAGCTTCTTCAACACCATGTTCAAGTGTTGCAAATTCTCCTCTTTTGTTCTACTGTATACAAGGATATCATCCAAGTACACTACCATAAATTTTCCTATGAAATTCTTTAGGGCCTAATTCACTAGCCTCATGAATGTGCTTGGGGCATTAGATAGTCCAAATGGAATCACTAGCCATTCATACAAACCCTCATTGGTATTGAAGGCAGTCTTCCACTCATATCCTTCCTTTATTCTAATCTGATGGTACCCACTCTTAAGGTCAGTTTTAGAGAAGTAACAAGCTCCTGACAAGCTATCCATCAAGTCTTCCAAGTTCCATCCGGGGTATAGGAAACCTATACCTAATAGTGATCTTGTTTATTGCTCTAGAGTCAATACAAAGTCTCCATTCTCCTCCTTTCTTTGGTGCCAAAATAGTAGGCACAACACAAGGACTCAAGCTTTCCCTTATCATAACCTTATCCAATAGCTCTTGTATCTAGTTTTTAATCTCCTCATTTTGTCAAGGGGTCATCTTATATGCTACCTTGTTGGGCAGGCTTGCACCCGGAATAAGATCAATGTGGTGGCTCACATCTCTAATAGGTAGCAAAGAGTTGGGAAACTCCTTCACCACTATGTCTTCATATCTTTCTAACAAAACCTGCACCTCCTTTGGTACCTCTTTTCCTTCTATTAGTACATCTGAAACAGGCTTACCAACTATGGCATATCTCATGTTCTCCTCTTCTAAGTCTTTCAAGAACTCCTTTTCCTTCACTATCATCACACTTGGTCCTTCATGAACAAAATTTTTATCTACTTGCAAAGGTGTGAGGGTGTATGACACTCCATCCTTCTCAATCACATAAACATTCTTGTATCCATCATTCTTGTCCTTTCTGTCAAATTTCCAAGGTATTCCAAGGAGTATGTGGCACACATCCATTGGAACAACATCACAAAGGATCTTATCCTTGGAAGCACCTATGTTAAACTCCACCCAATCTTTCTCATTAACAATCACTTGTTTCCCTTTGATAAGCCATGAGATCTTATAAGGCGTTGGGTGATGATTTTTTTTAATCTTTAGCTTTTCCACCATTTCCAATGACACTATGTTGTTAGTTGAACTAGAATCCACTATCACCTTGCACACTTTTCCTTGAGACTTGCATGTTGTCCGGAACAAATCCTTTCTTTGAGGGGGTTCCTTGCTGGTTGGTACCTTAAGTAAGGCTCTTTTAATCATCAAAATTTCTCCTACCTCTGGGATAGCTTGTACAGATGGTGAATTCACACTCTCAACATCCTCCTCTTGCACTAGCTGATTTTTTCTTTCTCCACCATGATAACTTGCATTTTGTTTATCAGGACACTTCCATGCAGGATGCCCATACTAATTTCAGCTATAGCATCTTCAAGTGAAGGTGTTAGACCCTCTTCCTTGACCATTGAATCTGCCTCTTCCATTAGGCCTTCTCCCTCTAAAACTTCCCCTTGATTCACTATGTGTTTCTTGATTTACACTTTGTTCTTCTTGGTCTCTTTGTCCTCTTCCACTAAATATTCCTCTACCCCTAAAACTCTTTCCCTTCCCCTTGACTATTTTTATTGTTTCTTTTGATCTTTTCTTCTACCTTAGTGGCCATTTGAAAGCACTCCTCTACTGTCCTTGGCATAGTGAGACTTATCTCATCTTGGATATTGTATCTCAGACCATTTAAGTATCTTTCCACCTTCTCTTTTTCATTTTCAGAATGTCTAGACCTTATGGCCATATTGTGAAACTCCTCAGTATATTTTGCTACATCCATCTCTTTATGTCTCAAATTTTGTAGCCCTATAAACACTTGAATCTCATAATCTACTGGTAGGAATTGGATTTTCACTTTAGCCACCATCTTATCCCAAGAACCAATCTTTTTCTTCCCATTATTTATCCTCTCTTCTTGTATGTAATTCCACCATGTCAAAGCTGGTCCTTTCAGCTTGGTTTTGGTAAATTTGACTTTTGTCTCCTCTTCCATCTCCTTGTATTCAAAATAGTTATCTAAGGCATCTAACCACTCTATCACTTTTTCACCACTCATTTTATCACCATAAATTGGTAGTTTCATTCTCACTTCATGATAATCTCCTTTTGCATCCTTAAGCACTCTCAGTAACTTCTTTTATTTTGGATCCAACTCCTCTTGTGGATCTTGAGTGGGGTTCTCATTCTCCCCTTCTTTCTCATCTTCAGAGTCACTCTCATAGGTAGTACCCTTACCTCTCTTTTCTTTGACTTCCAGTGATTCCATCTTGGCTAACATATCTTCTTGAGACTCCCTTAGGGCCTTAATATCCCTAGCAACTATTGAACCACCTTTTGGAGGCCTTTTGCTTGCTCAAACTGACAATCTTCTTTGCTTCAATACACTACTTTCTCCCAACTGATCAACAGCCTATGCTCAGATACCACCTGATGTATAAAAATTGTGGATTAAGCTTGAGGGGACCTATACCAACAATATTCCACCATTTTTTTGCTTCCTAAACTTCCACACATGAGATTTTCAATACCTACCCTTGTAATCCTTTTAAGTCTCCCTACAGACATAATTTGACATAACTCTCAGAAGAAACCTGATCTCACAAATATCCTACCATTTTTAGATACCCATTTGGACATACCATAACATATCTTAATCATGACCTAGGTTTTTTTGGATTCAAGACCTTAAAAAAATGTTTCTACGCTCTAGGAATAGGCCTAATAGGCCACTTTTACAAAGGAAGTATACCAAATACTTCTTCCCAGACTCAAATAACTTCACCCACACCTCAAAAAGTCACCAATAGATAAATTTACCAGGTTTATTTGACCACACAATCCATTAACCTATTGTCTTAACTTTTAGCTATGCAATCTAGCCTAACATATGAAGATGTTAGGCTAGAAACTTACCCAAACTCCATGAACCTCCATCCCTTGCTCTATAGACCTATAAAACATACAAAACCTCCTAAAAAACCCAATCCACCATTCTTGACTATGATACATCGGTGGAATGGCTCCAACATTCACATTTTCACACAAAACCCTTTAAAGGGAGCGTTTCCAAGCGATGTAAGAAAAAACACTTCAAACAGAGATAATGTCTAATGAAATGGCCTCATACTCTACCCAAATAAAAGATAAAACCTTTTAAAAAGTCCTCCAAGAATTATCAGATCATGAAAGTACTGTACGGGTTGTACAAAAGTGTTGAAGCAAAATATTTTCACACAAAACTCAGAAAATAGAGCCTTCTTGTTCACTTTTTGTTTTTCCAAGATTACATAATTCATACCTTCAAGGTAGCTGACATAAATACATCACATGCATCATTGAATAATATTTACAAACCTCAGATCCAAGAAAGGACCAGCCACCAACCAAACATGCAACAAGGACAAGTGACAAAAAGCAAGCTTTCACCAAATCCATGCATAAACACCTAAAATTGATTACAAGATGAACTAACATGCCACATAGGTCTCATTCAACCTTATTCGACTCATAAAATGATCATTACTTGAAAATCTAACACTAACCCCTATTATGCAATCCTATGCCTAAATATGATAAGGTGCTCTGCACCACTTTTACTATGTTTCATTAAAGACGAAGATCAACAAGGTGAATAGATTGACTATCAAACCTGGATCTCCTTCTTTGAGGGATTGGAAATGGATTGTAATTTTTTTTCCTTGATTAACCTAATTAGACTATGTGACCCAATACATAACATGTAAGATCCTGACAAATAGTAGACTAAAACAACAGTTTGTAGATAGATCTAAAAAGTGCAAGAGATTGAGTACCTATCCTGAAAAGTTGGTTCTAAGTTGAATAGGAGGATTGGGACACCTAGGGGTCTATGGGTCTCTGATAGGGTGTCCTGCTCTACTTTTGGAGTCCTTTGATGAAATATCTGAGCTTTTGATTTCCATTTGCAATTTTTTTGAAATGTTATCGAATTATCCTATAGGTGAGTTTTCATGGCTTGAAAAGATGTATGGCTTCAAATGCAATAATGAACAACTTTTCTCCAATATTTCTTCAATCCTCTTAAAACCTATAACCTACACATTCAAAGAGAGGGAAAATGTTGGGCCATTTAGGGGCTTTCCTCAGCCAAACCCTATGTAAGTGTTTCCACTTCCACAAGGGAAATGTCAATGATAAATGTATAATTGAAAGGAAGGAATGATGAAATCACTAAGTGTTACAACTCGCCTCCCTTCAATGGCTTCCTTGAAGAAGTGAAGTCATACACATCTCCACAAGGACTTGGATCTTACTTTCTTGAATACTTCAGTGCTTTGGAGACCTACAAAAGTGTTAGCCTTCACAAACAATGACAACATGAACACACATAGAATTTGACATGATGTTAGGATCTTGAATTTTTGCAATAGATATCTAAAAAGTATGCTCTTGACTTTCTCTTTACAATATTATTTTCTCGTGAATTATTTTTATTGCTAGATAGATTTAAAATGATGAAAAGACTAGGTATTTATATGAAATTGTGCTAATTTCCTGAACTATAAATCCCAAAAGCCGACATTTGAAATTTGAAATTTGAATGTTAAAATATCAAGATTGACATATTCAAAATTAGTCCCTAACATAACAAGGGGACCCATATGCCCATGGGTGTATGGGTCTCGACCCTATTTTCCAAGACATAATGTATTGGGGGAAAAGCATTAATTGCTTGCATTTGTTCAATTCTTGCAATCTCTCAAAAAATGGTAAAAAGAGGCCTTGGAATGCATAATTTAAGAAATTAGGTGCTCAAATAGGACCAAAAAATTAGTGGGGACAAAACATAGTTTTAAATTGTTAAGGGTGACAATTTTAGACACTATATAATTATGTGTCTTGTAGTGTTTTACTAAAGAAAGATATTGGTTGTTCATATTCATCTATATTCTTTTGCAATTTAATACACCAACAATAATAATTAAAATGAAGAAAAACATAATAGTTGGAGAGGTTTAGAATAATTTGGGATTACTAATATAAGGGCCTGCGATATTTCTCGATTCATATCCCTAAAGGCTTCAATTGGTTCTACACTCCATTCAAATGACTATCCCTTCTTGATCATTTTTATAGGGCTTTGGTCTTCTCATAAAAGTTAGGAATAAATCTCATAAGAAAGTTTATTTTCCCAAAGAAGGATTGAGGGATAAGGCTTATAGCCTTAACTCTTCTAGGTTCTATCCTTACCCCATCCTTTGACACAATGTTTCCTCTAAGTGTACCTTCATCAATACCAAACTTACACTTTTGGGGATTTAAAGAGATCTTGTGCTCTAAACATATTTTGAAAATGAACTCTACATGTTTACAATGTTCACCTCTTTTCTTTGAAAAATTACTTAGGTCATCTTGGTAAACTGCCATGATCTAGTTAATAGGACTAGAAAAATTTGCATCCATTTCTCTCTAAAACGTTAAACCTATAATTTTTAAACCAAAAAACATCCTTGTGTACATATATGTACCCCATGGATTGGTGAATGTCATTTTGTGTTTTTCTAAATATTTCACAACCACTTGGTTGTAGCTTAAAAATCCATCCATCGTGGACATTAATTATGACCTACTTACCTGCTATAATAAATGGCTCATGCTTGGAAGGGGGTAATTATCCTTGAGGGATTTTAGATTGAGGTTTCTAAAGTCAACACATAACCCTATTTCCCCAAAAAAAATTCTCACAAGAACAAGGTTAGACACCCACTTAGAATTTCTAATAGCGATGATTCCATCTTCCTTCATTTTCATGAGTGTTTGAGGTGCCAAGGTAGGACTAATAGGCCTTTTTTTTCCTAAATTATTTAGCGTCAAGCTAAAGGGGGTCATATGTTGAATTAAATCCTCCCTATATGCTAGTAGATCATCATATGACTATGCAAAAAATTATTAAATTTATGAAACATGGATATCAACATTTATTTCTCATGAGGTTTCAACTTCTTACCAATGTAAACCATTTTAGGTTTTTTAATTGTCCCCAAATTCACTCCTTTGAAATCTTCATGAGTTGATTTTTTTTTATCTTTTTTACATTGGTCTTCACTATCAAACATTTTTCTAAGGCAGCCAATCCTTTGAGAATAGTATTATTCTTAAGTTGTATCACTTCATTCCCAAATAAGGTTTCTTTTATGTCATCTACCTCAACCATTAGTTTTTAGCCAATGATTTGACTATCAAACTCATCTATACTATTTAAGAACCTATAGATTTGTTGAGTATCATTAAATACCTACCAGCTGCATATGTTATCTAGTATGGTTGGTATTGCTAAGACTTCAATTCTCTACTACAAAAACAAATATTTACTAAAATAAAGAAAATAAGGGATTATGAAAATAGAATAAAAGGAAGGTGATGCACCTATATTTCTTCTAATTTCATTAGTAAAAGAGATCTCCCAAAGGTAGGATTGAATTTCAACCGTTAGGTGAGTCAACCCTATTAGAGGATCTGTTGTTTCCTTTATGACAAAAAGGACAAATATGACTGAAATATAGTTTGGGGAGATAAAAATAAAATACTCAGTTCACTCAATTTACTCAATTGTATGATATAAAACTTGAAATACATATTTAAAGGATAGCACAAACAAACAAACAAAAAAATTGACATATTAGAGAAGGGCAGACTGATGTTTAGTTATTATAAAAAATGGTTGTTAACTGTCCTACAAGGATAGATTTGTCCTAGGGAGAATGGGTTTCTATACAAAGATCCAAAATTTGATTTCACAACCCTCTAGTCTTGGATCTGCACTCCTAATTCTACCAGATTCCACTATAGAAAAGCTAAAAAATAAATTTTTCAAATGAGTTTTCGTGGCTTGACAACTTTGATGATGACTTTGAAAACTTTGTAAAATTGCACTTTTTATCAATCTTCAATCCTTCTTCACCTACAAATCTGCATACACAAAGAGAGGAAAAAATGTTTGTTTTTGGGTGAATAGGGGTTTGCCTTAGTCAAACCCTATTTTGGTAATTAAACCTTGATGATAAAAGATAATGACAAATGATAAGGATTGATGAATGAACAAAGGCTATGCCACAACTCACCAAACCTTCAATGGCTACCCTTAGAGGATTGAAGTCCAACACATCTCTCTAAGGATTGGATCTTTCTTGAATTGGCTTGATTTGATGCTTGAAACCTACATCATAATGTTATCTCCAAAACATATCATGAACGCACATAACTTTGACATGATGATATGATCTTGAATGTTGTTGTAGATTCTTGATAAATTTTCTCTTCAATGCTCTTGACAATAATATTTTCTCTTGTGAAAGTTGCCTCTTAAATCTTAATGTTGCTTTGATAAAATAACTATGTATTTATAGGTGTTTATCTAATTTCCTAAAAGTTAGATTCCATAAGCCGACATTTGAAATTTGAATTTGAATCATTAAAATGCTACCAAAAAAATATTAAAAATTGGGTCTCGGCACTTAAGGAGGACCCATTCTCCCTTGGGCGAATGGGTCATGGGACCTAAATCCAAGACATATAATTTCCAAGGTGTTTAAAAAAATGTCATCATTTGTTTAATGTCAGTTCCCCTTTCAAAAACGGGAATAATAAGGCTTGGGAATGTATAATTTAGGTCATTAGAAGCTTAATTAAGTCCATTTAAATTAATGGATCCAAACATAGTTTGAAAATGTAAAGGAGTACATTTTTCTACACTACATTTAGCCCCCACTTTAGTGAGAGTATGATCCCTACACTCAAACTCACACTAAATTAGACAAATAAGCCAAGAGAGGTCTAGTTGTACACTTGGTGGAAAGATGAGATGACAAAGATCAAGGAGGATGATCAATCCCCCAGGATCAAAAATCCCATGGAAACCAATAAAGGCACAAAGACACATAAGAATGCAACAACAACAAAAGATACAACATCATACAATGCCAAAATTAATGCAAAAATTAAAAACAAAAATGGATCAAGCTTTGAATATTTGTCCAAATGATATGAATCAAGCCTAGGTTGTTTGTCCAAAATATGCTCACATGGCTAGTGCAGTCAGATATACACTATATGAGAAACACACAATGGTCTAGTGCAATTCGATATACACTATATAAGAAAGACACAATGGTCTAGTGTAGTCTGATATACACCAGGTGTGTACCCATGACTATACCAAAGTTTTACTCCTTGAAAAAATTGATAAGGTGCCACATATGACAATAGCAAGGCTAGAAATTTGTGGTATGATAGACACTTATGAAACAAAGGAACTGCCAAGCAAGTTGAATATGCTTAGTGGCCAAAAGTTTTGGTTTAAGATAGTCAAAGGGGTTTTTCTTAGTTCATGAAAGGTCTCACTTTAGGGAACATCACACTTGATATCACCAACAAGAGAGGACTAGTCGAGAGATAAAAGATTCACACCTTAGGGAAAGCAAGCCATAGCATTACCACTAAGAGGAATTTCATATGCCAAGAAAGGTCACATTCTTGAAGGAAATCATTCCCAATGTAACCAACAAGAAGAAAAATCAATTGAAATAAGAAGACCACACTTTGAACAAGAGGTCATGACATCAAGAAAGAAACAAGCAGGAGGAATAATTCCCCCCACTTTAAAGAAATTGCTAAACACCATGCTATGAGCAATTACTTCAAAGTAGAATATGATAAAATCCAATAGATGAAAATAGAGCTTATTTTCAAATCCCTATGCCAAACATATATTTCCAAATGAAGTTATGTCATGAAAAATAAGGTTCCCCCCATATGCAATCCTAAGATAACACATAAGGGATCCATGGATTTGGGGTCAGCATGTGTCTTTGCTACAGTGATATAATCGAGCCCAAAATCATCATCATTCCTTAAATAACTCATGGAACAACAAGCAGAAAGGAAGAATGACATATAGAGAGAGAGAGAGAGAACAAAGGAAATCCTTTTGGGTCAATATGGAAGAGACCTAAATGTCTCAACTCTTTGCATTGTCCCCAAAAGGAAAGCACAAGACAAATGAAAAAGATAATGGTTATGATAGATAGAAGAATGAAGATACAAATAGAATAATTCCATGATAGATTCACTTAATTTGTATCCTTGTACTAACAAAGTGACAAGGGTCATCCAAAGTAGGCTCACAAACATAAAGACACTGCAAGCAACACAGTACAAGGGATCACATTACAAACATGCAATCACACAAAGAACAAAAGAATCCAAAGAAAAGACTAGTATGACACATGTAATTTGACCTAAATCAAGTCATCTACATTCCAGTATTGTTCATCATATACGAAAGGTGGATGACTAGCCAAAGTGGCAACAATTATTTTTGTACTAGGACAATCACCGGTTTCAACACATGATGATGCACTCTTGTTAGGAGGATCATCATGATTGTTATCATCTAAACTCATAGAAGAAGAAAATAACAAATTCAGCTCATTATGCACTTCCTCGTCAATCTTAGCATTCTCACATCATCATTAACCAAGTTAATCACAACATGTGGCCTAATGATAATGTCTGTAGAGGTTTCATGTTTTGGTTTTTGTGGTGAAGGTGGAGAATCATCATGCTTTGTTTGAGTTAGGTTTGGATCTTTATTTGCTTCTTTGTTCTCTTTGTTTAACTTACAAGTAATACCACGATGTCTATGCCTACACTCTTTAGTATTTCGGTTTCTTTTTGCACTATTTTCAAGTTGTGATTGTGGAGGAGTGGGTTTATCAACCATAGGTTCCTTTTCTTCCTACAAGGCAGTAATGTAAGGAACCATCAAGGGTTGTTCAACCACTTTCTCTTTGGGTTTATAAAATTGTTTGATCTTAGTAGGCACAATGAGAGTTGTATGGTTATCTCTTGGTCTCTTATAGGAAATAGGTGGAGGATTTATCATATGTTTTTCTTGGTTACTTGGAATATAATTTGGTTCAACCACATGGTCTCATCAATGATAGGAGCCTCAAGCATGGGTTGAGGTATATTGCTAAGAGATAATTCTACTATATAATTTGCCTTGAACTTTTGATAAGATTTGAAAAATAATTCCTCATAAGGCTTAATAGGTTTCATAGGTTTAGGCGAAAAGAAATCCAATGATGAATTTCCACAAGAAGACACGGGATTATATTTGCTATGATGCATAGTGAAAATTCAATTTCCAAATGGAAATTTTAAACATTCATGCACTACCCATGAGATGACATCCATGGAGCGTAGCCATGGATAACCTAGATTCACAGTCAATTGGTTCAATGACAAGATGATGGAGAAGGATATATTTTATTACTTCAATCCAAATTTTAAGGGGAGAGATCACACCTATCATAGGGAAAGAAAAACAATTATATGTTTTAATCCATGCTTTCAATTATTCATAAGATTCTTGATAAATTTCATGCACAAACAAGAATTCCTCAATGATCACATTCTCTACACACACAAGATCAATTAATATCCCATTAGTAGGCTTGTCATTGATTATTTTGGCTATGTGAAGAGGACCATCAACTGCATGTTTCATTATGTTATTTTATGAGAAATCAATATCAAGATACATTTGGGTTTGGCCCTTACGAGGTTGAATGTCAATGGATCCAATCATAGAATCTATATCATATTCATTATCACTCTTATCATTATTGGTTATATTTTTTATGTTATCAACATTGATCACATCATTCTTCTTGTCACTAGCTTTAACAAATGAGATGTTATAATTTGACATTGGATTGGTAAAGATTTTAAATTTTTGGTTAGGTGGGGCGACAGTCTTATTTCCTTGATCATCAACACCACCAATCTGGATGTGATTAGAATCAATGAGGTCTTGCACAATATTTTTAAGATGCATACATTGTTCGATATCATGTGTCCATTTTTTCAATGATAATGGAAAAAGGCATTTGGATTATAGTTCAAGGGTAAATGCTTGGTAGGATCAGGGGTTCTAATAGGAGGTAAGGTAATTAAGTTCTTACCCATGAGTTGCAACATGATGGAATGAAATGTATCAAGTAACGGAGTAAATTATCTATTCCTATCCCTGAATTGATATGGATTTGTTATCTTTATAACAACCACTTGAGATTGAACTTGTTGATTTTTTTGAGGCAGATTTACTTGTATAAATCTCTTGTTTTATTTCTTGAATGGTTGGAAATTGTTATGAGGCACAAATTCAAACTTTTTAGGACAGCTGGAGGAAGTTTTTGCTTCACGATGACTAACTGAATTCTGATAGTTACAGAGGGTTGTGCACAAGTGATTGAAGGAAGGGAATCTCATCATCCCAAGCTTATCTTGAATATTGGTTTGCACATTTTCAATGAACAAATTATTTGAAGATCGATATCAGTAATCTTAATGTTGATTTGTGAGTAAAGCAATTGATAACATGCTATGAAATCAGTGACCTTTTTATATTTGTTTTGTTTACATTGCATTAAATCTGGTAAGGCCATCTTGGGACCAATGTGCACTTGGAAATGGTTGACGAAAGCATCAACGAGTTCATTGAATGAACTAATTGAATTGTTCAGTAGGGAGAAAAACCATTCAAAGGTTGTCTTTCAATGATCTAGGAATAAGCTTAGCCAAGAGCTTATTCTAAAAAATGAAGTCACTACATAAGGTTGTGTATGTCAAGACATGGTTGCTAGGATCTACTTTTCCACAATATTTCTTAAATCTAGGAATCTCTATGCCTTGTGGAATTTATACTTCCAGTATCTCCAATGACAATGGGTTGTGTTTGACATATTGTGAAGATAGGCCATTTTGATTTTGGTTTAATATGGAAATTTATTATTGGAGGGATGACACATTTTGAAAATTTTGGTTGAGGATGGAATCATTGGTTGTGTTTTTAAAAGGAGGTGAATAAGGTGGAGGTTTATATGTGTTGGGAGTATAAGTGAACTAAAATTTTGTGAGAGGTGATGGGTTAGGAGATATGATGTTTGATTTCACAAATCTAAAAGGATTCCCAACAGACATACCCAAAGGTTGATTGATATTTCTATTTGGTTTTCTTGTTGCAGTAACAGTTGAATGAGTATATGTAGGAATAGAGGCCACAGTTGTAGGGAGGAACTTGATTTTCAACTTGAATTTGAGTGTATCTCAAAGTTTGAGCACAACTAGCCATTGTAGGAACATGATCATCTATAAATTGAGCTAAGCTTTACACAATTTCTATTACCAATTCATTATCAATAATTCCCCTCATGTTATCTATAATAGGAACCACAACACCAACAGTATATTCAACACTCACAAGGTTTTGAAATTTTTCTAAGGCTTTGTCCATTTTTTGCAAGTTTTCTTAAGGAACATGAGCAACAATGGTTTCAACATCAATAGTATTGGAGGTCATAGGGAATGTTATTTTAGGTATGGATTCCAAAATGGGTTGACTAGTGTTAGTGCTATGAGTGAAAGAGTTAGAAAGCCCTAATCCACAACGGATGTACCAAGATGGGATGCCATGAGTCTCGAACTATGTCTCACTGAAGTATTAGCAATAGGACACCAAGTTGTAATACTCATACAAGTTTCACCAAACCAAAATTGCATTCAAAATGGACAAAAAGCACTAAACAAATGTAGAAAACACTTATAAATAGGAAGTACAATACAAGTATGTAAAAGATATTTCAATTTTCAGAGATGACATGCAAGATTTTTTTTATTTTTGAATACAAGAAACTGAAAATGATTCCTTTTGAATGCTGATTTTATGTTTGAACAAAGCACTTGTTTTGAATAATTAACTTGAATTAAAACAATTTCAAAAAATTGTAACTTTAGAAACTAAAACTGATATCTGAAAACAACAATATCCAAAGTAGAAAGAGACAAATTTATGCCTAAAAATTCAAAAAATAACCTATATAAGGATAGATTTTCCCTAGGGTGAATGGGTCCTTGCACAGGGGTTAAAAAAATTAAAATATGGGTTTTTTAATTGATATTTAAGGTATTTGATTCAAGTTTTAAACAAACACTTTCAGTTACATATTTCCAAAAAATTATGATAAAATGCAAGTGCAACTTGATGACAAACAACAAGCAAAATGATAAATTTCTAGATGTAATTTTGTTGGAATTTTTTGATATAAATGAATGAAAAACACTAATATGCAAACTATTATGTTAAATGAATGCAATATGTATGTAAATTTTTGAATTTTTGAAGTTTTAAACAATGCAAAATGCAATTTTGAAACCCTAAATGAAATGAAAACTAATGCAATTTTGAAAACCCTAAATGAAATGCAATGCAAACTAATGTAAAATCCTAGATCTAGGGTTTGAAGGATCTCTAAATCAGAAAGCTTATAATGCAAGAATTTTGAGTTCACCAGAATGAAATAAATAAAAATAGGTTCACCAAAATGAAATGGAGAAAAATAGGGATTATCAAAATGGAATAAAAGGAAGGTGGTGCACCTATATTTCTTCTAATTTCATTAGGAAAAGAGATATCCCAAAGGTAGGATTGACTTTCAACCTTTAGGTGAGTCAACCCTATTAGAGGGTCTGTTGTTTCCTTTATGACAGAAAATGATAAATATGACTGAAATGTAGTTTGGGGAGACAAAATAAAATATTTAATGCACTCAATTGTATGATATAAAACTTGAAATATAGATTTAAAGGATAGCACAAATATAAACAACAATTTTTTTGGTAGATCAGAGAAGGTCAGACTGATGTGTACCTGCCACCAAAAATGGTTGTTGTCTCCTACCAGGACAAAATTTTCCCTAGGGAAAATGGGTCTTTGTACAAGGATCCAAAATTTGATTTCACAATCCTCTGGTCCCGGATCTACACTCCTGATTCCACTAGATTCCACCGTTAGAAAGTCAGAAATGAATTCTACAAATGAGTTTTTGTGGCTTGACAACTTTGACAACTTTGTAAAATTGCACTTTTGATCAATCTTCAATCCTTCTTCACCTACAAATCTGCATATACAAAGAGAGGGAAAATGTTTGTTTTTGGGTGGATAGGGATTTGCCTTGGTCAAACCTTGTTTTGGTAATTAAACAGGTTTGATGATAAAAAAATAATGACAAATGATAAGGATTGTTGATTGAACAAAGGCTATATCACAATTCACCAAACCTTCCATGGCTACCCTTAGAGGACTGAAGCTCAACACATATCTCTAAGGATTGGATCTTTCTTGAATTGGCTTGAATGATTGCTTGATTTCATGCTTGAATGCTTGAAACCTACATCACAATTTTAGCTCTAAAATATAACATCAACACACATAACTTTGGCATGATGATATGATCTTGAATGTTGTTGTAGATGCTTGATAAATTTTCTCTTCAATGCTCTTGGAAATAATACATTCTCTTGTGAAAGTTGCTTGTTAAATCTTATTGTTTCTTTGATAAAATAACTATGTATTTATAGGTGTTTATCTAATTTCCCAAAAATTAGATTCCATAAGTCGACATTTGAAATTTTAATTTTAATCAATAAAATTCTTCAAAAAACATATTAAAAATTGGTTCTTGGCACTTAAGGAGGACCTATTCACCCTTGGGAAAATGGTTCATGGGACCTAAATCCAGGACAATTTCCAAGATATTTAAAATAATGTTATCATTTATTTAATGTTGGTTCCCCTTTCAAAAAATGGGAATAAGAAGGCTTAGGAATGCATAATTTAGGTCATTAGAAGTTTAATTAAGTCCGATTAAATTAAGGGACCCAAACATAGTGTGAAAATGTAAAGGAGTACATTTTTCTACACTACATTTACAGTTTAATTATACCTTGATACAACTACAGAAAGAGTGTAAACCTTCATATTCTCACTTCTATCTAGTCATTCAATACCAATGGTATCAAACATCTCCATGCTATCCCAAACAACATTTTTGTACATTCTAAGTTTCCTCTATTTGGCTACATATATTCCTTAAACTTGTTGTACAATAAGTTTAGAAACTCCATGAATTTTTAGGAATCTAACCCCATTCTTATGAATAATAATCAACCTTAACAATAGGGCCTCATATTCTATCATTTTATTTATGCATGGGAAGGTTAGTTTTAAAGGAAAATTGTACTTCTCACAACTTGGGGGTACTAACACCAAACCTACACCATTACCTTCTATTGCAAGTATGTACAGTTGGTGGTGTCATTGATTTCAACAAGATTTGGCACATTTTCATTGATGTCAATTGTATGACAAGGATTTTGTTGCAAGGATGAGTTGGTGTTGTCTCTGATGATTCTTTGATTAGTTACATTATGTTGTCAATAGTAAGCTACTGGTGTCAATATCTAGTGTCACTTTGATAAGCTTTTGTTTATGGATGCATATCTAAGTTTCTATGTTGTAGTAGATTTGGTGGTGATGAGGAAGTATTGAAGATGTTGATGATATGTTTTTGGTGCTTGGTTTCCAAGTGCTTTTGATAAAAGTGAATAGAAAGAGGAAACAATGTGTTGCAGAGTAGTGTTTTGGTTTTGCTCCACAATTCTTTTGGGTTGAGGATATGCTTGTGCGGTTCAAATATGTTGATCAGGGGTGTTTAGAGGTGTTGCATTCATAATTTGGTGTGTTGGATCATTGTGTAGAGGAAGGTGTGTTCACTAGTGTGTGAATTGGATATTGCAAAGGTGTTTGGAAGAAATGTTCTTTCTCTGCATTTCTCCACAGAGTGGTTTCAGGTCTTGCGGATCTGAAAGGGTGTTGATAGTGTGTGTATCTTTCTTTAGATGAAGTTGTTTGAGATATGGTTCCTTGGAAGTCAGTTTCTTAAGTTATAGTGTATGGAAAAATTTTCTAAATGTATTGGGTGTGTACATTATTCAAGTGAAAGTTGTTGCAAAGGAACATCTTAAATTTCAAGGTGATTCTAGAATATTCTAGATTGTGTTCAAATGTTATGTGGTGTTTGTGATTCGTCTTTAGATTTGAGGAAGTGTATACTTGAGTGTTAATGGTGTTAACATAGGTTATGTCAACCTTGGGTGTTTACACTACTTGTGAGGTTGATTTAATGTTTTTGGAAGCATGGTGTGGTGTGTATGAGTTGATTTAGGTCCTTGCTAGGGTTTGGTGTGGTCCTCATTCATTCCTTTCCACTATGAGAATGTTTTGGTGCTGACCTAATTTGAATTTGCATGGTTGAGGTTCATAACCAGCCTTGGAAAATGTGTTCAAGGTTGAAGATGGTATAAATATGAGTTGAGTTGTTGTGGTATGATAAGATAGATGAGCATGATGTGAGTAATGTGAATTACAAAGTTGTAGGGTGTGAACTTGTGAAGTGTAGTGTGAGCTTTCATGTGTTAGATTACTTAATGCAGTGAGCAGAAGGTGTCTACAATTCTTCAGAATGATTGTGAAGGTGTTGGTGATGCTATGGTGGAATTTTCCATTTTTTTAGATGGATTTCTCATTGCAACATTATTCTCTATCTTCTTTTCTATTCTAGCAGTGAGCCTTTATTTCTTATGGGAAGTGAGCCCTCTGAGAATGAGCCCTATTGTATTTGGTGTTGATATTACTTTATATTTTGAGTTAATCTTCACCATGGTTTTCCCATCTTGGGTTTTCCATGTGAATTTTGTGTTTCTTTGTGTATGGTGTTGATTTGGTTCTATTTCTATTATTTTCTTTTATGATAAATCACTTTAATAGATTAAGGGTTAATTGGATCAATGTGGATCTGAATGTTTGCGAGGGTTTTGAAGTTTTAAGGTACAATTGATTCACCCCCCTCTTAGTTGTCTTGTGCATTCAACAATTAGTATAAGAGAAAGGTTCCTTGGAAGAAATCTTAACCAATTGAGGTAGATCTAGGATGGCGCACAAGAAATATGTTCTTGTATTTGATGGATCAAACTATGCATTCTTGAAGACAAGGATGGAAGGTTTTTTGGTTTCTCTTGGATTTGAGATATAGAGGTCTATTGAAAGAGGATACACTATTCATGCTAATGGTCCAAGCACTGATGATGAGATCAAGGCCTATGAAAACAATGGTAAAGCAAGGTATGATCTCTTAAGTGGTCTTGCTAATTTTGACTTGGTGAAAGTTATGAATCTGAAAATTGCTAGAGAAATTTGGGTGAAGTTAGAAAGCATTTATGAAGGAGATGATAAGATCAAGCAAGATAAGATTTAGAATTTGAAGATCATGTTTGAGAACCTGTGAATGTCTCAAGATTAAAACATCACAAGCTACTTGAAGAAGATGGATGAAGTTGTCAATGGCATTAGAGGTCTTGGTAGAGAACTGAAAGAAGATGAAGTGGTAAAGAAGGTACTTAGAACTCTTCCTAAAGCTTATAGTCATAAAGTTTCTGCTATTGAAGAATTATAAAATTTGAATCCATATACCAGAGATTAGTTGTATGGTTCTTTAACTATTTTTGAAAGGAGATAATTTGGTACAAGTAGTACAAAAGTTGAGACTACTTTTAAGGTTGGAAAATTAGAGAAGATTATGGAATCAGATCAAGAGGATCTTAATGACGTAGAAGCTAACGCTGTGAAAATAATGAAAAAGGGTACTGGAAAGTATAGTGCCAAGTTTCATTTCTAATGTTTTAGTTGTGGAAAGATAGGTCATTATTCTTCAATATGTCCAAACAAAGCTTTAAAAAAACAAAACAGGGAGAACAAAGGTAAGATGATTAAGAAAAGTTATTATGTTAAAGAAGATGCAAGTATATTTGATGATGAATATGATTATGGAGATGATGAGGATGGTGAATTTTTGTTCATGGCTTTAAAGATGAAACTAATTCTGCTAAATCTAAGATATGTGTGAAGGAAAGGGCTCTGGAAGCAAGCACTAAAACTAAAGGAACTTTGGTGTTTGCTTTTCATGCTAGACAAGAGAAGAACTACTAGATCATTGACAACGGATGCTCTAATCATATGATTGATGATAAGAGTAATTTTTCTAAACTTGAAAAATATGGACTTGTTAGATTTGGTGATGCTACATCTACCAAGATATGTGTAAAAGGTTCAATCAATTTTGATGGAAAGCATAATACTATTGATGTTTACTATGTTAAGGGTTTAAGATATAACCTCTTAAGTGTTGGAAAAATGTATAGCAAAGGATACAATCTTATGTCGCAGGATGATGGTTTTAAGATCAGAAAAGGATTTAAAATTGTAATTGTTGCTAGATGAAGGACAAATGGAAATGTCTATCAGCTCAAAGGTGTTTATGGTTACTTCTTAATGACTCAAATCAATGAGAGTTGGTTATGGAATAGAAGAATGTGTCACATCAATTTTTATAGTCTAGTAAGGATAATTTTAGTTCAAGCTATGAGAGATCTACCAAATATTACAAAGCCTATCAATGTTGTTTGTAAGGAATGTCAAGTTGGAAAGCAAGCAAGAAGAAGTTTGAAATTCAAAGAAAAATCTTCTACCAGACTATTGAAATTGGTGCATACATATCTTTGTGGTCCTACTAGAGTAATAAGTCTTCAAGGTGACAGGTATTTCATGCTATTGATTGATGATTATTCTAGAATGACATGGGTTACTTTTCTCAAAGAAAAATCAAAAGCCCTAGATAAGTTTAAAGCATTCAAAGTTATGGTTGAGAATGAAATGTATATGAAAATCAAATGTTTGAGGTTTGAAATATGTGGAGAGTTCACCTCCAATGAGTTTAACATCTTTTGTGAGAATCATGGAATAAAGAGTCATTTATCTTCCCCTAGGACTCCTTAGCAGAATGGAGTGGTTCAAAGAAAGAACATGACTATTCAAGAATCTACAAGAACAATGATGAAAGAAGCAAATATATCAAAATTCTACTGGAGAGAAGCAATACACATTGTCGTTTACATACTTAATAGAGTGAAAGCAAGAGAAAATAGTGAAAAGACTCCTTATGAGCTATAGTATGGATGGATTCCTACTGTCAAATACTTTATAGTTTTTGGAAGAAAATTCTATATCAGAAGAGATGAATAAAACTTAGGAAAGTTTGATGCAAGGTTTGATGAAGGTATCTTCCTCAGACATTCTACTAAAAGCAAAGCTTATTGGTGCTACAACAAGAGGCTAAGAAATATTGTTGAGAATGCAAGTATCAAGGTTGATGAATACCTACAAAAGAATTCAATGGTAATATATTGATATGAAGCAGATGAGTCTACTTGCAAAGAAGAAGAAAAAGATAAGGAAAAAGAGGTGTAGATTGAAGAGGAAGAAGCTCTAGAAAAGGTTCCTAAAAGTCTTAAGTATGTGCAGAAGAATCATTCTAAAGAAAAGATCATCAGCGATAAGAAAAAAGGTGTACTGACAAGAAGGAAAAATGTTAAAGAACAAGTAAATATATATTTACTTTTCGAAGTTGAACCAAAAATGGTGATTGTAGCATGTAAGGATGAGTATTGGATCAAGACTATGGAAGAAGAAATAATGAAAATTGAGAAGAATCGGACTTGGGAACTTGTCCCAAGACCAAGAAACAAGAATGTAATTGGAACTAAGTGGGTATTCAGGAACAAACTGAATGAAAGTGGAGAAGTTATAAGAAAAAAGGCAAGGCTCGTGTAAAGGATACTCACAAGTAGAAAGAATAGACTTTGAGGAGATATTTTCTCTGGTGGAAAGAACATAAGATATCAGGATGATTTTTCTTTTGCAGCACATAAGGAGTTCAAATTTTATCAGATGGATGTGAATTCTACTCTCTTGAATGGAGAGTTGGAAGAATATGTATACATAGAACAACCAGAAGGATTTTAGTTATCAAATAAACTAGATATGGTCTGTAGACCAAAGAAGGAATTATATGGATTGAAGCAAGCTCCTAGAGCTTGGTATGCAAGGTTAGATAGGTACTTGTTATAGAAAGGATTCAATAAAGGTACCACATATAGAAATCTCTACTTCAAAGTTGAAAAAGATCAAATCTTGATTGTGGTTGTGTATGTTGATGACATTATTTTTGGAGGAAATGAAGCAATGTGTAAGAAGTTTGTAGAAGAGATGCATAAAGAATTTGAGATGTCAATTTTTTGGGAGATGAATTTCTTCCTTGGGCTACAAATAAATCAGACATATAAAGGTATTTTCATTTCACAATAAAAATATGTCAAGGAAATGTTGAAGAAGTTTGGGATGGAATATTCTAAACTAGTATGTACCCCTATGGTTACTGGTTGCAAGCTAAGTAAGAATGATGAATCACCTAAGGTAGATCAGAGAAAGTATAAATTAATGATTGGAGGACTACTATATCTAATTGCTACTAGACCTAATATTATGCATGTAGTTTGTCTTGTGGCTAGATGTCAAGAAGATCCTAGAAAGTCACATGTTGCAATAGTGAAAAGGGTATTTAGGTACTTTCACGACACTCTAGATCATGGCTTGTGGTATCCAAAGGATGCGTAATTTACTCTAAGTTCTTACACATACATAGATTAGGCTAGTTGTGTAGATGACAGGAAAATTACAAGTGGGGGTGCATTATTTCTTGGATGCAGATTGGTGTCATGGCTAAGTAAGAAACAAGATTCAATGTCTTTATCTACTATAAAGGTAGAATATATTGTAGTAGTATCTTGTTGCACACAAGTTTTATGATGAGGAAAACATTGAAGGATATCAGAGTGGTGTATGATGAAATAATTTCTATCAATATTTCAAAGAATCCAATAATACATTCAAGGACAAAACATATCTCAATCCAATATCACTTTTTAAGAGAGAAGGTTGTAGAGAATGAAGTGAAGCTTGAATATGTACCTACAAAGGATCATGTTATTGATGTATTTACTAAGGCTCTTCCTAAGGATACTTTTGATTATCTTCGAGAAAATTTGGGAGTTATTACCCCTCCTTCTTTGAACTAGATGCATAAGGAAATGCATCAATCTAGTGGATCTCAAGATTTATTCTTTGGTCTAGACTAATGTTGGTGGCTACCTCTCAGGGGGATTTGGTAGTAGAAATTTTGTTTGTTACAATCAAGATAAATGAGTTTTTTTATTGTGTTGTGGTTGCTAATTTATGTAGTTTGGTGTGTCCTCCGAAGGGAGAGTATGCAGAGAAGTAAAGGAAAGGAAGTTACAAAGTAATATTATTAATGTCAAAGAAGGAGAATGAATGATGCAAATACTTTGTCCTTTACCATTGATGTCAAAGGTGGAGAGAGTAATGTGAAAAAGATCTAAGGGGGAGAGAGAGTAATTTTTAGTTGAGAAAAGGGGAGAGATTAATGTGAGAGAGTAATGAGTTAATTGTGTAAGGGGGAGAAAGTAAATAAAGAGAAAATGAGTTGGTATGGAGCATAGTATTAAGGATTAGAGTTGTGTTTGTTATTAATGTTTTTTCACACCATGTGTTGTCATCAATGACAAAGGGGGAGATTTTTGCAAGTATGTGCAGTTGGTGTTGTCATTGATGTCAATTGTATGAGAAGGAGTTTGTTGCAAGGATGAGTTGGTGTTGTCTCTAATGATTCTTTGATTAGTTACGTTATGTTATCATTAGTAAGCTACTAGTTTCAACCTCTAGTGTCACTTTCATAAGCTTTTGTTTATGGATGTATGGTTGAGTTGCTATGTTGCAGCAGGTTTGGTGGTGATGAGGAAGCACTAAAGATGTTGATGATATGTTTTTGGTGCTTGGTTTCCAAATGTCACAAAGAGATATTGGTATCAATAATTCCATTACTCAAGTATTACTAATTTACAACATTAAATATATAGATACCTCCTCATCCCCTTTCCCGAGGTAGGGCTACATCATGAAAATTACCTAGATTTAATTAGGTTTACCATTACTTAATAACCCCCATAATAGGGGAACTAAACCCTACATGATTGGTTTCAAGATTCTTCATTTCCATTTTTATTCAATAATAATAACCTAGGATCACATTACATATTTGAGTCATTAAAGAATAAATCTTTAAGCTTACTTTCACCTTTAACTAATAAATTTTGTATTAATTAATTTAAGATATAGTTTGATGCACATATCAAGGTAAGGTAACACATTCCTTCTCATGACCTTATTTTTAAATGGACCTTGCTTCATTTCGACACTTTCCATTTGATAAATTATTGCTAGTCCACACTTACACATTTACCAAACTATTTAGACTATCAACTTAATTATCTTAATATTACATTTAGTTCACCTGAATAAGGCCTCTTTCTTATCCCCATCTAGATAATTGATTTACTTAATAATTGTAATAATTTTCACCTTCTTCTTTTATTTTTTATATAATGGGGCTAAATCAAACTAGAATAATTTGATAACATTTAACCCATTGTCATTTAATTAAATAATTAATTTTGCAAAGTTCTAGTGCTTAAGTAGACCTTTTAGCTTTATGCACATTCGAGGAATCATATTTGACCCATTAAACCTCACTTAAATTATTTCTAAATCCTAAGGTCATTTTATTAAATTTTCTCATTTGATCTTCAATTTAAATCCCCTTTGTAATCCCTATTTATAAATTTATCAGTTATGCCAATTTATTATTATGAATAATTTTAATGAAACTTTTGATTTTTATTGGCAATAACAATCACTTATTTCAATTGATAAACCCCTTTTGTCTAGGTGGGACATATTTAAACAAGGTGAAATAATTTTTCAAAACCCATTTTAAATAATCGTTGGACAATATTCTTTTTAACAATAGTTTATCCAATATTTAAACCATTCACCATAATTTTTTATATTTAAGTTTCATCAATTGAATAAAATAATTTTAAAATAATTTATTCCACATCTTTATAATTTGTCTAAAAATTAATCCATGCATGGTTATTTAAGTTACAATAAAATTAATTTAAAGCAACTATCTCTTTTCCATTTAATAAGATTTTAAATCTCCACTTGATATTTTAAGGTTTAATATAAAATGCTAATACAAGGGTGTAAGGGTTCACTTAAATATTTAAGTTGTAACTAATTGAAGGGTTATAACTCATAGTCCCCCACCATGGACTTAATCACCATTAGTTTAATTTAAACTAGACTTTAGATTAAGCCAAAAAGGTAATATGTTGAGCATTCAATCTCATCCATTGGATAAGACTAATTCTCAACCTTAGATTTTAGGGCAATCATAAGAAACCCTAATCTTTATGGACTTATCTATAAGACTTGCTTTCTTCATTTTTTACTCCATTTGTGTTTACAGGTTTGCAAGAGATTGGAAAGTGTTTGTTCATTCTTCACATTTTTATTTTTGTTTTGCAAGTTTCATATAGGGTTTATTTATTTTAATAAGTGGTGACTCATTTTTGTATATGCACTTATGTATCTCTGCATAAATATGTATATAGAGTAGTTTGATTTTCTTCCATAATAATCTACATCTTTTGTTAGATATATTTATATTTCAATTGACAAATAGACATGTCATTGACTGTGTAGAGATTCTCAAGCCTTCCTCATGCCTCTATTTATTTATGATTGTTACATTACTTACATTTTATTTACTTATTCATTTTTCTACTATTGTGTTTACAATAGACATAGTAATATAGCATTTTATTTCACTTTTTTAAATCACTGCTATACACAACAGTATGGATTTTGTTAAAAATTTATTAAATAATGCTCAGAGGAGGGGGACTGTTCCTACCACGCCCCTGAGCATACAAAATTTATTTGTTAATTGAATATGTCTTAGTTTTTTTTCTTGCTTAAGATTTTTTGGGGAGGGGTTTAATCCCGCCTCCTAATCGTGGCCCTATAATGGGAGGTTGTGACCTCCCATGGGGGTCACATCCCCCATGACATTTGCAGCTCCCCAAGCCTTTGACTTCTATGGGAAGGGTCGATGACACACTTGTCTTGTCTGTTGCCCTCCTCTTTCACACTTTGATTTTTTTATATTTATTTTTACTTAAATTTAATTTAATAATTTAAATTTTAAATATATGTTCATCGTTTAAAAATATTAAATAAAAAATATATAATATAATTGTAATGGCGTGAATCTCACTCCTCATAAATTCCCCGTTTACATACCTCCTACCTTAGATAAATTAAATCCAATGATACTATTACATGTCTCTCATTTGCTTCCCGTCCACTTGGTAACTATTTTTAGTGTCCATGGAGGATATTTTGTCGAGGATGCTAGCATGATACGCAAACATCTGGTGGCGTGTTGGTGTCCTGATAGGATTCTTGCATTTGGAATTCATAAAGGTGTTAAAATTCTCTATTGGTGATGAAGTGTAATGCTCTTGCACCCTTGACCGACCTCAAACAACTTGTTTGCCTCCAATTTCATCTTCAAATGGCCTATTCATTCATCTCATTCATCTTCACATCTTCTTGATCACACTCACTTCTACACACTTCATTCACAACATTTTTCACCATCTTTGAAGCTCTAAGTTGACACTCTGCAGGTTTTACTCCTCTCTTTGTTACAAAAACATTGGTATTCACAAGCTTGCAAGCTCACACCTTTCTTCACATTCCTTGAGAACATCTTGTTAGGAGCTGATATCCATTCATTTACGTTGTATTGTTTTCGTAGCAAATTTTTGTTAGCATAATGTAAGTACTTCTACTTCTTTCTCTATCATACTTTCTCTATCATGACTATTTTGGTTGTCCGTGGAGGTGGAAACACCAAAGTTGGGGACTGACTATGATAGTCCTCTATACATAGCCCCAACATTTTTCCATTACTATGTGTGTAGGTACTTCATTCATGTGGAGCTTGTGGGAGGCTGGACTGACCGTAAGTTGGATTTCTACTACTCTCACTAGTTATTTCGTTCTCAATCAATTTATCTTTCAAGTTAAAGTAGTCTTCTTATTATTTTAGTAGTCTAGTCATTTTCTATTTTTTAATTTTGTATTATATTGTACTTTTCGGTTCATTAGTAGGTTTCTTTAGGTCCTTAGACTACACTTTATGTTCTTTGTTTGTACGGACTCCAGTGCCTGAATAAGATGCCAACGTGTCACTAGTACATAAACAACAATATATGACTGATAAAACTACTAAAAACTACTTATAAATGATTGAACTTGGTCACGTGACCATTAGTAGTTTATTGCCAGCCATGTATACCACAACCAGATTGATGACTAAACCATTTTTAGTCATTTATTAGTTGTTTTGATTGATCGATTTGGTAGCATATTTAGTCATTGATTTAGTCATTCATTGTTGTGATCTGGTCACTTATTTAGTCATTTTTTTTCCACTGATATATCTAGTCGTTGATTTAGTCATTGATTGTTGTAATCTAGTCACTTATTTAGTCATTTTTTATTCACTGATATATTTAACTGGTCACTTATTTAGTTGTTGATTTAGTCACTAATTGTTGTAATCTAGTCACTTATTTAGTCATTTTTTTATTCACTGATTTATTTAGTCATTGATTGTTGTTAACTAGTCACTTATTTAGTCATTTTTATTCATTGTTCACTAATTTATGTCAATTGGTAGTATATTTATTCAATTTAATTATTAATTGATGTCAATTAGTAGTATAGTTAGTCATTTTAATTGATTGATAATTGAGGATTTAAGCATAAAACACAAAAATACATATCAATCATCAATTGCACACAATAAGATAGCCATTGAGAAGGAAAAATCGGTGAGATTTATTAATAAAAGAAAGGTGTTCTAATTACAACTTAGAAATAGAGTATTACAATTGTTATTTTCAGTTAGACTGAAAATCAGAGTTACAATATTGCACAAAAAATGACTGCAAGAAAGAAACTTCTCCAAAAAACTTCTGCAATGATGGAAACACATGCTTGAAGCCCTTTAGTGCAAGCACATGCCCCTTTCATCTCTTTAAACTTATACAACATGGGAAATCTTCCTAGAGTAAGCTATAACATGTAGAATCCAAGAAGGAGAGTGTTGATCATGTCCCATATATGAATCTCTCTCCTTTAATGCAGTCAACAATAACCCAGCTAGAATCTTTCCTCCTTTATATGCAACATGCCATCTGATATGAGGAACATGGTGCTACCATTTTTTCCATGAATGAAGTTGTGCCTCAATACAACCAAACAAATTACTATTAGTCTCAATTTAGAAAGAATAAAAGTGCATTGTCTATTTTAAGTTTACAAAATTCCAAACACAGTAGAAAGATAAATCAATTAAAAATTTGTAGCCTTGTCAACAAATGCCTTAAACAAAGTGTTCAACATAGGTCTGAAATATGCATATTGAACCCTTGATTTCAGAACATTGTTCAAAGTTTAAGAAATGTGATATGCTCAGATTATAGAATAAAGTTGATATTATAGAATGATAGCTATCAACACTAACCATACTAGAACAACATTATCAACAAAAATTTCTTGGAAACCAAGCCCAAGACTTCCATCAAACTTAATTAGAAAACAAAAATATCAACCTTGGTTCATGTGTTTTCTGAGTAAAGACTTGCACCATGGAAGAATCCATTTATACATAAATTCCAAATTAAGTTGATGAGAAAAGATCTTCGATATCCAACTAGGAAGCCTTAACATCCAAAAATTACTAACTTGATGTTTCACAAGTTTCCCAACTGTGACATCATATTTACTTAAGAAACCAGTTATTGATCCACTTCCATATTGAATCTCACAGGATTCTCCTTCACAAACAAAAAATGATATATATTATTTTTTTAGCAACTTCCTTAGTATCCCCATGTAAGCACACTAAACTAAGTGAGGTTGAGGGTTTGAATTAGAGTACCATCTTCTTGGTATGTGCTTGACTTTGATGACTTGTATCTTGAATGAAAATAGCAAGCTAGATGTAATGTAAAATCATTGTTAATCATTGTTACAAAAATAAATCCTCTTTAATTAAAATAATGCTTCTAGATATTTCAGTTAATTTCTAAGAGAGCTAATTTCACTATCCAAACAACCATCAATCTATTTAATGTATATAATATCCCAGAATTTAGAATTTGAATGTAATGAAACTAACCATAATTACCAAAGATTTGACACCAAAATTTAGTACAAAATGAATTGTTTGACATAATGCCTCAAAGAGATGTCATCTCATGGAATGAAATGATATGATTGCAGAATGTGCACAAAATGGATTTTGCAAGGAAGCTCTCAAAATATTTGAATTAATGAAGCACTCTGGAACACCAACATTGTAAGCTTCGCTTGTGTTCTATATGCATGTAGTCATGCAAGTTTAGTGGATGAGGGTTGCACGTACTTCACATGTCAGTAACCCTTATTGCATTACATATATAGTTGATCATTAGATGTGCATGGCTGACCTTTGTTCCCATGCTAGCTATATTGAGGACACACTAAACATTATTACTAAGATTCCAATTGAACCTTTGGTTCCTATGGATCATATATGAATATAGGTTGATTATTTCAACAACACATCTTTTTTAGTTGGATCCTAAAAATGTTGCAACTTATGTTCTTCTCTAAAACATATGTGTAGAAGCGAGTAGGTGTGGTGAGGTTCAAATAGTAAGGAGATTGATGAAAGATAGAGGAATTAAAAAGATACCTGCATGTATTTGGATTGAAGGGCATAAAATAGTACATGATTTTTTGTGTAGGAGACAAATCACATCCACAAACATGGGAGATCTATGCAAAATTGGAGAAATTGGCTTGGCAAATGAAGGCAGCAAGGTATTTCTAGATTCAAAAAATTTACTCAATGTTATGGAATAGAAGAAAAAAGAATCATTTATCTACCACCATAGTGAAAAGTTAGCAATTGAATTTGGTTTGTTAAACATGGCCCCTGGTACAACTATTAGAGTTGTTAAGAACCTTCAAGTATGTTTTGATTTTCACACTGCATCTCAATTCATCTCCAAGATTGTTGCAAGAGAAATTGTTCTGAGAGATGTGAACCATTTCCATCATTTTAAACAGGGACAATGTTCTTGTGGGGAATATCGGTGATGCTAAATGAAACAATCTAAAAAATAGGCTTACACTATAATAATGTGCACTACATCAGATATCCAGTAATAATGAAGGGACATCCATCAAATCATAATAGTAAGGATTTTTTTTGCTATATGTTGTAGTTACAAGTGCCTAGCTAGACATACATGAAAATGTGGAAGCAATATACACAAGGCAAGTGAATTGTTTCAAAAAAATTCCTCAAAGAAATGTGATATTTCATTTTATAGTTGAACCATGATACCACACTATTTTGATATGATCCTTGCGGTGATGCTGGATGTTACCACTACATCACACCGTTATTGCTCAACCTTCGCGATAATGCGGTATGTTACCACTACATCGCACCATTATTTCTCGGCCTTTGCGGTAATGTGGGATATTACCGTTACATTGCATCATGTCTTCTTGGATCTTGTGGGGATGCGGGCGAAGTATTTGATTTACCACCATACTGCACATTTATTGCTCAACCTTCATGGTAATGTGAGATGTTACCACTACACTGCACCATGTCTTCTTGGCTCTTGCGGTATGGTGGTATTATGAAACTTGTCACAACTGTCTTATGAAACATGTCATGACCATCTACTACCTTGACACAACAGTCTTATGAAACTTGTCAATATTTATGGGCACCTTTTAAATTACATTTAGATCTGTAAGTAAACTATCCTATAGGGATGACGATCCCAAGAAACATGGCAATGGTTACACCAATAAAGAGTACACTAGAAACCATGAATTTTCAATGCATAATGGAGAATATATAGAGAGTTAAGTCAGTGAGAAAACACCCTTGGGAGAATTTTCATCAAAATTACGACAATCTAAGAGTTCATAGTAGAAAATCATATACCCTCAAAGACCTAACAATCATAATAGACCTAGTGATAGCTTTCAGAGTTGTAAGAATAATTTCATAAGAGAATAGATGCAAGAGCATGAAAAGACACTGAGATGGAAGGGAAGTTGGTAGAGTTGAAGAATCAGACCTGTAGTGAGAAGGTAAGGAGAACAAAGTAATTTATAGTCAAGAGCATCATGGAACTTTCTCAGGTGACTATATTTGGGCAAGGAGAGAACTTAGTGACAACATTACCATCAAAACAATAAGGATACTCAAAACCCTACCAAACCCTGGGGCCTTTTTCATCACTTTGTAGAGATCTCAAACATGCATGAAAATATTTCATAGAGACTAAAATCATCTCTATTTTTTATGATCACAAAAAATATAAAAAAGTAACAAAAATTTAGATCTACAAGTGATGAAAAGAAGTACATGGAAAATATATTATGCTGAATTTTTTTATTTTTTTAAACTTAACCATTAACTATCCAATACAATCTAACAAAATACAAATATACAATGAAATATTATGATTAACAAAATGATAATTTTAATGGTTATCTTAAGGTAGACAAAAAAAAATTGTGCAAGTGAAAAATAACACCCTTGATAATTTTGAACAAATTAAATTTTCATTTACATCATTTTCAAGCAACAATTTTTTAGATCTGTCTAGTTGTACAAAAATCAAATCTACAATGATCTCAAAGATCTAAAGGTTTAAAAATCTGATATTTTTAGATCTATTCTTGGGTGTATCCTACAAACTTCATCATAGAAGGATGGGTCATCACCTCATTTAGACCTAGATGTGGAACTTCCTTTGTTGTTTCCATAGAATCCAAAATAGGCCTAACAAATGCTGAAAGAAATAACCCTATAAACACGCAAAAGGAAAAGCTAAATCAGTAGTAATTTACTAATTTTCATTCAACTTCTATGTAATCATTTTAACTACTTGATTCTATTGTACTTTAAAGATTTATAATATGAAGTTTAGCTATTCAAATAGCTTAAATAATTTTAAATTATAAAATTGATAAATAGGCTTTAACAATTAAAAAAAATCCACTTCTAAAATTTTAAATATCTAAACTGTATCTATTTACTATTGTTAGGGAGTTGCAAACTATGAATTGTCCTCTTTCCTATAGGACTAGGAAAGGAAGAACACTATCAAATAGTGATTGAATCATAATGTAAGAGATCTAAGAACAACAATAATGAATTGATGCTAAATTACCATAAATAACTCTTACAATTAGGCACGAAATAGATTAGTAGTCTTCACCAATTTAAACCAGTCGATTAGTAGTATCAATCTTAGTTCAATGGTGTCACATTCAGAATAAACAATACAATCAAAATACTCTTAATTGGTGCAATGTCGACCTACTTGTAGGTTATCTTCTTATTCTTGACCCTCTATGATCGATATACAAGTAAAGTAGCAAATAATAGGGTATCTAGCAACAAATCAATGCATACAGGTTATAATGGAGATGACAGAGATACACCCGATTGGATAGACGAACTGATAATAATGAATGGTGTTAATATGGGTGCTTCCTTGTTGATATCTTCCTTTTTCTTCCTTAATTCTTGTACACATCTAAAAATGGTCAAGGTCGATCAAACTTGTTAATTAATTAAATATGAATTATTTAATTAATGTTCTTGACTCATCTACATATAAATAAATTTAATTATTTATTTATATTGTTCATTTTCTAATTCTTCTAATTTAATTAAATAAATAAAGTTTATTTAATTAATGCTACCTTCCTCTTAATTGATTAAATAGATTTTACAATTTATTTACATTAATTATCACAAATTTAAATTCATAATTTAAATGATATTCTTCTCTCCACATTTAATTAAATACTTAATTAAATCATTTTCCAAATTCCCACTCCTCTCACAAAAATTAAATATTCTTAATATTTAATTAAAAGGCTTTTTCTTTTCTCACATAATTAAATATTTGTAATATTTAATTAAAGCCTTTTCATATTTCTCTCACACATAATTAAATATTTATTTATTTAATTATGAGAGACACCTCTCAATTGTCTCTTCATTTTCTGTCTTTCAGAATTCCATCTCCTTTTTGAATTCTCGTCTCTCACCATTCATTCTAACAGGTTTGAACTCGACCGTCGATCTTGACTAATTGAATTCCTACCTTCAAAAATCTATAAATACAGCTCTTTCATGAGTTGAAAAGGACCTAGAATCTCATATTTTCATGCGTAGTTATTATAGTCGCATTTTAAGCATTTCATAGCATTTTAATTCAATAAGCTCAATCTTTACGTGCATATGCATTTTTGATAATCTCATTCTCTCAAGTGCCATTCTACAAGTTGTTGTTTGCACAACTGAGAGCAAACATCTTAAAGCGAATCCTTGGAGATAGAGGACAATGGAACGAATTTGAAGAAGCTGCAATTTAGAGTTTGCATTTACTTTATTTATTTAGTTTTCTTCAATCTAATGTTTCATTAGTGTACTAGTTTATATGCAATTTAATTGACACATTCTAACGTACACATTTTTGGCGCCCACCGTGGGGCCAAGCCCCGCATTTAATTTCTCTTTTTGCAGATTTTTCTGGCAGGTGACGGACAAAAATCACGTTTTAGCGCATATGACGACTATTTCAGCACATACAATGACTGTTTTGGCACATACATGACCTATTTCAGTGCATATGTGAGCTCTTTCAGCGCATACGACGATTGTTTCGGTACTTCCCTGTGAACTCTTTCGGGGCATTCATAACCTGATTCAGCGCATACGACGACTGTTTCAGTGCATCTACGAGATCTTTCAACGCATACATAACCTATTTCAGCGCATATGTAACCTGTTTCAGCGCATACTGCTTCTGTTTTGGCACATATAGTTGTAAAAATTTAAATTATGATTCCGACGCAATCCGCGGACAGGATTTTTCTGATGCTATTTTTAATAGAATGAACCAATCCTAGGGTAGACATTTAAATCAGAAATAACCAATCCTAGGATAGTCACCAAACATAATTTTCTTTTGGTTAAAATGAACTCCATATTTTTAGTGAAGCAACATCTTCACTTAGAATAGAAAATTTGTCAATTTGGAATTTAAAATTGAACCATTATTTGCTTGATGTGATTGTGGGTAATAGGTCTATGCTCTCCCCTTAACTGGGTGATCAAAATACCAGAATTACCTTTTAGTTTATGCAATTTAATGCTTTATTACATCCTTTAGAAGGCCTGTCGTAGTGGAAAAAAGTACTCACCCTACGGGAACGACCTAAGTGGGAACACCTAAAGCCAAGGTTTCCAACCCACTTTAATCAAAAGCAACTTGTTGATGAAAATCCAACTTGACAGTAGTGCGTAGGATAACCATCCCCAAAACCTTTGTTCTAAAGGTTGGGAGGTCTCTCGAGGGAGTATATCTATTTGCCACACTGAACGGATACCCTTACTACAAACCATAGTGTAGAAAGCCAACTGTGTCAGTATCCAAGCATCATTTTAATCACGGTGCAAGGGGAGGGAAGAATCTGCCCCCAAGACACTCACCATATAGTTGCTATGGATTGTTTACTCAAGGGATTCGGTATCCACTTCCGTCACTTTAAGTACGCACCTAGAAAAGATAAAAACATGGGCGCCCTCTAGGGGGTGACAAGGTTGTGTGATTCGACGCGATTTTAAGCTATGGGTTGTGATTAATATGATGACCTATTTGACAAATTAAGAGTGAGTCTGATTGAACTGCTTATCTTGTTTAAAACCTATGGAAATCTCAAGAACATACACTCTTTGTTTAGATTTTAGGATTAACAAAATGACTGTCTACTTCTATGATGTGTTTTTCACATTTAAATCAGATTAAGATCATCCAAAACAAGAAAATTTTATCAAACTGTCAAAACATGTCGGTCTCAGAGCTGTTTTAGCGCATTCGGTCTCTGTTTTAGCGCATTTGTGCTCTGTTTCAGTGCATCTGTGCTCTATTTTAGCACATTTGTGCTCTATTTCGGTGCATCTGTGCATTGTTTCAGCACATCTGTGCTCTGTTTCGGCGCATTTGTGCTCTGTTTCAGTGCATCTGTGCTCTATTTTAGTGCATCTGTGCTCTATTTTGGCGCATTCGGTCTCTATTTTGGCACATCTATTTTTCCGAGTCTAGGTGAATTTTTTGACTTTCAGAAATAAAGTTTTATAGGTCTAGTCTTTCCCATGCTCAGAGTTTGGAAGTCTACAACATTTGCTAAGAGGTCCTTAGAAAGAAAGATCAAAAATCCCAAGAAGTTTATCAGTTATAAGAAAGTGTTGAAGAAGAGGAAATTTCTATATCAAAGTCGAAAGGTCCTGCTTGAACACAAAACCTTTATTCATCGATATCACGACTATATTAGAGGTTTCATTGACGATTATGCTATAGAACCCTTATATTCGAGAGCTTTCTTTCAAAGAAGAGCCCTTTCTCAAAGGCATAACCATAGTCAGCTATTCGTCCTTCTTATATTCCTCAACCTGCTATCACATATGCTACTCGTCCAAATCAAATTCTATAATAAGAGAACTCAAACACATTAGGCATCCAGGAAATTCATCTCTTTACAAAGCTAAGATCAAATTTCACAAAGTGCAAAATTATCTTTATTTTTCGATCTTTGGTTTAATTCCCGCAAACAGGATTTTCATCCTTTCAATCAAGGAATCACGAGCTAAAGATTAAAAAAATCTTTTAAGTCATAAAATCTTCATTCTATCCTGACTTTCATCATCTTTGCACTATTTCATTCCTTTGATCAAAGTTAGTAGAATTTGAGTAAAGCTTATGCCTGTTACCACGAGATCTCGAAAGCACATAGAAAAAGATGAAAGTACAACAAGCAAAATGGGTGAAAATAATGAGAGGGAGCAAAACCTCTTTAACAATCCAAATGCTGAAGAGTTAACGGAAGAAAAACTTCAAGAGGCAGAACAGGACCCCCAATTCCATACTCTTATGGAAAAGATTTTAGAAAGAAACAAGGAAAGATACTTTCTATCATTAGCTATTCAAGGAGTTAAGTTACCTGCCGATTTCAATACAGAAGGGATTAAAGAAGATCCCGAAGCTCCTCTTAATGATTTTAGCGCCCTTACTCGACAAATCAAGGAATTGCAAGGGCAAATAAAAGAAATGCAAGGAGGAACAACAAAGAGATATGTTTTGGATGAAATATGTCCTTATCCATTCCATAGGAGTCTTCGAATGATCCCTTTTCCAAAACATTGCGAAATCCCTAAGTTCGATAAGTATAATGGGAAAACTGACCCCATTGAGCATGTAAGGGATTTTCGAAATATGAGCTTGGAGTTTGCTCATAATGATACTTACTTAATGCGATTGTTTCCACAGCCTGGGTGGACAATCCATGGAGTGGCTTTCAAAGATCACTCCCCCCATCAAAACCTTTGAAGAGTTGATAAATAAATTCATATCACAATACTCTTACAACATTCAACACCGGGTAACCATGCTTGATCTTTGTAAGATAAAACAAAAAGTAGGAGAATCTTTCACTACATTTTTGCAAAGATGGAGAAGAATTTTTGCTAGATATTCTCGTCCCGTTCCTGAAAAGGAAAAGATGGAGATCTTCATTGATAGTCTTAATCAAGAAATGAGTTATAGACTAAACCTTCATTGTCCTCCATCATTTGAAAAATTGATTGAAAATGCAATTACTATTGAAGGTGCATTGATCAAGCGTGGAGTTCTAAAAGTCGATAAAGAGGGTTCAAATTTGTACAACAACAATCATAATAACAACAATGACAAGTCATGATTTTGGACTCGAAATAAAAATGTTGTAAATGATGGGGTAGTAGGTGCTAACAACGTGAATACGAAGCCCATCATCCTTAATGTGTCAAGTGTTCAACGTAACAATAATACCAATAATTCTAGCACCCAAGGCAATGTTTCTAATCAAGGGAACACAACTAATGCTCGTGGAAATAATTTTGGCAATAATCAAAATTCAAATGTGCCCAAACCATCATATTTTTTGAATCGACGGAGTTTCACTCCCTTGGGCCAATCTTTGGAATCCATTCTCAAAGAATTATTGAATCAAAACGCTATTACATTGCCACCACAAAGAGATTATGAGCCTCGAGTTAAACCACCATCGTGGAATGATTCACACTTATGTGATTATCATAGGTGTAAAGGTCATAAGACAAACAGTTGCCAAGGGTTAAAGAATATTGTTCAAAATTTGATTGATAATCGTACCATCACAATTGAGGGACATAATGTCAATAATGATCATCAAGCATTCAAGAATCCACTCCCTAATTATCACAAAGGGGAATCCTCGAGTGACAAGGGCAAGAATGTTAATAACATCCAAGACATTATTATCAATCATATCTATACTGATGACCCTCAAATCAATGCTATCTAAATCAAAGGTAAGCCAGAATGTCGAGAGGTCAATGTTACCACAAGGGGACAAGCCAAGATCATTGTCAAAGGCGGCTCATCTAAAGCAGCAATTCCCCCTCCAAATCAATACAATTTGGTTGAGCAATTACGAAAAACATCAGCCCAAATTTCTATCTTGGAGCTTTTAAAGTTATCATCTGCACATAAGGACATTTTGGAAAAGGCTCTTGTAGATACAACTGTATCTCCTGATCTAGATAGTGATAAATTTCAGGCCATGGTGGGACACTTTTCCTCCTACACATGTCTATCTTTTTCTGAAAAAGATGATTCATCCATAACCCATCTGCATAATTCATCACTCTATTTAGAAGTCATGGTTCACAAAGCCCGCATTAGACGTGTTCTTATAGATGGGGGAGCCAGATTAAATATTTGTACTTTGAAATTGGTCCTAGCTTTGGGATATTCAGCAGATTCTATAGATCCACGAAGAAAAATTACAATCAAAGCCTATGATGATGAGGAAAGAACGTCCAAAGGTCTCATCATGTTACCAATCAGAGTGGGACCTGTTGTGAAGAATACCTTTTGTCAAGTTCTCGATAGGGATCTAACCTACAACATACTATTGGGTCGTCCATGGATCCATGACATGCAAGCTATTCCATCTACTTATCATCAGTGTTTAAATTTTCCATATGATGGGCAGGAAGTAATGATACCCGCTGATCACAATAGTAGTCAAACTTGTTCTAACCTAAGAGTAACTCAGGACACATTTGTCCCACATAATAGAGAGGATTTGGCCATCTCTACCTCCAAAAACAAAGAACAAGTGCAAGAAATGATAAGTAATTTTGGCAGCAAGTTGAAATTGAAAGATAATGGGGTGGGAGAATATTCTTTATCTCTCTCTAATCTACCCTTATCACCAAGATCTCATGGTCAACCATCGACATCTACACAACAGGCTACAGCAGCTTTAGCCTCAACTTCAACCCCCATTACCAAGTTTAATGGGAGGTTTATCAAAGAAACTGAAGGGGAAGATAGAGCTATTCTTGACTGGCTCTATAAAGATGAAGAAGAATCCGTACAGCATATCAAGCTACCCACACAACAATATGGAAAGGGTTATGCTATCATGCAGCAAATGGGTTATGAAGGAAATGGCCCTCTAGGTAAGAGAAAAGAAGGTACTGTTGAACCTGTCCAATTAAAAACTATGCACCCAAAAGATAAGACTGGGTTAGGATACGGTGAGGATACTAAGGAAAAAGTAACATAGAGACCATCTAATGAAGAAATAGCTAAATCAATTTTGAGAATTCAAGCGGATAATTCTAAAACAGACTTAAATGAATATGAATGGGATGATTTCTCTGACGATACATGTATCTCTGAAAAAAGGGTGGATGTCATACACAAATTCTCACCTACATTCTTACAAGGAGAAAGCTCAAGACCTTCGTTTGAATACGTCATACAAAGCGACCAGGACTTTAGTGAGACCAATTCGATTCAAAGCGAGATAGATCATTTTGAGGAGGATACCACCTTAGACTTCTCCCATAATAACGTTGACAATAACATCATGACCCTAACGGCCAATGACTTTACTCATCCTAATGATCCATTGCCTTTGGTTCATCCTAAGCTTATTGATTGGGAACAAATTGCACCCATTGATGCTCCAACTTTTCCAAATGACGAAACCATAATAAACTTTCTTTGTTCATCCCATCTCGAAACAAGCTCCACCAAGGAATCACAAGATCAGAGTTTTCGACAGGAAAGTGCCAAGTTTCTCAGCTACGAAATAAATAATATAAAAGAAAGACCTAATGGTGAAAACCTAACAAAGGCAGTATTAGGTCAAGAAAAAAGAAAAATAAAAGAAGGATCTAATGCTGAAAACCTAACAAAGGCAGTATTAGATCAAGAAAAAAGGAAAATAAAAAGCATATCTAATGGTGAAAACCTTTCAAAGGTGCCAGAGGATGGGAAACTTGACACTCTTCCGGAGTATTATTAGGAAACATCTTCCATTCTAATTGAACCAACAGAGGCACCCAATATAGGTACTACAGAAAAGCCTAAAGTTTTGCAATTGGCTGCATCTTTGACAGATGAAGAAGTACCTAGATTCACAAAATTTCTCAAAGATAATCAAATCATTTTTGCATGGTCCTACACAGATATGCTTGAATTAGATCCAGATCTCATCATGCATCATCTATCTATTACGCTGGGGGCAAAGCCTATAAAACAAAAACTCGGAAAAATGCATCCGCATGTGGCATTGTTGGTTAAAGAAGAATTAAAGAAACTTTTGGATGTTGGATTCATCCGATCCATGGACTATGCAGAATGGATCTCCAATATCATGCCTATTTAAAAAACAGATGGAAGGATCAGAATTTGCACAGATTTCAGGGATTTGAATAAAGCATGTCCAAAAGATGACTTTCCCTTACCAAACATTGATATGATTGTGGATTTAACGGTCGGACATGCAATGTACTCATTGATGGATGGATTCTTAGGATACAACCAGATAAAGATTGCACCAGAAGATCAGGAAATAGTATTTACATGTCCTTGGGGAACCTATTGCTGGAACGTAATGCCATTTGGATTGAGAAATGCGGGAGCTACATACCAATGAGCAATGACAACAATTTTTCATGATATGATGCATACATTAATGGAAGATTATGTTGATGATCTTCTTGCCAAGTCTAGCACTAGAGAAGAGCACATCGATATCTTATCTAAAATTTTCAAAAGAATGGAACAATTCAAAATAAGACTTAATCCAAAGAAATGCGTTTTTGGAGTAAAATCTGGAAATTTATTAGGATACATTGTGTCAGAAAAGGGAATTGAAGTAGATCCTGCTAAGGTACAAGCAATTCTTGATATGTCACTGCCAAGAAACATCAGTCAGCTACGCTCTTTACAGGGACGATTACAATCCATTCAAAGATTCATTGCTCAACTGGTAGATAAAAGTTTACCATTTACGCATCTCTTGCATAAGAATGTTCCTTTCAAATGGGAGCACAAATGTGAAGTAGCCTTTAATCAAATAAAGTAGTATCTCATGAATCCACCAGTATTGACTCCACCAATACAAGGTGCACCTCTCATATTATATATTGCTGCCACAGAAGTATCTTTAGGAGCATTATTGGCACAAGAAGATTACTCAGGAAAAGAATGAGCTATTTATTACATTAGTCGAACCTTGACAAGTCATGAGCTAAATTATACCTTCATTGAAAAAGCTTGTTTAGCAGTGGTGTTCACTTCCCAAAAGTTACAACACTACATGTTAACCCATACAATAAAGCTTGTGGCTAAGATTGACCCACTCAAATATCTTCTAAGTAAGGCAACCTTAACTGGCAGGTTGGCTAAATGGGTTATGATCTTAAGCGAGTTCGATATTCAGTATGTGGATCACAAAGCTATAAAGGGATCAGTAATTGCGGATCAATTAGCCAAAGCACCATTGCCAGCAAAACACCCAATACATGTTGATTTTCCTGATGTTGACATTTTCACAGCAGATATCCAACAGTCATGGTCACTCTACTTTGATGGTTCTTACACTCAACATGGTTCAGGAGCAGGAATTCTTTTTATTACACCTCAAGGACATACAATCCCAAAATATTATCGGCTAATGTTTCCTTGCACAAACAACATAGCTGAATATGAGGCATTGATAATCGGCATAAGAATTGCAGTAGATTGGAAAATTGTAGAACTTCAAGTTTTTGGTGATTCACAACTTGTTATAAATCAAATCAATGATGAATATCACACTAAAGATGACAAGTTGATACCTTACAAAAGAATGGTGGAAGATCTCAAGAAATACTTTGTTAACATATAGTTCATACAAATTTCACGCATTGATAACAAAGCAGCAAACACTATGGCTACAATCGCCTCTCTACTCCAATTGTCAGAGAATAAAAAATGATACGATTTCTTGGTGGAACAATTGTTTTCTCCCGCCCATAATGATCCTGAAACACAAATCATTTTCCATTTGACGAGTTCTAAATCTCCCTTATATGGCCAAATCTACACTTACTTAAAAGATACTACTTTACCCTTAGACTTGTCTAGGAACCAAAAACGAAATTTCATTCGTCAATCATCCTGTTACACCTTAATTGCTGACGCCTTATATGGGCGTAGTCTAGATGGTACCCTCCTTAGGTGTCTAGAACGCGATGAATCAAAAAAATCCTTACAAGAGGTCCATGGTGGGATTTGTGGGATACATTCAAGTGGACTAACCTTAGCTAAGAAACTTGTAAGATTAGGATACTATTGGCCCACCATGGAAAAAGAATCATTCGCCTTTGTGAAGAAATGTGCAAAATGTCAGATTCATGGGAATCTCATTCACGCTCTTGCCCAAGAATTACAACCCTTCACCATGGCATGGCCTTTCACTCAGTGGGGATTGGACTTGGTTGGCAAGATACATCCATCATCTTCAAATGGACATAAATTTATCATTACAGCCACTGAGTATTTTACTAAGTGGATTGAAGTTGTTCCTCTAACGACTATTACGGGAAAACAAATTTCTTCGTTCATCTTGAATTATATCATTTGCAGATATGGCATTCCTAACTCCATTATCATAGATAATGGTAGACCCTTTAAAAATCAGGATGTTGATGAACTATGTGAAAGATTTCACATCCAACACAGGTTCTCTACACCTTATTATCCACAAGGGAATGGTCAAGCCGAAGCTTCAAACAAAACAATTCTAAAGATTTTGAAGAAAACAGTGAATGAAGCAAGTCATGATTGGCATGTCCAATTAAATCCAGCATTATGGGCTTATAGAACAAGCATTCGCACACCAACAGGAGCTACTCCTTATGCTTTGGTCTATGGAGCAGAAGCTATTTTACCACTGGAAGTTGAGATTCCTTCACTTCGAGTATCACTCAAAGGGATAATCAATGATGAAGACTACAGAGTATCAAGATTACAAGAGCTGGAACTGCTTGATGAACGGCGCCAATCTGCGGTTAATCACTTGAAGGGATATCAACAAATCATGTCCCACAACTACAATCATAGAGTCAAACCATGGAATTTTCAAGTGGGTGATTTGGTTTTCAAAGAAACCCTCAAAATCAACAAGATAGGGAAAAGAAAGACAAGTTTGAACCTAATTGGCTAGGCCTGTTTGTTATCATTACAGCCTACGGATCGGGGGCATATCAGTTGTCAACGGCAAAAGGGGACTTGTTTGAAGATCCAAATCAACAACATTCATCTGAAAAGGTTCTACACCTGAGAAAAAATCAAAAACAATATAAAATGTCCTGAAAAAAAAACAAAAAACATTGCCTTGATGAAAACCTGGCAAACAGGCGTCTTGGTAATAACAAAAAAATCATAAAATTAGGAAAAAGTGCAATAAAAATAAATGGTGAAAACCTGGAAAACAGGCATTGTTTGTGATTTCATTTAGCTCTCTCATCTATTAGGATTCATTCTGCATATGCATCCTCGCATCAGCATCATTTTCCTTGAAACGACAAGGATCTCATCATGGCTTGATGATTTGAGGTTTATCCATCGCAACAGTTGTGTCTAGCAAGAGTCAGAGTACAAGGTCACTAGAGGGCAGTTCGCTTTTCTAGGAGGTAGTCAGCAGCATGTGTCTAACATCAGAATGTCTGAAATAATAGTTTCTGAGCTTACATGATTATCTTGACAGATGATTTAAAAACAAATTGGATGATCTTAATTTGAACAAAATGAATGACAAACTTAAAGCAATAAGTTGTAAATTGTTGTTTTGATATTTCATGACATCATATCTTTGGAGTGGTTCAATGATGTACTGAACTAGAATCAAAAGGAAGAAGTATGATTTTTTGATTGCTATCTGTAAGTTAATCCTTAGTATGATGCAAATTGGTCGTGGGCCATGATCTACAATGGATCATTGATGGCATTTCAGAATTTGCATAGGAAAATGGTTAACTTTTGTCTATTTATGCAAGCAATACTCAGGTCATCTTGGTTCAATAATACCTCGATGCTTGGATTAACTTGCTACATCAAACATTATGGAAGCAGTATTCAGGTCATCATTGGTGCTAACATACCCTTTGATGCTTGTACTAACTCTCAACATATTAAAAGGATCAATGATGAAAATTAAACACAGCATGAATTGGCAACAAGGAGAATGATTCATTATTGCATTTAGGACTGCATGATTCATTATTGCATTTAGGGTTGCATAATTCATTATTAGGACTGCATAATTCATTTGTATTTCGAGGTTCTTTTTAAAAAGATTTTTGAAGGTTGACCACATCTTTAAATATCTTTTCACAATGGTGGAGTATGACTGGACATTTGTTACATCTCATTTTCATTATCATTTCACATCATTATCATTGCACTTGCATTCTTATATCATCATTTCATCATCTTATCATTATTTATCATTATACATCATATGCATGATTGATATTTTAATCATCCTTTAATCATTTATCATCATATACATTCAAATATTTCACGCACATTCATAAATAAAATTGCATTCATTTCATTTCACATCATCACTTAGGTTATCATAATCATTTTCATCATCATAAATCATATTCATGCATCTCATATAAAGTATTTACATCCTACATCATACATTCATTACATACATCATTCATCAAAAGCATTTACCATCACATCTTACATTTTACATTCATTGCATACATTATAAAAGAAAAATCATTTTTAGATTTCATCCTATATCATCATATTAAGAATAATTTCAATACATCCTGCATGAAATAGAAGGAAATCATTTACATCATTTGCATCATCATACATCACAAAAATCATCACAACATAGCATCTGAAAGTAAAAACATGCATTCATAAACATATGCATAAATCATCCATAACACGTGCATAATCAAATCACCACTACATATCATAGATCTCATCAAAACAAATGTCCAGGAATACAAGGATATCAAATGTTTCAAAAAGATATATCACATACAATGGCATAAATGTGTACTAAATTCTCATCACTGAGGGGCATCTGGCCGGGGCACATGACTGCTGCTACTTCCAGAGGTAGCGGGTCTCGCTGGATCTCTGCTCCTGGAACCTCTGATCTCTCATCTGATCGGCTGACCCACACTCTTGGTCGCACTCCTGGAGTGACTGCGTGAGTGAGTTCGAGTCCGAGTACTTGATTGAGTGAAGGCTATCCGCCGCTCAAGTGGCACTGCCTCAAAGTAGCGCATCCTATAATACTCGACCTCCCGAGTAGTCTCTAATCCCTCTATCACAACCTCTCCAATAGAGGTGCTCTCCACTGATCTCAGTAGCCTCTCGGCTACCCCCTCGACCTGTACACATCTCTCCCGAAAGTTGTCCCTCTCGGCCATAAGTTGCGCTATCTGTGGGTCAAGAGGTGGTGGTTGCGCTATCTGTCCCTACAGCTGACTGATGATCCCCTGTGCCTATGCTAGCTGACTCCTAAGAGTCTGAACCTCAGTCTGCAAGGCATCTACCTGTCCCTATGACGGAGCCCTGATGGTGATCCGTGGCGCTGAAGTACTGGCTTGACCCACTGCTCTAGATGTTTGTGGCCTTATCCTGAAGGGAATGTCAAAGAATAGGCTCTGTCTTCCACCTCCCCCATCACTTCCATCATCCCCATCATCTGAGTCGTCTGACCCCTCATCTATCTCCTCGTCCTCAGAGCTCTCATCATCTACCTCCATGGCCACCCCTTCAATATCTATGACCTGCTCTACCTGTACCTGTCCCTGATCCTGTGGTTGCCCTACTGTTGGATGTCCTTGTGGCTGCTGTAGCCCTGCCTGAATAACTGGACCTCCCATCAATGGGGTAGGCTCATCTGGACTAGTAAACCGAGGAAAGGGATGTGTATAGAAGTATACAGCATAGTCCTCTGTCATCCCTGCATCTGTGACCTCTGGTCGTATAGTCCAATCCTTCGACTAAAGCTCAAAGTACTCCTCTCTGGCTACCTCAATAGTCAAAACTGGCCCCCACTCTGGTACATCTCCTCGGTGCCTGGCATAGTGTGTCGACCCCTATGACATCATCTAAACCCATCCAAACTACCTCAGAACTCTCCGGCCCAAAAATCTCTCAATGATGAAGGGCGTGCATCCAATCAAGTATCTGGACCTTGTCACGTATGGTAACTCTATATTATTTGTCTGCCACAGGTCACAATCCACATACGATCGCCAAATGACCGTATCCAAATCATCAAGTACCCGTCGTCAGTGCTCCAATTTTCCCAGCCTTGGCTGGACAAGGGGCCCTATATACGCATAAGAATATGGGAATCCGATGGGGCGATCTCTCCTGACAATGGGGCATGTAATCGCAAAGTGCTCCCATGCAAATAACTATAAAAGAGTCACCCTACAGGAAAGACTCTTTCCATCTATATACACGACCTAATGAAGGTCATGGTACAAATGGGCAAGCATGCATGACCCCCATGCATATCTAGCATGGTGGAGAAGCATGTCCTTCAAGATCCTACCCCACCCAACTGATAGTCCCTTTGCCCTACGATCAGGACAAAGAAAACCACCAATCATCCCTGCTAAAACCGAAGGTAGTGGGGCATATCTCTCCACCATCTCCTTCCAGGGAAGCTCATATCCACAGATATGAGGATCCTGGAAGACCTGTCTCAAGGAATTTATCCCTCCAATCTCCTTGTGATCATAAATCACAAGCTCTCCAACCACAGGAATACCCAGAATCCTGTAAACATCCTCTGGAGTCACCATGATCTCTCCTGTCGGCAAGTGGAAGGTGTTGTGCTCGCTGTGCCACCGCCCTGCTAAGGCAATCAACAGAGCCCTGTTGACCCGATACTGCAGGATACTCAATAGAGCTCTAAGGCCACACTGGTCTATCACTCCCAAATCCTCATGGGATAGTCGAGGAATCATCTCCCATGTCTGCGGAAATTTCTCTCTGATCTGGAGGAGGTTAAATTCCTTCTTTACAATATCATCAAGCAAGCATGCAAATCAATCAGCAATGGATATCATCAATCAATCAGTACATCAAGAAAATTTCAAATCAATACTATTTGTTTTTCATATCACATGGAAACAAATTTAACAATCATCATGACTAAATTTGACTTTCAAACAGGAAAGCAAATCTATCAATACTATTTGTTTTTCATATCGCATGGAAACAAATTTAACAGTCATCGTGACTCAATCGATTTGACTTTCAATCAGGAAAGCAAATCTATCATTTCTATTTTGTTTTCATATCGCATGGAAGCAAAATTTATCAAACCTATTTGTTCTTCAAGCATGAAGACAAATTTATCAAATCTATTCAGTGATGATATTCAAATGCATAAAATCTATTGTCTAATCTAGCAACAATTGTCAAGCATGCATCAATTTTTTTTCAAAAATTAAAAATCAGCAAAAATTCATGGATGCGCTAAAACACTCAATCAATGCGCTAAAACCATGGATACGCAACTTTACTCCATGGATGCGCTAAAATAGCCTATGGATGCGTGATTCCATGAATGCGCTATTTCATTGCGTATATGCGCTATAATAGTTCATCTATGCGCTAATCTATCATCTTCCGCAGACAAGTTTCATGGATGCAATATTTGATCTATCCTATGCGCTAAATCACCTATGCACGACTAATTGGCATCTATGCGAGACTTTTTTACCCCTATGCACCATTTTGGATGCGCTAAACTATCTACCATATGCGCTAAAAGACTTATCGTATGCGCTAAAACAAAATTTTCAAAAATGTAAAAATTCGAAAAAGCATCCAAAAATTCATAAAAATTTGACGGAGAGCTTTGGATCAACTTACCAGAGGTCCATACGTAGGTGGTCTCTGATGACGGCGACCTCACTCGAATCTGTGGCACTCATACGAAATCGGCATTATTTTTCTCTCTCTCAGAGCTCCAAAATCTTCAAAGGTTACTGTTCAAATGAAAGTGACTTCTCACCTTTTTCATCTTTTAAAGGGGTAAAAATGGCATTAATTACTATGCACAGTGCTATTTCGAGAGTTAAATCGTCAATTTTTCTCCGAAATCATCTGAAATCTTCCAAATTAGTCTCATAATCATTCTAATCGCGTGATTTATCTCTCGAGGGGGCATATAGCATCATCAATAATTTTTCAAAGTCAGGGGAAAATTCTTTGAAGCAATGCATGAAACACATCACTTCAAAGAGGGGCAAAATGTACACATCTAAAAATGGTCACGGTCAATTGAACCTGATAATTAATTAAATATGAATTATTTAATTAATGTTCTTGACTCATCTACATATAAATAAATTTAATTATTTATTTATATTGTTCATTTTCTAATTCTTCTAATTTAATTAAATAAATAAAGTTTATTTAATTAATGCTACCTTCCTCTTAATTGATTAAATAGATTTTACAATTTATTTACATTAATTATCACAAATTCAAATTCACAATTTAAATGATATTCTTCTCTCCACATTTAATTAAATACTTAATTAAATCATTTTCCAAATTCCCACTCCTCTCACAAAAATTAAATATTCTTAATATTTAATTAAAAGGCTTTTTCTTTTCTCACATAATTAAATATTTGTAATATTTAATTAAAGCCTTTTCATATTTCTCTCACACATAATTAAATATTTATTTATTTAATTATGAGAGACACCTCTCAATTGTCTCTTCATTTTCTGTCTCTCAGAAATCCATCTCCTTTTCGAATTCTCGATCTCTCACCGTTCATTCTAATAGGTTTGAACTCGACCGTCGATCTTGGCTAATCGAATTCCTACCTTCAAAAATCTATAGAAACAGCTCTTTCATGAGTTGAAAAGGACCTCGAATCTCATATTTTCATGCGTAGTTATTATAGTCGCATTTTAAGCATTTCATAGCATTTTAATTCAATAAGCTCAATCTTTACATACATATGCATTTTTGATAATCTCATTCTCTCAAGTGCCATTCTACAAGCTGTTGTTTGCACAATTGAGAGCAAACATCTTAAAACGAATCCTCGGAGATAGAGGACAATGGAACGAATTTGAAGAAGCTGCGATTTAGAGTTTGCATTTACTTTATTTATTTAGTTTTCTTCAATCTAATGTTTCATTGGTGTACTAGTTTATATGCAATTTAATTGACACATTCTAACGTACACAGTTCTCGATACCTTTCTATTTGGAATGAACCTTCTTTTATATCGTGGTGGAGTGGGAGAGACGTGTCATTTCAGGTAGTCTGCTTGCTTAAGGGACATAGCTTTTGGTTAACGCTTATTTAAGAATAATTCATATTTATTAATGTTATTTGTATGGTATTGTTGCTCCCTTCCACTATCCGCCTTAGTTACTTTATTTTGGTCTTAAAAAAATAATCATCTTCCTCATCGCATCCTTCATAATTGTATCCTTCTTGCTTGATTTCTTCATAGTAAATGTGTATGTATATATACATATATGTTATTATATATATGTTAATGTATAAATATATACATGTTATTCTTGGATACTCATTTTCGATGGGGACATCACAAGTCTCCCCCTCTTTTATTTTTTCTTGTCCTTAAGCAACTTATAACTCTTTTCCTTAATGTTCTTAATCTCTTGATATTCTTGCTCAGTATGTCTTATCCTGGGAAAAGATCTTAATCTCTTTCAAGGCCTTCTAGATACCTCATTCTTAAGTATACCCAACCTTATAATCCTCGAAAATATTGTAACATTTTGTTGTACTTAATCTCTTTCCAGTCCTTCTGTATATCTTATTTTTAAGTGTATTCATCCTTATAATCTTGGGAAAATATTGTAACACCTCTTCCCAGGCCTTCTGGATACCTTAATATTATGTGTATCCATCCTTATAATCCTGGAAGTGAGTTTCCACTTCATAGGCCTTATGGACACCCTATATTTTGGTGTAACCATCCTTAAGATCCTTGGAAGAACCTTGGCTCTACCTAGGCCTTATGGATACCTATTTGGGTATATCCATCCTAATTCTTATATGCATTTATCATTGTAATTTAACATTACATATTATCCTCAAAGGATGTTCTTGTGCAAGGGAAATGACTTGTTAACTTATATTGAAAATATTACATACAATAGTTAGTTTATTTTTTGTTCTAGTCAAGGGCCATTATGATTTGCCCTTCTTGAATTTTCTTATCTTTAAATGCCTTAATAGTTTCTTCCTTTTCCCATATGGTATCTTCTTCTGGGAGTCCCTTACATTTGATTAGAGACTCGGTAATGATCCTATTCCTCAATTTCCTTTCTTTGGTGTCTGGGATAAATTATGGCCCTAAGATAAGTTGTCCTTCATCATCTAGAGAAGGTAACTCAGTACAAGGGATGACTTGCTACCCAAGAACCTTCTTAAACCTGGATACATGGAAGACATTATGGATCTTGCTATGCTTTGGTAGCTCTATCTCGTAAGCTACCTCACCCACTCTTCTCATAACTTTATAGGGACCGTAAAAGTGTGGCTTGAGCTTTTCATCCCCATTCCTTTTGTTTTCTTAATATTAGGTCTCCAATTTCAAAGGTCCTTTCTATGCGGTGTCAATCGACATAGATTTTTTGTTGGTTTTGCGCTTGTTGCAAATTTTCCTTGAGATTTTTCATGAGGTCGATATTTTTTTATATGAAGTCTTGTGCACTTAGTACTTTGATTTCTTGGATGACCAAATTTCCAAAGGAAGGAGCTTCATATCCATATAGAGCCTTAAAGGGGCTCATTCCAATTGACATGTGGTGGGTAGTGTTATAACAATACTCGCCCATGTGTAGCCATTTTTTCCATGTGGTTTTTTGCCCCATGACATAGTTCCTTAAGTAACCTTTTGTCCATTTGTTAGTTATCTTTGTTTGCCATATGTTTGTGGATGGCAACTTGTGCTTGGAGTTAGACTTGTTCCTGCTAGCCAAAAAATTTCTTGGCAGAATTGGCTAAGGAATTTGCTATCCCGGTCACTGATGATTGTCTTGGGTAACCCATGGAGTTGAAATACTTCCTTAAAGAATAAATCTTCTTTCCGAGGCACTTTATATTTCAAAGATATTGTGAAGAAGCGATCATACTTAGAAATTATATCCACTATCACATAAATTCTATATTTTCCATGCACTTTGGGCAATCCAATTATGAAATCCATTGAAATGCTTTCCCATTTTTGGTTGGGAATGGGTAGTGGTTGTAGCAAGCCTGGAAGATGATTTTGTTCTACTTTTTTTTGTTGACAAGCAATGCATTCTTGTACATTTTTAAGCACATATTTCTTTAATCCCTTCCATGAATACTTCTCTCTAATCTGTTTATAAGTTTTGAAGTACCCTTGGTGGTTGGCTAGAGGATTATCATGGAATCCTTCATAATTTTTTTCTTTATCTTTGAGTGGGGAACAAGAAGTACCCTTCCTTTATATAGGATAAGGTCATCCCATACCTTGTATTCTTCATTTGGTATCCTTCTTTCTAATATCTTAGAAGCTTGTGCATCTTTGGCATATTCGGTGATAATATCATTTTTCCAATCTCTTGAAATACTTGTGATGGTGTTGAGATAGGGGCATCTAGATAAAGCATATGCCACCTCATTATTGGTTCCTTTAAAATATTCTATGTCAAAATCATAGGCTTGAACTTGGCTTACCCACTTTTGTTGACGATCATTAAGATCTTTTTGATTCATGAAGTATCATAGACTATTGTGATTTGTTTTGATGATGAATCTTCCACAAACTAGGCATTGTCTAAATTTGGATAGGGCGTACATAATAGCCAACATTTCCTTATCATAGATGGAGTAGTGCTTCTTGATCTTCGACAGTTTGTGGCTCTCAAAGGCTATTGGATGTTTTTTTGCATGATAACTACTTTGATTCCTTCTCCTGATGCATCACATTGTAGCTCAAAAGGTAGTGTGAAGTCAGGAATAGCAAGGATAGGGCAGGTACTTGTGGATTCCTTAAGTTGTTCAAAGGTTTTTTTTGCTTGGTCATCCCACATAAAATCCCCCTTTTAGTCAAGTTTGTGAGGGGATCGACTATCTTGGAGAAGACCTTTACAAAATGCCTATAATAGCTACATAATCCCACAAAGCTTCTAAGTTGAGTTAAGGTCTTTGGTCTAGGCCATTCTTTGATGGCCTCAATCTTCTCCTCATCCACGCTCACCCCTTCTGCATTGATTTTATGTCTCAAATAGAGTATTTCTTCCATCTCAAATTCACATTTTGACATTTTTGTGTAAAGGGATTCTGATTCTAGTATGTTTAAGACTTCTTCAATATGTTAGAGATGCTCTTCCCATGTTTTTCTATAGATCAAGATATCATCAAAGAAGATGAGTAAGAAATTTCTTACTTACTGGAGGAAAATGTGGTTCATTCATGATTGGAAGGTGGTTGGAATGTTGGTGAGGCTAAATGGTAAGACTAGGAATTCAAAATGTCCATAGTGGCATCAGAAAAATATTTTTGGTACATATTCCTTCTTCATTCTAATTTGGTGGTATCCTGATCATAAGTCAATTTTGGAAAAATATCTTTCTCCATGAAGTTCATCCATTAATTAATCTATCCTTGGGATTGGGTATCGATTCTTAATAGTTTTATAGTTTAAATCCCTATAATCTATACACATTTTCATAGTGTCATCTTTCTTTTTGACTAGCACTAGTATGGATGATGCAAAGGGACTATTACTTGGTTGAATGTGTCCCATTTCTATTAATTATTTAATGGTATTTTCAATCTCTTATTTGAATCTTTGGGGGTGCCTATAAGGGGTGGTTATCACCGGTTTTTCTCCTTCTTCAAGTTTTATGGAGTGCTCAAATCCCCTTTTTGGAGGTAGACCAGGGGGGATATCTCCAAAAATATTTTTGTGTTTCTTTAGGATAGGTTGGACGTCTATGTGAATTTCTTGCTCATGAGAAGGTGATTTATATAATACCATGCATTGTGCTATCCATTCACCTTGTCCATTCCTTACAATCCTTTCCATCCTTTTACAAGATACCACTTTTGGGGGATCCATTTGGCAGTCCCTTTAATGTAACCTCTTGTTTGTTGTGCTTGAAACAGATTTCAAAGTTTGGGTTATCCATGGTAAAGAGTCCTAAGGAATTTATCCAAGGAATCCCTAATATCACATCATTTTGTAGGTTCACAACATAGAAAACTCCTCTTATGGTATTTCCCTCCATGGTGATCTCTAATTGGGGAATGATCTTTCTACATTGATCCATAGTTCCATTTGCTAGTGCTACCTTGAAACCATTGAAATTTTGGGCCTTCAATCTTCATTTTGATTCTAATTTTTTGCTGAGAAAGTTGTGGGAAGCTCCACTATCAACCAAAGTAATAATTTTGTGTCCTTTTAGTGTTCCTTTAATCAGGAAAGATTTATGTTCATTTTCTTGAGAAATGACCACTAAGGTTCCTTGTTCATTCGGGTCCCATCTTGCCCTTTTAGGAGTTTCTATTGTCTCTTCATTTGATGCTCCTTCTATTTTATTTATTTGTCCCTTTTTGCATTGGTGTTCTTTTCCCCAAGGTTCTTTGTATTTGAAACATAAGCCTATATTTATTAACCCTTCCCTTCATTTGATTTCTTCCTTGTCATGGTATTGGCATCCCGTAATCCATGGTTCTTTGCAAAAGTAGCATGCTCTTACTTTATTATCTCTTCTTTTTTGGTCTTGTTTGGGTTGTGAATTGAATGAGGAGTTCTTATATTTTTCATTTGAAGATTTGGATTCCACTTTCATGGCTCTTTGAATTGCCTCCCTAACATTTTGTGGTTCTAATGGGTTTAATGGTTCCTTGATTCCTTTAATGAATAGATAGGTAAGCCTTCTTTGGGATAGGTCGGGGACTATGACAACTAGTTTTTGGAATTCATTTATAAATTCCTCCACTGTTCCCTATTGCCTAAGTTAAGTGAGTTCCTTAAAATACCACTCGGGATGCTTTTGATCGAATCTATTAATGATTTTTTAAGTAAATTCACTATAGGTGACTATATTTTGATGGCCTTGGGTGATGAGTCCATGATGCCACCAATCGTGGTCTATCCCTGATATGTGGAGGACAATAAATTCAATGGAATACTCTTCAGTCATGGGGCTGAGGGCTAGGTAAGTGTCAAGATTTTGAACCCATGATTGTGTGGTGAACTTCCCATAACCATCAAAATATGGCAAGGTCATCTTATTAATTCTTGATCTAAGGTATTTGTCGGAATTTTTCTTTCTCCTATTTGGATTGCCTTGGGTTTTGACTTCATAATATTATTTGAATGGTATGAGTCTTTGTATTGCAAGATCTAATTTGGCATACATTTGAGCAAGGTTTTATGCATTATTTGTGTTTGGATCTTCTATTTCTTCTACAACATTTTCTCTTGGAAGGAATGGAGGCATGGTTGGTCTTAGTGTAGAAATTTGGGTGGAATGCTCATTTTCAGAATGGTTCGAATGTATTTTTTTCCTTGGAATGGATCTTTCATGAGTATTATTGTTATCCACATTTTGAAGAGCCTGGAGGATCAATTGATTGGTTTTCTCAAACTTTTCATTGGTTTGTCCCATGAAGGTTCTAAGCTCTTGAGCCAACTATTCGGCCATAGTTCCCTTTTTGTGGTAGGTTCGCATTCACTTTTCTTCTACAAGTTGGCAGGAAGGAGGCTCTGATACCATAGTAAGAGATCTAAGAACAACAATAATGAATTGATGCTAAATTACTAGAAATAACTCTTACAATCAAGCACAAAACAGATCAATAGTCTTCACCAGTTTAAACCAGTCGATCAGTAGTATCAATCCCAGTTCAATGGTGTCACATTCAAAATAAACAATACAATCAGAATACTCTTAATTGGTGCAATGTCAACCTACTTCTAGGCTATCTTCTTCTTCTTGACCCTATATGATTGATATAAAAGTAAAGAATCCAATAATAGGGTATCTCGCAACAGATCGGTGCATATAGGTTATAATGGAGATGACAGAGATACACCCAATTGAATAGATGAACTGATAATAATGAATAGTGTTAATCTGGGTGCTTCCTTGCTGATATCTTCCTATGTGAAAGTGTTTTATCTACCTAGAATGCAAAACAAGATGAAATGAAAAAGAGAAAAACACAAACAAACACTCAAGATTAGCCTAAGTTGAATCCAAACAAAATATAACAAAGAAAAATAACTTTTTACCTTGCTTGGATTGATGATTTTGTTGGCCCTTTTTGGTGCTTGATTGTGTGCTCATTTTGATGGAAAATGATGCAAAAGTGGAAGCAAAATGGAGAGGAGATGATAAGGATTGTAATGATACAAATGGGTATTGTGGTAGGGATGGTAGTTGGATGCAATAAAAGCTTCAATGGCTGCAATAATGGAGGATGCAAAAAGGCTTGAGAATACTAAGTGTTTGAATGGTTGAGTTGCTTGAATGAGAGTGAATACATAATGAATCTAATTCTCCAAAATGAGACCAGGTCTTCCAATTTAAAGAAAGAGTCTCTAGAAAATGGATGGCTAGGATTTAGCCAGCATGCACAAGATGGAGGGTTGTGGTGAGTTGAGGACTCACAAGTCCTCACATCTTGGCATGTGGAATATGAGGTGTAAAGAGGACAAATGATGTGGACAAAGGACATGTGAGGTGGAGGTACTTGCAAGTACCTTGGGATTAGGAGAGGATTTCCTCAAAAAGGAAGTCCTTGTCCCCATATGAGGCTGATGGTAACAAGTGACGAATTTCAGAAAGTCCTCTCTTATCATCATGGGGATGGGAGAAGTTGTTGTGGGAATAAATGTGAATTTTAAATTCACATGATCGGAATTACCCTATGGATAAGACAAGGACCTCCTAAAGGAGGTCCTTGTCTCATGTGACTGATATGACCTATGAGAGATTATGGGGAAGAGAAATGCATGGGAGGAATAAATGTAAATTTTAAATTCACATGGGGAAGAGGTCAATGCCTAATAAGGAAAGTACCTATGAAAGGTTGACTTGGAGGACATACCAGAAATGGTAAGTGATTAGATTAAGGTTGTGCAAACATGTGATTAGGAAGATTAATGAAGATTAGAGACAAGTGGCCAAATATGGAGGATGTGACATTAATCCTAGTTAAGGATATGCACATCCTAGTCATGGATTGATTAAATTAATCTAGATTAGAGGAAGGTTATGGAGGATGGGACAAGTAGAGAGAAAGAATGAATTCAAAATTGATTTAAATTCATAAAGGTAAATGACTAAATTAAACAAATGGATACATTTATTTAATTTAGAGAAGAAATGATAAAGTATTTAATTGTTAAATTAAATACTTTAGACACCTTAGAGGAAGGGGAAATACTAATTAAATAAGTCATTTAATTAATATTGATGAAATAGATGAATAAAGGACACAAATTTGACCATATGGGAGTGGTCAAATTTGGATGTCTACATTTTTCCCCTCTTTGAAATATTGTTAGAATAACAATGTTTCAAAGAAAAATAAAATGTAGATGAATCTATAGAGGAAGCGACTAGAAAATGATGCCCCAACATGGGAGAGGTTGTCTGAGCTACCCAAATGAAGGGGAGCGAAGGGAGATGTCTGAATCTCACGAGAAAATGACTAAGAAGGAGGAATGGATGAAAATGGTAGGTTATGTCCCCTCGAGAGAGCGATGGGGGAAGAAAAAGGGGCCTCATATGACATCTCGATATGAAGAAGCGGAAGGTGTCATTGGATAGAGCTTGAAAACCCATGAAAATTGGCTTTTGAATGGAGTGAAACGGACACCCGGTGTGCAAATGGCAGCCTCAAGAAGTTAGAGGATTAGTTGAATTAAAAGATGGTTAAATAAAGGGGGAAAATACCCTTAATTTAAAAAGGGGGGAAAGTTATAAATAGTAATTTTAGAATTACTATTCCTCATTTGCACACTTGGCAGTTGAGTGAGAGAGAGAGAAGAGAGGAGAAGAAGGAGACGAGGAGAGAAGATGTCGGATGACTATGATGATGGCATCATCCACCGAGGGGACGAGGTACGGTGGTTCTACCATGAGTGTGCAGTTCCATGCCAGGTTAGGTTCAAAACCCTCTTTGTGATTTTAAGCATTTTTTTATTTATCTTTGAGTTGTAGTGTAGTTTAAAAAAATTGGGTTTTGGGATGGGGGTAGCGGAGGAAAATGGGTAGAGGGTGAAAGTCTATTTCGCCCATTGGGTAGGTAGAAACGCCTGATAGAGGCGTTGGGGAGAAGAGGGAAAAATTTTCGAATAGATAGGAAAATGAGGCAAATTATTTCACCAAAGAATAGGCGGCCAAACCCTGAATAGGGGTGGTTGCACCCCAAAGAGGGGTGGTCTCACCCCATCTGGGGGTGGGCCCACCCTGGACAAGGCGGTCGCACCCCAGAGGGGTTGTGGCACCCCATCCGGGGGTGGCCCCGCCCTAGATGAGCCAACTGAGGCCCCAAAAGGGGCGGCCCCACCCCATCTGAGGCGTTCGTGCCCCAGCCGAGGCGGCTCCACCCTAGAAGGGGTGGTCATACCCCAGAAGGGGCGGCCTGGCTCCAGAAGGGACGACCCCGCCCTAGAAGGGGCGGTCGCGCCCAGGAAGGGGCGACCCTACTCAAAGAGGAGGCAGGTCTGCCACAAAAAGGGAGACGAAAAGAAAAAAGAAGGGGAGAAAAAATATGAAACCTGGGCGAATTGAGTAACTTGTCCAAGGGGAGGGGGGAAGGGAAAAATTAGTGAGAAGAACCCAAGGCCAAGAAAAGGGAGAAAATAATTAGATGAAGGAAGGGACAAGATGACTAACAAGGTGCGTTATATGGATGCAGCGGTTCAACAGTCTGCGGATGGGGGAGAGGTGATTAGAGGTATTGGAGGTGACGAGACAAGTGATGGTTGGAGTAGATCATGAGGCCCTATCCCGAGCGAGGCTATTGCATTTTTTAGGATATTCATCGATTAGAGTGCATCGGGTGATGCTGACAGCCCTTATTGAGTGTTGGGATTCAACGACCTCGACCTTCCATCTCTCGACAAGGGAGATGAAGGTGACATTGAAGGATGTGTGGCAGATAATGAGGCTACCTATAGCAGGCCACCTAGTGAGCATAATGAGGTCAAAGGGGGAAGTGCTTGATCAGACCTTATGGGTCTTGTTTGGACGAGAGGAATTTCCTATGTAGATGAAGGGGTTGGATGTGGACATGTTTTTGGGGTTGGGGGTACCAACGTTGCCACTATAATTATGTGGACTAATCAACGGGATACTGATACTAGATAGGAGCGGATGCTTCTACAACTTGAGCTATATGGAGATGATTCGACATATTGTAGAGGGGATAAAGGGGGAGTTCGCATGGGGTCCATGCGTAAGTACAACTATACAAGGATATGCATGTGGTATGCTACCGGGAGGGGCTCAATATGGCACAGGTGACACTGCTACATGTATGCGCATGGGAGCACATTAGTGTGGCCAGGTCGAGCATGGCGAGTGTAGGGTGAGAGGATGAGACACTACCAGAGGCATATTGGTATAGTGCAGAGTATGACTGGGTATGGCATTATCAGGGTTGTGGGGATCTAGACGAATGGAGGAGGCTATTTGATGATCTCCATGAGGAGGAGATAGTGTGGAGGTCATATATGACATGACATTTTTCCAGGTGGAGGAGAGATGAGGAGAGACACATACGAAATTTCCTGACCCGATGTTATATAGTCGGGAAGGAGTCACGGATAGTGGAGTCACACAGGCCAGACTGGGTGACTAGGTAGTTTGGGCTGAAATAGGACATTTTGGGAGGAGCAAAGATTTTCAAACATATTACACAAGAGCAATCATGGGGGGATCTGATTCCGTTGAAGTTTTCGAGGGAGCATTGGGAGACACTGGATCAGGATCTGGTGACCTATCCAGGTAGGACCGAAGGGATGGCAAAGGCAGAGGTGACAATTAGATATGCCACATGGTTTTTCTTTCATCGACCCCCACAGATTATGCCATATTAGCCGATCAAAGAGGCATTAGGATTTGGACCAGAGGATGAGGTGAGATTGGTAGGATAGAGGAGAGGGAGAGGGAGGGGACAACAAAGGAGAGAGTCAAAGGCAACCGGAGTAGGAGGGCAGTAGAGGAGAGCGTCAGAGGTAGCCAAAGCAAGAGGATAGTAGAGGAGAGGGCCGAAGGCAGCCAAAGAAGGAGGACATAGGAGGAGAGGGTCAGAGGCGGTCAGAGTAGGAGGACAGTAGACGAGGGTCGGAGGTGGCCAGAGCAGGAGGATAGTAGAGGAGAGTGTCGGTGGTGGTTGGAGCAGGCAGGCAGCAAGAGAGGACAAGGGGAGGATGAGGCAGGAGGTCAGTGGAGGATGGGCAGGAGGAGGAGGAGACCGTAGAGGAGGGCTCAGGTGGAGATCAAGCCAAAGGAGGAGAGATATGAGGCTGAGGTGGAGGTGATGGATGAGAGAGAGGATACAGAGGCGATGGATATGGGAGATGAAGTAGGGGTAGAGGTGATGGATATCAATGTACATGATATTCGCCCATTGGCCATGATACCACCTATAGCAGAGGATCTGACTATGCTGCTGAGAGGATCCAAGGTGAGATTACAGATCATCGAGCAGATACTGAGAGACATAGAGGCTGCAAGGTGCACACTGGAGGTGGAGGTGAGTATGTTGTGAGTGGAGGTAGCCAGAGTGTGAGCAGAGGGTGAGAGGGATTTTAGGGAGGTAGCTAAGACATGTTGCAGCATGAGGTAGAGATGTGGAGAGAGAGGGACAACCTACGAGTCGAGGTGGATGAGCTACGAGTGGAGGTGAGAAATTTATGAGCAGAAGTGACCCATCTGGAGGGAGAGGTGTCCAGGGAGTGTGAGGCGGGGGAGATGGTGAGATGGGAGCAAGACCAATTAGAGGCAGTGGTGATGATACTACAGGCAGGGGGTCAGCGAGAGTCTAGAGGGGTGACAGAGAAGATATTAGTAGAGACCCTAGTAGAGGTAGAGAGGGATATGGAAGATTTGAGGAGGCGGGTAGAGAGGCTACTGAGAGAGAGGATAGAGCTAAGATAGGAGCGAGACAAGCTCCATGATAGAGTGGAGGTAGAAGAGTGGATTGTGGGAGAAATAAGGGAGATGTAGGAGAGGGAGGAGGCCATGAGGGCCCAGGTACAGGTGTTGGAGATAGAGTGGGATGCCTTACAAACATAGGTGCGGGCCCTAAAGAATGAGAGGGATGCAACAGTGGCACCAGTACAGGTTGTGGAGAGGGAGATATATGTAGCACAGGGGCAGACACAAGTAGCACAAGGTGAGGGTGGCAAGACAGGGGCAAAGGTGCAGAGATTATAGGCATAGGTACATTCCATGCATGAGGAGAGGGACAAAACCATGGATCAGGTGTCTTTGATGGGAGGACAGGTGGAGCAGCTACGGTTAGCACAGGGTGCATGGGTACAAGAGAGGAGACCCATATGTGGATTCCAGGATAGGTATAGGGCAAAGTAAGATTTAGCTAGACAATAGGCTGTAGAGCAGGATGAGTATATGTGAGAGGCCATCTACTATATGTGTGCCTATTTCATAGCAGTTCCAGATCCAGGACAGCGGGTAGCTACCTATGTTCGAGCGAGGCCACATATGCCAGTGCCATCCCAATCAGCAGGGACACATACCTGCAGATATAGTATCTAGAGAGAGACCCCTCCACGTAGAGGAGGAGTACCAAATTCACCTCAAAGATTGGATGTGGGAAGCTCATAGTTTAGAGGACAAGCTCATGGTTTAGAGGACAAGAGGTACAGGATCCTGATGCTTGACAGGTGCAGGATGGGTGTACAGTACAAAGCAGTAGAGATCAGAGTTGATTCAGAGCCTTGTGCTCATACATTATTTGATGACATATGTGATGGATATGTATTTTGATGTATATGATGGACATTATTATGGACTATGTGATGGATATTGTATTTTTATTTTTAATATGATATGCAAGAGCCCTTATTGACACTATGTGATGTGTATGTGATGGATGATTTATTTATGCATATGTGTATTCATGGTTGTATTATGGATGATCATTATGATGCGATATATGGATATGCCTATGATGATTGATGTTTATGCCTATATGGATAATATGTATGATGTCTAACATTTATGATGTAGGATGTGATGGATGCTTTATGATTTTATATGATATGGACCTAAAAAATTGTGATGCAGGTGACAATGTATGGGAGATGTGAATGTTATGACCTAAGATGAATATGCTAATGCAATGGATTAATAATAAAATGAATCTAAGATGTATAGAAAAGTCAATTGAGCTTAATCTAAACAACTTAAAATGATTATAACATGATAATGCAAATAAGATAAAATGCAACGTAATGAACCTAAAATGCGATTTGAATTCTTTAAGTAAATGAAATGCAATGTGAACGTGAGTGTAAATAAGGGCTTGTATAATGATGGAAGCAAAGAAAATGATGGGTGTGCAACTGCACCTGTCAAGAACCGTAGGAGTCCTGAGGAGAAAGGAAAATGGAAGGAATCAATGTTTGCACAACCAAAATCATAAGTTATGGGTTGGAGAAAGAAGGGGTGGAGGATACATGCAATGCAGTGGAAGAGAAAATGAAATGCAATCCTAATGCAATTTTCCATTTTTGGAGCACTAATTTTTACTAAAGCATAAGACAACAGGTACCATGATATGTGGAACCAAGGCTAATTAGTGTCTAATGCATACACAAGCACAACAAACAAGGAGGTTATCCCAACACCCCAAAGTCACGATGACTTTGGTCAAGCCAGGTATTGGGATAACCAGAAGCACAAGAGGATGCCCCAATGTAACAAAAGACCTTGGGGGTATTGGTGGGTACTACGTGGGATAACCAAGAAGACAACAAAAAACAAAGATCAAGATATGCCCCTATGTTAACCAGTAAAAACACACCATAATATGATAGATCATGGCAGCCTTGGCGAGTAGTGATAGGGAGCTCAAACGATAAATAGAAGCCAAAAGCATCAAAATATTACAGTCAATTTCAAAATGTCCTTTGCCATAGGATCGAGAGGATGGATGGAGTTAATGAGGTCTATTAGGAAGGATACATCTTGTTGAGACCAAAAATGGATACTAAACTAAAAGATCGATTATGATGTAGGAGATTCTAAAACCAATTAGATCTCATGACACGAATGGGTCCAATTTGTGATGAACTAGCTAGATAAGGACATATTTGACAACATGACACAAGACACGAGACACTGGACACAAAATCGACACACACTAAAGACCTAGGTGCTTGGGGGCCCTTGCCTACATGAAAGCACATAGCCCTCGTAGTTCAAGAAAAGACCATGGATAAAAGTGAAAAGAGGATGATGAAGACAGATCATGAAGGAAAATGACCAAACTGACCAAAGAAAAAACAAAGCAAAGAAAAAACAAAGCCTCGGGGGTGGATCAAATGATTGAACTTTCCTACGTGCAAGCGTAGGGGCAACATAGTTCAAAAAGGATGAATGACCAACAATGGATAAGAGTGAAAAGGGGACAATGCGGACAAACGATGAACGACCAAAACCGGATGGACAAATTGCCTCAGGGGCAGATCAAGCGATCAGCCTTGCCTACGTGAAAGCATAGGGGAAACATAGTTCAACTTGATGGGATCTAAATGAAGACCGACATGATGAAGGAACCTAGATGGAAGTGAAAGATGGACAAACGACAAGACATACGATGCAAGCTTAGATTAGGATAAAAGCTCAGGATGATAGATAGCCAATGAAGTTCGTCCAATGCTCAATTGAAATATACCAAGCGAGTGGATGATGAATGTGGATGGAAGGATAGGATCGATAGGATGATGGGGATATTAGATCAAGATAGGTGGAAGCGTAAAGTAACTAGGACACAAGGTAGATAATGATTAAGCCCTCATACAAATGGTGCTTGTGGCCAAGTTTTCACCAAACGTACCTATCCAAAGTGCCACAAAGGGTGGTTTTCACCATAGGATGAATTATTTCTCTTTACTATTTTGGATTTTTTTGACTTTTTGATTTTTTTTGCACTTTTGATTATTTTTTGCTTTTTATTTTATTTTTGCAAGTTAGGATAACCCAACTGACTTAAGCATAGAACCATTTCAGATGCATAATATTGATGGTCTCTTCCAAGGGTTCTCTTGTAGGTGTAGCAAGTCTATATGCACTGGAACCATACTTAGTTGTGATGACATACAGACCTATCCAATTCGCTTCAAACTTTCCTTTCTTGTCACATTCTTGCAAGTTGTGCTAATTTTCTTTAAGGACTGAGTCACCAACATTAAATTGATGAGGCCAAACCTTTTTTTTGTAGCTTCTCCTAAGATGATGTTGGTAAGCTTGCAAATGATTATATGTTTTTACACATTTTTCATCTAGGAGTTCTAATTGACCAAGGCACGCGACCCGAGTGTCTTCATCACTTATTAGATTCTTCAGAGATATGCGGAGTGATGGGATTTGGAATTCAATCAAAAAGATAGATTTGGTGCCATAAACAAGGGAATATGGTGTGGCACCAGTGAGGGTGCAGATGGAGGTGCGGTAAGCCCAAAGGGTGGGATGGATGTGGAGATGCCAATCTTGGCTAGTATTATTAACAATATTTTTTAGGATTCGGATCAAGGTCTTATTGGTTTCCTCTTCTTGACCATTACCCTAGGGGTAATACGGTGTGGACCAATGGTGTTATATGTGATATGTCTCACAAAGTATTTTCATGGCCTTGTTTTTAAACGGCTTCCCATTGTTGGAAATGATGGTGGAGGGGAT
>CM021109.1:540499536-540645015 GCA_007115665.2 Sequoiadendron giganteum
TTGTTGATGAGGTGGTTGAGATGAGGCAAAAGCAACAACAGTATGTTGTGGGGGCATTTGTGAGGGGATGGCCCCATGTTGAGGTGTTGCTTGCAATGCAGTGGATTGTTGAGGATTAAGGGGATTTTGTTGGAATGTAGGTGGTGGTAAATGGCCAACGAGTATAGATCTTGGAGGTGACATCAATGCAAGGACCGGTGTGCGCCCAGTATTGATGGGTGGCTGACTAGGATGCTGAGGTGGAAGTGGTGGAGGAGGTGGAACGTACTATGGCATGTCGTAGGCATAGGGGTCACTAATATTAGGTTGTATTGTAGGGGTTGTGACTGAGAGGCAAGGATAAATTGCAACTTGATGTATCATGACATTTCTAAACTCCTGGGGTGATACCAATTCTCTGTAGGTGTACCTTTAGGGACATACAGATTCCTTGGGATATTTTGTCAAGTCTGTGAGTCTATAGGTGCTGGAAGGGTGTGGGTATTGGCATATTGTGACACATCAAAATCAGATGGTGGTTAGATTCCCCTCATGATTAGAGTGGCGAGAATCTTATCCCCATGCTCGTTGAGGAGGTGATCCATCATTTGAACATTGATGGCATCACTAAGGTATTCATCAATGATGACTTCAAGTTGATTGGCCATATTTTCATCACCAGGCGGTGGGGTATTTTGAATGTCAATATTGGACTGTGATGAAGCACCATTATGGGGACTTGTGGGATATTTGCAACGTTTTTGGGGTCTTATGGGATATTCAGCTGGGAACCCTAGGCTTGTCGTTCTTCCATTTGCTTCTTTGCTTGTGATCGGGTTTGAATGGGCATGAAAGTGCAAGACTACCAGATGACCTAAGATGTGGTGAAACTCTAAGATGCAATGCAAAGATGACCTAAATGATGATTGGAGGATTGATTAGATCGGATGAGGAATTGGTTGATTGGATAATTGGATAAAGATGTGATTGGATGCGATTGGATAAGATGGATCAATGAAACGATTGATAAGATTAGATGAGATTGTACAATTGAAAAGGGATTCTAAACTGAGTTCAGAAATCACCCTACGTGACTTAAGGTGTCGATTGATCAGATTAAAGGATAAACAGATGATCACAGCACCGAATCCGCCTTGATATGGAAGGGATTGATTGGGTCGAGGATGATGAGTGACTTAAGACAAATGGTGATCCTAAGCAGATGTTGAAGGATGATGATCTATTTCAGACACCTAGGTCAATTCAGATAATAACTTCAAACGAAGTTCAGAGGATTTAGATGAAGGAAACGATAATGGATATGTAACTTAGGGATGATTAAGGATGTACCTATATGATCTAGATGATGATTGGATGCATATGGACTAGAGTGACGATTACGAGTGAATCGAAAGGTGCAAACGGTTTAGAAAACAACAAGTTTTTCGGGATCCCAATAGATTAGCTTTCTGGACAAAGATCAGGCTCATGTAACAGGTGCAAGGTCACTCAGCTTTGGAGCCAAGTCACCCAAATGAGGGTTGGATCACCCAACCTAGGACAGGGTCGCCCAACTTGGGGTCGGGTCACCCAACCTGGGGCCGGGTCACCCAACTTGGGGTCAGGTCGCCTAAACAGCTTCCAGACTTGTCTAAGTTAGTGAAGTGATGTCAATAAATAGGATGAACGGGCAGACAGACTACCAAGATGGACAAATGGATGCACAGAACGGGCGAATGGATGCACAGAATGAGAAAAAGGATGCTCAAAACGGGAGAATGATGCTCAAAACATGGAAAATAATGCTCGTAATGGAGAAACAGATGCATGGAATGGGTGAATGAATACTTAGAATGGGTGAACAGACACTCAAAATAGGAAAACGATGCTCAGAACAAGGACAACAACATGTAGAATGAGGAATCAGATGCATGAAACGGGTGAACGGATGGACGAAACGGGTGAACGATGCTCAAAACGAGCGAAGGATGTTCAGATTGGGCGAATGGACACTCGGAATAGGAAAAAGACTAACAAACTAAAGGTAAGATTGATTGTTCAGAGGGCAAGGTCACCTATCTTGAGGCTGGGTCACCCAACTTGGGGCCAGGTCACCCCTATTAGGGCAACGTCGCTTGTTTGGGGGTCAGGTCACCTGTTCTATGAAAATTGATCAAATTTGACTTGAACATGTAGATACCGAAAATTGGTCTAGACCTACGAGTACACATTCGACATAATTTTCTATAGTCCGTGGTCATGATTAAATAATGTTAATTATTTAATTACCTTTCTAACACATTTCCTCTATTAATTAAATACCCCTTTTTAATTAATTCATTATTTAATCTTTATTCAACTTGATTAATTAAATAAATCATATTTATTTAATTGTCCATAACTAATTAATTCTTCCTTCTTAATTAAATAATTTATTATTTAATTACCCCTTTGTCATATTTCAACTATAATTAAATATTTATTATTTATTTATTCATTTAACCCCCTTTATCTATAATTAAATATTTATTATTTAATTATTCAATTCTACCTTTACAACAGTCAAATTAAATAAATTACTTTATTTATTTAATTAAAGTCTCTTATTTTCGAATGTTGAATTAAATTAGTATTTAATTCATCTTTAATTAATTATGTCGCATTCCTCTATCATTCAGTTATCTAATTCATTCACTCACCTTCTGACTTGAGATCTATTTTTAGTTCTTCAGTTATCTTTGAATTCAACACCTATTTATCTTTGTGAGAAGACTCTCTGTTACAGCTGGTCGATTAACTAGTTCTAACTCCTGTTTGCATTCGAATGCATTAAGTCTTCGAGTTCCAACTTTGGCTTTTGCATACGAAGTCTATTTCTTCTATTTTTTGGAGATTAAGATCTGAACTTGTGTTCTAAATCATGCTCTAATTTAGTCTCTATCTTCAGTCTTTCCTGAACTCATGTTCTAACTTGTGTTCTAACTCACATTCTATCTGACACAGAACTCATCGTATGGCATTCATCAATCTCGTTTTTCGATCTCTCTTTCAATCTAAGTCAATCGTTCAAAAACACAAAATCTATAAAATGGCCTATCATAATCATTATTCCTCCTCCCGAAATCAAATACTTTTGAGAAGAGATTCAACTTCGATATTTTTCTTAGACACTCCACAAAGCTATACTTGCATTCAAACACAAAAATCTAAGGGCAAAGAATACTGAAAAGGCAAAATGGAGAAGAACAATCAAGAGAATTCGAAGGGATGAACGCATATTCGGTGAGATCATTTTTGTTTTATTAGTTTAGTTTATTTCCTTGTTCTTTGTTGTTAGATTTTAGATTATTGTTAGATTAGGATTTAACTTTGTTTATCTAGTCATGCTTGCAAAAAATCTAGGATGTTATAGAACATAAGGGAAAACAACTCAAATAGAAGGGTCAGGTTGCCCCTGTTGAGGGCAAGGTTGCCTATTTGGGGGTTGGGTTGCCCCTTTTAGGTCAGTGTCATCTATTTTGGGGCTAGGCCACCTCTTTGAGTTGACTTGGACTTGACTTAAACAAAAATAGATATGGAAAATGACCAAAAACACAACAAACAACAAGCAAAAGGCCAAGACTGACTTGTCTAAATAGATACACACTAGTTTTGCACAAAGAAGCCAGTCTAAGCAACACGATCCTAAGATTAGTGTGAACGTATGGCCAACACGGTCCTCTAACTAGAATGAGCAAGGCAACTAGGGAGTCCCTGATATATGCACGGTACATGGGGCACAACCATGAACACTAGTCCCTCACAAGCATGAGTCGGGAACTTCCGACGAGATACTGAAAGCTCAGACCAACTCTTCACGTCGTGTCTAGGTATCACCCTAGCTTTGATTCTCCACAAGACACAATGTGACTGGATTGAGGTACAACTTTTGCTCTGCCCCCTTTATATACCCCATTGGTAACATGTGGTTGGGATCATCCCTTAGGGTGATGAAATCCCCAAGCAAGTCCCGCTAAAAAAGAAGGTACACAAAGGACTAAGTGGACTATGATTTCTCTTCACCCAAGATCGCCAAATGGCGCAAGGGGATTGGATACATCAATAGTCCACCTTTACAATCACGATAAAAAAATTCTTTGACTCCCCCTAGTTATATCTATGTGCCTGCTTAAAATGAAAATGATAAGCAAACAATCTACCTATCGAAGGTGGTTCTCTCCTCCTGCAACAAATATATTAGAATTTTTATTTTTCGCCTTCAACAAACGTGAAACAGCTGCACAAACGTTAGTAAAAATAAGCACACTCACCGACAAGACAAGTTAGAGGGTCAGTACTGAGAAAAACAACAATAAATGAACATTGGAAATGAAATTTTAAGTCTCAGTTTTTTACCTTAGTTACCTCTGTCCAGGTCCAGGCCACCTCTATGTTCTGGGCGAGGTTAGCTCTATGGGTAGGGTTGCCCCTTTCTGGGCCAAGCTGGCTTTGTTAGGACCAAGTCGACTCTGTTAGGGCAGGGTAGCCCCTTTCAAGGTCGGGTCACCTCTTTTAGGGCAGGGTCACCTATTTGGAGTTTGAGTCACCTATGTGTTCTAGGCAAGGCCGCCTCTGTGTAACCTAAACCTACAAAATATAAAAAAACAACAAACGTAAAAAAAATAAACCTATTTGTGGGTCCCATCGGGCATGCCAGAAATGTGCGCAAGTGTTTTATCTACCTAGAATGCAAAACAAGGTGAAATGCATAAGAGAAAAACACAAACAAACACACAAGATTAGCCTAAGTTGAATCCAAACAAAACATAACAAAGAAAAATAACTTTTTACCTTGCTTGGATTGATGATTTTGTTGGCCCTTTTTGATGCTTGATTGTATGCTCCTTTTGATGGAAAATGATGCAAAAGTGGATGCAAAATGGAGAGGAGACGATAAGGATTGTAATGACACAAATGGGTATTGTGGTAGGGATGGTAGTTGGATGCAATAAAAGCTTCAATGGCTGCAATAATGGAGGATGCAAAAAATCTTGAGAATGTTAAGTGCTAAGTGTTTGAATGCTTGAGTTTTTTGAATGAGAGTGAATGCATAATGAATCTAATTCTCCAAAATGAGACCAAGTCTTTCAATTTAAAGAAAGAGTCTCTAGAAAATGGACGGCTAGGATTTAGCCATCATGGACAAGATGGAGGGTTGTGGTGAGTTGAGGACTCACAAGTCCTCACATCTTACCATGTGGAATATGAGGTGTAAAGAGGAAAAATGATGTGGACAAAGTACATGTGAGGTGGAGGTACTTGCAAGTACCTTGGGATTAGGAGAGGATTTCTTCAAAAAGGAAGTCCTTGTCCCCATATGAGGCTAATGGTGACAAGTGAGGAATTTTAAAAAGTCTTATCTTATCATCATGGGGATGGGAGAAGTTGTTGGAGGAATAAATGTGAATTTTAAATTCACATTATTGGAAGTACCCTTTGGATAAGACAAGGTCCTCTTAAAGGAGGTCCTTGTCCCATGTGACTGATGTGACCTATGAGAGATTATGGGGAAGAGAAATGCATGGGAGGGATAAATATGAATTTTAAATTCACATGGGGAAGAGATCAATGCTTGATAAGGAAAGTACTTATGAAAGGTTGACTTGGAGGACATACCAGATATGGTAAGTGATTAGATTAAGGTTGTGCAAACTTGTGATTAGGAAGATTAATGAAGATTAGAGACAAGTGGCCAAATATGGAGGATGTGACATTAATCTTGGTTAAGGATATGTACATCTTAGTCATGGATTAATTAAATCAATCCAAATTAGAGGAAGGTTATGGAGGATGGAACAAAGAGAGAGAAAGAATGAATTTCAAATTGATTTAAATTCATAAAGGTAAATGACTAAATTAAACAAATGGATACATTTATTTAATTTAGAGAAGAAATGATAAAGTATTTAATTGTTAAATTAAATACTTTAGACACCTTAGAGGAAGGGGGAATATTAATTAAATAAGTCATTTAATTAATATTGATGAAATAGATAAATAAAGGATACGAATTTGACCATATGGCAGTGGTCAAATTTGGATGTCTACACTTCCTTAATTCGTGATACCTTTCTATTTGGAATGAACCTTCTTTTATATCATGGTGGAGTGGGAGAGACGTGTCATTTCAGGTAGTCTGCTTGCTTAAGGGACATAGCTTTGGTTAATGCTTAGTTAATAATAATTCATATTTATTAATGTTATATGTATGGTATTTATGCTCCCTTCCATTATCCACCTTAGTTACTTTGCTTTGGGCTAAAACAAATTAATCATCTTCTTGATCGTGTCCTTCATAATTGTATCCTTCTTACTTGATTGCTTCATACTGAATGCGTATGTATATATATATATGCTATTGTATATTTGTTAATGTATAAATATATGCATGTTATCCTTGGATACTCCTTTATGGTGGGGACGTCACACATAACAAACAGTCCAAAAAAAATGAAAATTACTGTCAAATGGCGACAATGATATGTCCTCTAAGTCATTTGCACATGGTGATTGAGAACATAGTGAGTAAGAAGTAAAAGAGCACTGGATCATAGCACTACAAAATGGTCATGAGTTATGCAATGAACTTCACTATTCTTTTGATCACAAAGGAGATCGAGATAATAACCAACATACTGATGTGCACAAAGAATGTTCTTGGAGTATAAAATTCCTTACAAAGCAATTACCACAACAGAGTTTGAGGTGAATTGCACCTGCTATTTTATGTTGATATGTATATATTCTAGCATGTAGTTAATTGTTGTAGCATAACATATAGGCTAAATAGTTGTTCATATACCATTTTTAAAAAATCTAAATTTTTATACCTTATTCTAGGAGTAAATCATAGGGGAAGTCTATACATAAGACACGATTGTTTCAAATTCAAAATTGTTGGCTCTTTCACAATTGTTTGCTTCATTTATTTGATCTAAGATAGCATGTTGTATAGAAGATTTTATCAAAATAACAGTAAAATCTTTTATTCTAGGATGACTATTCAGAATCTTCCCATCATAACAATGAACAAAAGCATCAATCATTAACTTGAAATTTGCAAGAGTTTTATCAAATTCTACTTTTCCACTCTCTTTTCCATTCTGAATTTTATTCCCAATTTCATCCATGAAGAACTTCCTTAGCCTGTAGATCCTTTTAGTAGGCATAACTTTACCAGGTGTTGAGGTTAGCTTCAAGTTTTTAACCAAGCAACAATTGGAAAAATTCGACCTTACCATATTTTGATTTGGTAAGGTCAAATTTTGTCAATTGTTTCTTGGGTAAAAACCCGAATCTAACCTCAACACCTGGTAAATTTATGGCTAATAGTAGGATCTACAGGCTGAGGAAGTTCTTCATGGATGAAATTGGAAATAAAGTTCAGAATGGAAAAGAGAGTGGAAAAGTAGAATTTGATGAAACTTTTTGCAAAGTTCAGGTTAATGGCTAACGCTTTTGTTCATTGTTATGATGGGAAGATTTTGAACAGCCATCCCGGAATAAAGGATTTTACTATGATTTTGAGAGCATCTTCTATACAGCAGGTTGTCTTAGATTGAATAAATGAAGCAAACAATTGTGAAAGAGCCAAAAAATTGAATTTGAAACAATGGTGTCTTATGTATAGACTCCCCCTATGATTTTCTCCTAGAATAAGGTATAAAAATTTAGAATTTTAAACAATGGTATATGAACAACTATTTAGCCTATATGTTATGCTACAACAATTATCTACATGCTAGAACATATCCATATCAACATAAAATACTAAGTGAATTCACCTCAAACTCTGTTGCACCTGAGTATGATAGTACCTAAGATTATGGTGTTTCTAGACGGAACCTATAGCGGAAAATTATAGTCTCCATCTAAAGGAACCATCTTATGAGCTCTTCCCTGGAATGAGGGTTGAAAACATTAGAAAAAAAAGAAATACCATAATTCTAAAGTAACAATTTGTATCAAGCCAAATGTCAGAAAGTATAATTAAAAAGACAAATCCTTACAATTGGACCTCAAATTGGACCAAGCATATTTATTATTTTATCTTTAGAATGTAGGAACTTTCTTTGTTAGAGCTTCACGACCTCAAATTGGATCTCAAATTGGACCGATAAAATTTATGACTTTATCTTTAGAATGTAGGAACTTCCTCTGTCAGAGCTTCACGACCTCAAATTGGATCTAAAATTGGTCCAACAGATTTATGATTTTATCTTTAGAATGTACGAACTTTCTCTATCAGATATCAAAGATCTCAAGTTGGATGTCCAATTGGACCAACAGATTTATGATTTTATCTTTAGAATAAACTTCCTTTGTTGGATATTCAGAAATTCCTACACCTAGGTTTTGCTTCCCAGCAAAAACACTTGAAAGTGTTTCACACCGGCTCAAGGTACTCTCCAACCTAGTTATGTCACCAATAATAATCCAATTTTTCCTAAACCGTCCATACCCAAACGTTGCATCACAATCTATTCTTCCTACACATAAAAATGCCACATATTAACCCCTTCTAAATAAAACTCAAAATCATCATAAAACCATAATTAATAAATCATTTCAGCTTCAGAAAGATTCCAATGTCATTTACTATCAAAACAAAAGCTGTATAAATCACAAAAAATCCATGAATCCATCCATCCAAAGAGAAAATAAGCAATGTAAGGATTTGAGAAATATAATTACAAAGGGATATGTTGTAATGGTAATGGAATCATCATAAGAGCACAACTGAGGAACAAATTCTTGTGACTATAATTATGTGATCCATAACTCTATCGTTCATGTGGCACAATTGTGCTATAAAAAATATAGGATGCATTCATATGTGACCCAAGTTTAATGTGTCTATGTTGTGATAGAAATGGAGGCACTCATATGAGCACAATTCATGTACAAATCACTGTCATCACAATTAGGTGGCAATCATCATTGGGTGCATTCAGGTTGACTCAAGTTTAACAGGTTATGATGTAATGATAGCATGATCCAAGAGCGATTACCTCTTGCTACAATAAAGATCCTATAACTCTTGTTGATATGAAAAGTGGTTGTGTTATATCAATTATGTAGTGCATTCAAGCACAGCCCATGTTTAATGGGCTATTCTAGAGAGTGATCAAGATTTTCTAAACCTTACGAATGTTACTTAAAAGTGTACAACTTAAACTACAAACCAAGTTTGTTACATACTTGAATACAATCTTGGGTTACCACAAACTATAATAATGTGATCTGTTAATAACCATTATGTAAAGTATTAAAGCAAGACCCATGCTATACAGGACACATTTCCCTGATCAGGTTTACATACCTTAATGATCAAACACAAGATTCCCACACACTCTAGGATACAATCCAAGATCATACCACAACCCTGTCAAGATAGCTAATTTTTTGACCCAAGATTTAAGGTTGTTTTTTAATACCAACAGAAGCATTGGTAAGAGCATGACTAGGGTACAAACCCTAGGCCTCCATAGAAACATAAACCATAACTCTAGCAGATTAGTGAGGTTACAATACCATAAATATTGAGACATTGTAGCCAATAACAAAATCTTGCAATCTAAAGATTGTAGCCAATTACAAGCACACTATGTAGCTTAGTGACATTTGTAAATGCAATATATGGTAGGAAGAATGATAGTCACTTGAGATGTGATAGTCAAAAAGAGGCCGAGCAGTGACAAGATAATAAAGCTCAAACCTTGCATAGTAAAGTGGAGATTTTAACAGTGAGTTTCCTTACCCCCTGCTGACCTTAAGGGTTTTTCAAATGCTATTGGTAGTGTTAGACAAGGAAAATGCAATAAAGGAATGACTGTCCAAATGAAGTAATAGTGGTAATCACAGGTTCAATGTTTCTTCTTAGCCATTGTATAATGGAGGTAGTGAATTGCATGTTTGAGAAGTGTTTTGAGACTCGTTAAAGGTGAGAGAATAGTGAATAATACCTTGTGGACTGTGAAGTAGTGATAATAAGGTTGAAGGATATTAAGACCTACAATACCATGAAACAATGAGTCCCTTGTAGTAAGTAAGTAGGTAGTCTATAGGGCATAGTCTGATTTTATAGAAGGATGTTCATGAAAGGAATCTTCAAGTGATAGTGAGTGAGTTGTTTGAGATTGCAGTTGAGGGTGCAATATCTAGTATTAAAGGTAGTTAGCAAAGTAGTAAATGTGCAAGAAAATCAAATCGTACATAGAAAACAATTCACAATGTTATCTTGCATAATTCCTTAAGTTTGAAGACAAAAATCTCATTGTACCTTGATGAAAGTAGTGACCTTAATGGTCAATCACTAGCAACCATGATTTTAAAACATGCTATTGTGCTTATGGAGGCAAAATTTTAAGCAAGGCAGTGAGTGGTGGTTTGGAACAATGGTAGGTATGAAGGACTTGCTTTATATGCATACTATGCAGTCTAGCTTAAGACAACGTTCTTAGAAGAGATTGAAGATGGATTATGGAACTCAAGGGTTACCATGATAAGGATTAAAGCAAATACTAAGATCTATTATAAAGCCATTGTCATTAAGATATTAAAGATGTCACATGCAAAACCCTAGTAGTTGGAGTAATGAATACAGTGCCAAAGAGGACAAATTCTGTTGGGGAAGATTTAGGAGATCTCCACATTATCTAATCATAGGAAAATACATCATTTATTTATTTTTTAAATTAAAAGAAATAATTCTAAACCCTATAGGATACATTGATACTTCAAAAGCATTTGATTTATTTTTTAAAATTAAAAGAAATCATTTTAAACCCTATATAAGATACATTGATACTTCAAAAGCATCTGAATGAATTTGAGATTATGCAAATAAATGTCAATTAAATACCTAGATTACAAACATTAGCGCGAATAATGTAACCCTTGTTGAGTAGAGAAGGAATGTGATAAGTAACAATGAATCCTATGCCTCTTGTCACACACATATCCTTACCATTCTATGTCATTCTTTACTTAAACACTTCTCCATTTTTGTGGGCTACACCTGAAAATAAGGTTTCAATGAAGGTTTTAGAGTATGTTTATTAAAATGAAAACTCCGTTTTGGCGGGCTACGCCTAAAAATAAGATTTCGACGAAAGTTTTAAAGTATGTTTATTAAAGTTTTAGAGTATTTTGGCAGGCTATATTCTTGATTCCTTAAATGATTTATTCAAATGGATTGTGACTAAATATTTTTTAGTCAATGGCCAAATTAGTCATTTATTTACTCATTTATAGTTGAGTTGCAAAAATTAGTAGAATTTAGTCATTTTTAGTTGTTGTGACTAAACGTTTTAGTCACCTAGTCATTTATTTTCCAAATTCTACTAGTGTGTCATGCTATCATCTATTCCCCATGCTGGAGTTCTCTAGTAGTGAGCTACCTAAGATACAGTTTGGACTCTAGAAGCTCACTCACCTGACTTCTGAAACTCTCGGGTTGACAAAAGGAAAGTGAAAGATCATTTTTCCTTCCTTTTCACCCCCTTAAACATCAAACTCATCTTAGACAATCCCTTAGCGTGAGGTAGATCAGAGCAGTTGATTGTTCTATACCCTCTCATGACTCGGGGTCTTGAGCAGTCGGTCCCCCTCCTCTACAATAATATATAAAGATTGAAATGTATATATACGTTATATACATCAAATTTTTATTTAATCTCTTCTTTTATATAGATATATAAAATTAATATTTCTCATATATATTTTATGAAATTATATATATTTTTAAGTAAAACATATGTATACATATATGTATTTGTGAAATTTTCTTTATTTTTGAACAAAATTAAATAACCTCCTTAGTCTAAGGTTTGTAGGGAAATTTAGTTATGAATCATCTCAAATTGACTAATTATTTTTATAAATAGTTGCATGTATTTAGACAAATACAATTTTCAAGTGTTTAATACTATATTGGTGTAGATTTAAACTTATTTCTTCGTGTTTGAACATACCAAGTATGAAATTATAAATTAAGCAACCCATGAATAATAATTTGTTTGAACTACTCCAACTACAATTTGTTATAATACATTTTTATACCTTCAAATTTCTCTCCTTACAACATTAAGAGGAATACATTATTTCATCTATACAAAGGAAATGCATGCAACACTTAGTCATCATTTTATTTTATACCCTTTATTTAAACAATAAATTAGTCCATAAAGCTAAAACACTTTTCATATTCTCTCTTTAAACAAAGTGAAAAATAAATATATTACTCCTTCCTTTTCATATTACAACATAGTCTTCAAGATGAAAGCAACAAGAAATGAACTCCAATATCTTTCAAATATCCATAAGGGATGAAAACTAAAAGGAGAAGTGAAGCTCTCCACCCTACGAACATGACATCATGAGGCCATTGTAAGATCCTAGCCATCCCCCAAGCCGAGAGAACCATATGAAGCCCACACACATAGGCTGAAACCCAACACCAAATATGTTCACATTAAATCAAACATAGAAAGTATAAACACCATATCAACTCTATCAGTTTCATAACTTAATACACAACAAAAAGAATGAACAATAACTTATTTAAATATTTATGCCCACACCCATTTTCAAAGAACCATCCCCAACTCAAAAAACCTTCATATCACTCATAAAACCTGCATATCACTCATGACATCAACTACAAGCAAAAAGAGGAAAAAGGACTTATCTGTCTACATCATATTAGAGATGTAGCCTCCTTCTCCAAGATGATCTCTTTTGAATCCATCACTCTCCCTTTCTCCTAAAGTTCTAAAGCTTTTCTTCTTTTACCAAAATCACAAGCATGAAAAAAAATAAAACCAAAAGGAAAATGAACTAAAAAAACCTCTCCAATAAAAGACTAAGTTCTCTCAAAAAGAGAGAGAGAACCTCGTTTCCCAATAACACAAGATATTTTAAAGATTCCAAGACCCCACACCCTTGGATGAGATGGTGACATTTGTCATCATCTCATCTAATCTGAATTTCCTCACAGTACCCCAAATTTCCCACCAAGTCCTATCCTTTATTAAAGAGGCATGGTGCACATGCACACTCCTTTTTCCCAATTCCCTTGTTATAAATGAGAGGGAAGACCAAATGGGGATGGGGATGATTTAAGTCCATCCTCTCATCCCCAAATTTTCCACCTCTCCAAGGATAACTTTAGTGGTGAATCTTCGCCAATTGGCGAATTCTAGGAATCGGGCAAATCAAAATTGGTGAATTTACCATATCCAGCAGGGTGTTCAAATCTCCAAGATTTCATGAACTATCGGTCCAATGCATGTCCATTCGCCAATGGTTTTTTTTTACGATGCATGTTTAGGCAATAAATTCGCCATAATAGACTACGCATTTCCAATGGACCGATTAATATTTTCACCTGGAATCCCTACGAGCATGTCATAAAACACCAACATATTCGCCAATACTATTAAAACAACATTATATGAGGACCCATTTCGTCAATTAAAATTTACAAATAGTTTCTTGTGAAGACCCATTTCGCCAATTAAAATTTATAAATAGTTGCTTATGAGGACCTATTTCGCCTTGAAAATTACAAGGTATCGTTGTATAAGCACGTGGGATTCGCCAAATTTTTAACATACCATTTCAAAATCCCACGAAATTTGCCAAATATGGATTGATATAAATACCATTGGAACTGTTATTTTTTCTTACACATTTTGTTTGGTTCTGAGGTTCTACTTCTCGATTCAGAAGTCAGTGAAACTAGAAAATGTAGACTCAAAGGAGAGTGATCATTTCTTCATACTGTTATTAGTTATTAGTTATAATAATACAATTTCTTTATCTATTTCTATTCTTGCTTCAGTCTTAAACATAATTTTGAGTAGGGAATGGGATCTATATTCTCTGTCGGTCTGTCCTTCTTAAACAAGAAGACGTTTTTTCCATCTTTTATTCAAAGTGAGATATCAATATGTCGAGCAACAAGGGTAAGACTCCTGAGCAGGAGGGTAATGAAGAGACTGGGAGGCCATCAAAATGCCCAAAACGTTGAGGTACCATACAGTCTTACTTTGGAATCGGCAAAGCTTCTAATCCATCAGATCAAGGTGGAGCTACACCATCAACTCTTCCACCAAATATTATTGAAGATGGAGTTACATCATCAACTCTTCCACCACGGGAAGGTCAAGGTTAGATTGTCATTGTGTTAAATCAAAATGTATCAAATGAGGATGGAAATACCGCAAAAGATGTTCCAAGGGATACCCTGGATAGCTAGAATGAGATAATTGACTTGGATGAGGATGATGTTGGTAGCAATAAAATAAAAGGCAAAGCAAAATTGGGGCACGAGTGGGAAATGACAAGGAATTTTCAAATTGGTTGGTTGTCGAAGTACCCATTCCTTGAACCAGTGGGGCTATCAAACGAAAATGATATTGAAAGGGCAACAAAGGCCAAATGTAAGATTTGTAGTCAGAAATGTGGAAGAGACAAGACGATGCAGCTAAAGCTTGACATTATAGAAAAGCATATCGACAAAGTTTACGAAAAACAAATCATAGACGGAACAGAAGAATCAGTCATATGATGGAAATCAAAGGAAGAATGTCTTCATGTTAAGTATGCCACAAATTACGGAGAGCATAACCATAGAATTTTTGAAGATTAAAAAATGTGAAGGTACACTTGAGGATCATTTTGGAAAAGCCATGGCAGCAGCAAATCTATCAAAACTATTCAGATGAGTGTTGTTTTTTATATTTTTTCCAAGGGGCGTCCTATGATAGACTACCTAGAATATTTTGATTTATTATCTTATTTGAGTGTTCCCCACTTTCCCTTCTCACATTGGTCAGTAAACGCTAGATGGGAATGGGTGAACTGTCTTGCTGCAGTGGAGAAGCAAGATTTAAAGGAGAAATTAAAAGAGCCAAATTTCATTGCATTATATTTAGATGAAGTTACTGCGGTAGACAATACTTCTTGGGTTTGTATGCATTTGTATATTGTAGAACAACATGTTTTTCAAGCTCATCTTCTTTATGTTCATAAAATGAAGGACAATTCAATATTGCAAAATCTATTTGAACTAGTCAAGAAATCTTTGAATGAAATTGCAGGTATGGATGAGTTGACAATTGCCAAAAATTTGGTGTGTGTAGGAGCTGATGGAGTTGCAGTGATGCAAGGTCAAAGGAGCAGTCTCTGCACAAAGTTACAAACTACTTGTGCTCCATACATGCTTGGCATTCATTGCATGGCCCACAAAATGAATTTAGAATTCAAAATTGTAAGCACGTTTCCTACAGTATCAAAAGTTGAAAATCTAGTTCGCGAGATCCATGCATACTTCTGCTGAAGTCCCAAACGTTTCCTTGAATTTCAACATTTTGTTGAGGGAATAACACCTGGAAACAAGCTTCTCAAGGATGTCAATACCAGATGGATCTCCCTGCATGGACCAGTGCAACGAGTTCTTTCATAATATCAATCCTTGATTGGAGTTATGTACGAGCATCGCAGCACAGTAGACAAAGCTCCTGACCTCTTACATAGGTTAAGCGATATAGAGACACTCTTGACTTTAGCTAGTCTTCTCTCCATGCTGGATGAGATGAACAATCTTGTGAAGAAATCCCAAGATAGAACTATGTATATTTATGAATATGCCAATCTACGTAAACTTACATGCTTGGCCCTCAATCATCTATATCTAGATCTAACACAAGAAGGCACAAATTATTTGATGTGGTGGAAAATTACTGATTTGAATAATTCTGATAATTATTTATAGTTTAATGCAAGTGAGCACTTATGTATTTGTGTACGTGGATATGAGATACCAATGTACCATTGTACTTGACAACCAGGCGCTTTAGAAAATAAGTACCTATTAACGAGGAAGGTTTTAATGACATTGTTAAATCTGTTAGTCATAATTTGAAGGAAATTGCAAAATCTCTTTCCTCAGAGATTCATGAAATATTCCCTCGACATGAAATACTTGAAGCCATGGGTATTGTGTATCCTCAATTTTGGGTAAACCGAGATAACCCAAAATATTTTCATGATCAAGTAAAAATCTTGATCGAACAGTTTTCGAAAAAGGTAGCATACAATGAGCAAACAATAGAAGGAATTTTAAATGAAAATAAGCTTAAAAAGCAATGTCGGATTTTTGCAACAGCTATGAGGGACCAGTATAAGTCCATGGGAAAGGAGAAGGCCTTTGAACCGGGATCAATAAAAAAGGTTTGGACAAGCTTAGGTCAGAGTGAAATATTGTGTGGTTCGATGTCAGAATATTTCAAACTTGTTGTTCTATGTCAAACAATGATATTGGGGTCAGTGGAGGATGAGAGAGTTTTCAATACATTGGGGTTTTTGAAATCAAAGTTAAGAAACAAACTGGACAAGAATTTGGAAAATTGCTTGAGGATGAAAGGAACTACCTATAATGTCAAAAAAATTACTTTTGAAAGGGCACTCGCAATCTGGAGGTCCACATGTGAAAGAAGAGGGACCGGGTTGTCCAACACAGGCTCTCCAATTCCAAGAGTCATCGGTACTGGTGGTAGTACTAGTGGTAGTGGCAGTGGGCCTGGGACAGATGACAATGATATTGAAATTGACACAAATCAAACAATGAATGTTGAAATTGAGACATAGGCCGAAGAAAGTGCAGAGTAGTCTAAAAATCAAGATGACTCTTTTACTTCATCTGAAGATGAGCATCGGTTTGAGGACCCTGACTCCATTTGGGAAATGGAAGAGAATTAGCAGGTTTTAGATACTTTTACTGCACTTCATGAATCAGTTTCCATTTTTCCAAAGTCCAAACTATAGTTGATGATATTTTATATTGTATTCAATGAACATTAAAATTGTGAATCATTGCACTTCATGATATCTTATTTTATATTGCACTCAAGCACTGCATGAATCATATTCCAAACTGTACTTGATGATTTTTTATATTGTATTCAAATAAATTGTGAATCATTGCACTTCAAGTTCAAGATATTTTATTTTATATTTCACTTCATGAATCATATGCCAAATTCAAACTGTAGTTGATGATATTTTATAAATTATATAAAATTCAATACCATTGGCCTAACAATGCTTCATCGACGGAACCCCCATCACAGTCCCATAGATGGCCCGATGAAAATAGCTCACAACCTAGTATTAGTGTAACAATACTCTATTGGGTTGACTCCTAAGGTGCTCTCCCGATATACCGATAGAGTCAAGTTGTCAACAAAAGTAACCATGAATTATAATTTATGACCATGGGCATGAATTATCTTATTCTATCAATAATCACAAAAATATACCACACTTTGATTTTATGAACAATGAAAATTGTAGAAATTTGTGTGACAAGATCCATATTATAGCCTACATTCACATTGCATCCATAAATATTAAACATATTTCAAATTTCATAGTGACATAGTCCTTCCCCCATTCCTAACAAAATTCAATACCATCGGCCTAACAATGCTTCATCGGCGGAACCCCCATCACAGTCTTGTCGATGGCCCGATGAAAATAGCTCACAACCTAGTATCAGTGTAACAATACTCTATCGGGCTGACTCCTAACTCCTAAGGTTCTCTCCCGATATACCAATAGAGTCAAGTTGTCAACAAAAGTAACCATGAATTATAACCATGGGCATGAATTATCGAATGCATAAAGTATATCGGGGGAACTATGGTGCATCGGGGAAACATTATCTAGTGCCCCACTAATAGAACGAAGGATAGGTGTCCATCAGCGGAAAGGGTGGCTATCGGCGAAAGATTGATGTGACATCCTTGGGCATCATGATGCGGTGCATTTATGAACCAGAATTGAAGTGAATTATATCACAAGTTGATCGCATAGTTGTTACAAAATCCTAGAAGATTTCGCTTAGGGCAGAAGCAGAAAGGAAAAAACTTGGAGTTTTGACACAACAAAGACTGGTGGACTGTGGAGGTGACTCGGTGAGACTCACATAAGTACTTCAGATTCAAATGAGAAGCTATTTTCATCAAAAGCTTAAGATTTAAATAATGGAAGAGAGTACAAACAAACCCAAAGCTAAAAATTAGAAAACCAAAAAGCCTAAGAGACTCCTAAATGAAGACCTGATAGATCAATGCCCTGGGTTGGGGCCAAGACCCAAGAGGAGTGCTCAAATGAATCCTACCATGGATCAACTATGGGACAAACAAAAGGACTTAGGGGATATTTGGACACCGCAACAAGGGTACTACCTCTTCATGTACCATTACAAAAAATAATTTAGGTTTCAACCAGTCTGCAATCCATGGAGGTTGGGAAAACTTGTGGTGCCCAATGTGTTTGTGAACGCGGAGCTAATTAAAGCTCTTGCTATCAGATAGGACCCCAAGAAAATAACTATTCAGTCACATGGTGGGGGTGGCATGCTTGTTATTTCTAGGGATCTCATTTCTAATGTATTTCAATTAGAGTGTTCATTGAATTTATCATTCAAGGTCAAATATCTCTTGATAGAGTATCACCACATGGATACTAGCTATAAGAGATAGAAATTACCTTTGTATAGGCCCAAGGATGAAGGAGGCCAACTCAGGAGGTTCTCTAGCAGTGAAAACCCTCATGAAATAAATGATGAGGTTATGGTTTTACAAAACACTCATAAGCAACTCGAAAAAATAATGTCTATGGAATATGATATGAAAGAGGCGATCTCTAACGTGGACACCTATTCTGAATAGGAGTACATCCATCACCTCTTTGCAGTCAATCTGTTTATTAGCCAAACTGTAAATGTGTCAGAATCAGATCCAATGGGACAACCATTAGATTCAGAGGAAGAACGCCAGCTAACAACATGATGAGCGCCCTATCATGGTGTAGAAGCCTTGAACAGATCTTAGGTGGTCAGTGGTCATGAGCTTCTACATGGAGATCAACAGATCGGTGCATTCACCTGTAACATTGTTTTATTTATAATTTGAGTTATGTTTAGTTGTCAAACGTCATGAATTTTTGCAAGGGGTTTGTAGCTTGTTGCCTCTCATATATAAGAGAGATCAAGACCCCATAGGAGATCGATGGATCATCACATCATTTTTAATTAGACTTTAGAGTAGAAAATAGTAAGAAGATAGATAATAGATTGCACCAATTTTCCCATCCATCTCATATCATAAACTATTTTTATAATGCATATCTTTTGAACTTTGAAGATCAATACAATGGAGAAGATTACACATATTTATTGATTTGCTTTCGAGTGTTCAACTGTTGTGGATTCATATGCTTATACGTTATTAACTTATTTGGCTATCTCCAAAGTGGTTGTTTATGTTATTCAAATTGAGTGTGTGGAAGTACATTTAATTTGTCAATACATTGAATTTAAATTCTTCAGGAATAGGGGTTGTGACCATGGGGTTTTAGATTTATTTATGGACATGATCATTGATCAAGTAGTAATGGCCACAAAATGGATCTTGTCACACAAATCTCTGCAATTTGTGCTAATCATAAAATCAAATGTAGTGTATTTTTGCAGTATATGGGATGTGGGTGAGGTGTAAGTTGGTGGATACTGATAAGGATTTTTAGTCAAAACATAACAGAAGCCAACAGTTCAAAATCCATAACTTAGAAGCTCTACTAAGAAGTAAATATAATGAGCTAATAGCTCAACATCCATAACTTGGAAGCTCTACCAAGAAGTAAATATAATGAGCTAACAGTTCATCACTAGTGCAAATGGTAAAATAAATAATACAAAATCTAGATAATTGAACATCATCACATTACTGAAGTATGAATTTGAGCTTTTTAATTGAATTTAACATGGAGTACATATTGGAATTGGCAATGCAAAATCTTGCCAATGCCCAAAGACAAGTCTGCACAGAGCTGAGTTGGAACTTGGAAACTCATATTATCAAAGATTGAAAATAATAAATCAAGTCACTGTATCACCTTTTCTAGCAACTTCCACTCTTTGGGTGGTGGAATTTCCATTTGTTCTAACTGATGTTGTTTGACTTGAAGTTTTGTTAGCATTTCATGATTGTAATTGGAAGTGGAACATGTCTTGAATTCTTCAATCAATTTTGCATTCAAGGTTATCAATGTTCTAATGGAATCCAAATAGTTCACATCTGGGTTCTAAGGAAACTGATCCAAATCAATCTTCCTTGCCCCTTCCATTTTCTTTCTAAAACCATCCTTTCCAATGAATCGCTCATTTGTGTCAAAAGCCTCTGGAAAACCAAGCTCTGTGAAGTTCCTTACCTTTTCATCCACCACCTTGATCTTGTCTACAACCAAATGCAAATATTTCTTTGTTCCACACATTCGCAAACACTTTTCAATGATAGATGACAACTTATTGAGGTTTCAATCCGATTAGTAATCCCTTTTGATTTTAGATCATTGTCACTGGCTTTGTAGACTATTTGTAGAACTTGATTTGCATATTTCGCTAATTCCAACATGTTTTTGTTGTCCACTAAATATTTGTTGAGCTTCTTATAATGTTGTCGGATAGCATCAATCAATTAAAACATGTCACACAAATGATCAAACCTCTGCATTATTTCATCCCAGATCTTTTATTTCATATGCCTCATTGTATCTCTACAAAATGCAGATAACTTATTTTGAGAAGACTTAATTTCTCTGTTTTCTTCCGTCAGCTCTTTCTCCAATATGTCATTTGTTTTTCTCTATTTCTCAAATTTTTGTTCCCACTGTGCATTTGCATTTGCAATGCTTAGTCTTAATTTTTCTGAAGTGGATTTTCCTCATCATATTTCTTGTTGCTCTCATCTAGCCTTCACTTCAGGTCATTCACTTCTCTCTCATTTGATTTATCCTCTTTGCTTGTTGATGTAGAGGCAGATTTTATTATTCTTTTTTCTAATTCATTGCTCTTGTTATTTGTTGCTTTCCTCTTTTCTTTCTCACTTGCTAGGTTTTCCTGTAACTTTTCTATTTGGGTTTGCAACCTTTTCTTCTCTCTATCTTTCTTTAGCAATGATGTGTACACCAATTCATTGTTATTCTTTGATACATTAATTTTTCCAGTATTTTTTAGGCCAAAAAAATCCAATTGAAAATTGGTTACCTGGTATTCGAATCGATCCATCTAATTTGTTGGTTTGTTTTGAACTATGGGAACAACAATTGTGTACTCCATGATTTCTTTATTTGTGTCAAATGTGGGTAATACCATGGTTGTTGCAGGCTCTGAAGTTACAACAGACGCACTCTCCATTAGTTGCTTCTTCTCTTTTTTATTCAAGTCTAATTTCTTTTTAAACTCTTCAATGAAATCATAACTTGGGGAGGCAGGAACAATGGAATGCTTGAATGGCGAAGGAATAGGAGTACTTGCAGTTGCTAATGATGTTGCACCCGCACTAACTGGAATTGGGGGAGTGCCTAGAAATAACTCCTTTGTGGTGGATCCACTGATAGTGTGACTTGGACCTGTCAAAATCCTTTGCCTCTTTTGATTGCCTTGATCACCTAGTGTTTCTGTGGTATCTTTTATTGTTTTCCTCTTAGTCTTGTGTGTAATTTTTTGTTGTAGCACATGTTGACCACTACTAGTACTACTACCCATACCATCGCCATCAATGGCACTCCCAGTTGCACTAAGCTGCCCACCAAAGGCATGTCCTAGTTGTGATTGTATCTGACCATGAGGATGAGGATTAGAAGCTCTAAAACATTGGGTTTGACTTGTATGCCCTTGGTCTACTTTTTCACCTCCAAGCCCAAGGCCAGATTTATCAACTATTTTTCTATGCTCAACATTTGTTATTGTCCAAGGGCCTTGTCCTTTGGACCCCAAAGGACCACCTTCATAAGCAATTTTTTCAAGTATGGCTGATCCTAAAGTATATGCTGAAGCATATGCTTCTTTTGCGGCCTCACTTAAACCAGGTTTGTAATTGGCATGGCTTTGTTCTTCTTCTTCACTATCAATATCATCATTTGATTCATCATTAGATTCATCACTTCCTTTTCTTCCACATTGATCAGGATGCTCTATATTCCATAATTTGCTAAACTCTTTATCTTCTTCGTTAGCTCCATACTCTCCAAGAGCTCTTAGATCACCTAGGTCCTTCCTCATAGACCAAAAGGAAGTAATTTTTTATTGTGACCAATTTTTATCTATAACTTCCTTCTCTAGAGAACCTGGAATTTTTACTCTACTAGATGTTTTATCACTTTTTTCATAAAAATTGTTGTATGTCCTGATTGTCTTTCGGTACAATGCCATAATTTGTGCTGATAATTATTCAAAATAAATACCATTCTCAGCAACACTTTTCTCCATTGCTATTTTTACCTCATCCCAAGAATCCTTGTTTCTCAAGTTTTCAAGCAAGGGTTTACTTTGATGTTGAATTCTATTTGCAACATTTCTATTGGCCACAATCATTGATTTAATAATGTCGCGTGGATCATATTGCTAGTGACAGATAGCATCAAAGTAAAAAAAAATCAAAATATTATGTGCCACAATAAATGATTTTCTCTCGAATGTGAACCCTCCACATGAAAAAGGTAAAGAAGGAAATAAGGTCTTCTTTTGCTGACTGAGAAAGTGTAGTTCATCAACACTCTACACCTGCCTTACATATTCCAATGCAAAAACCCTTTCTGTCACATGTATTGGAAGTTTGTGTGGTTGTACTCCCGATCCATAAAATCTTAGCATAGTAAATTCTTCCATTAAGTACCAATCAGCCAATTGTATTTCTTTTCCTAGTTCCATGTAGTTTCTACATGACATAGGCAATCTATGCATTGGATTATTTATAATTACTTGATGCAATGGAGCCAAAAAGTAGTCTACAAAATTATTGTAGTTCCTTCGAGAATCATGCATCCTTATCTCAGTGGTCCATTCATATACTAGAGCCATTTTATTTTCCTTTGCATTACTATAGGGTTGAATCTGAAGCTTGTTGGTCTGAAACATTCCTCTAAATTTGAATAGAAAAAGATAGCACAAGTAGGTTGTGCGCCTAAATGTCTTGGTGGAACCTGCTTCAATCATTAAAAATTGTTTATGCATGGATTCTACAATGTACTGAGTATAATTATATTTGACATGTTCATCAGCATAATGGATATTATATACCATTTCAAGGAGGCTTGCACCCACTTCCAAATTGCTATCCAGATCGAGGCAAAATGCTAGCATGGAAATAGTATCCTGAACCCATGGTTTAAAAATATCCAAATTATAAGGAGGCTTATGATCACCTTTCAATTTGTTTCTATCCTTAACTATTTTATTTAAGAAATTATTTTTCAGCCTTTCTTCCACTACTTCATAATCACTAGCAAGCTTTTCTAGGTCAATGTGGTGGTTTCCAAATTCTTCGGTTGTAAACCCCAACACTTTTCCAAGTTCTTCTGCATTAATGGATAAAAATTCTTCTTGGTTATCTTTATTCACAATTGCTCTTTTCTTATCATCATAATTTTCGGCACAAACCATGATAAATTCTAGGCAAGGGAAAACTTCATGTAACATCATGCGCCCTAATACAGTTACCCACGGTGCACTGATACTATCAACTTACGTTTGCTTTGCAGCCTTATTCTGAGATGAAAATCTAAGTTCTGAGGTACGCCTACCATAGATTTCAGGATCATAAATATCATGGTACCCATCGGTGAAACCTGGGGTTTCAAGCAATTCTGCATAATGTATTTTTTTATCGGACATTGCTCTAGTGGTACTGGTGGTAGACATGCTTATACAAATGTGAAGTTGTGAAATTTGAATTCCCTAATAAGTAATACCTATTAGTCCTCCTTAATTTTAATGAATTCTTGGGTCTCTAAACCCAAACTTCAAACTTTGAAAAAATAAGATTTTAAGAAATGTCAAATGATGAAACATAGCCGCAGGAATTCTTCCACTTAGCCAGATTCTGAGTCCTGACTCTTGAAAACTGGAATGGCATTGTTGGAAGTGGAATTGTGGAATCCAAAATAGGGTGGTGCACTGCAATGAGCAATCTAAAGAGTGAAGAGTTTAAAAATATCTGTACAATTTCAAAGTGCAAAGTGTTTTAAATGCTTTTTTTCTCGTAATTGGAACATTAAAGTGAATGACACGTCTTAAGAGTTAGGTCTACAAGACTACAAGTTGCAAATTCTTAACCATTGATCTTTCTAAATCTAATGGTTATAGGGTGATTCCAGAGGTTTAAGTTGGGAAGCCCATCACTCTGTGCATTTCATTACGAAATGCAACTACAACCATACATCAAATGTTCATCCAACGGTTGAAACTTGAGTAATTTATGATATTAACTTTAAAAAATAAACATGACACATGTGTTTTAAAGTATTTAAACTTTTGTGTGCTAGGATTGGCATCAAGGCCAAGGGGCTAGTAACTTAACGTTGCAAAGGGCTTGAAAATATCTCCCCGTGTGTTGACCCTCTCACTTAAAAAAAATCACTTGACAGTTGACACTTAGCAGTACAAAGTGCTTTAAATGGATTTTTTCTTGAAATTGGAACATTAAAGTGAATGACACATCTTAGGTCTACAATTTACAAATTCTTAATCTTAACCATTGATCTTTCCAAATCTAATGGTTATAGGGTGATTCAAAAGATTGGAGTTGGCAAGCCCCTCGCTCTGTGCATTTCATTACGAAATGGAACTACAACCATACATCAAATGTTCATCCAACGGTTGAAACTTGAGTAATTTATTATATTAACTTTAAAAATAAACATTAATCACTTGACAGTTGACACTTAGCTGTACAAAGTGCTTTAAATGATTTATTTCTCAAAATTGGAACATTAAAGTGAATGACACGTCTTAGGTCTACAAGTTACAAATTCTTAATCTTAACCGTTGATCTTTCTAAATCTAATGATTATAGGGTGATTCTGGAGGTTTAAGTTGGCAAGCCCATTGCTTTGTGCATTTCATTACAGAATGAAACTACAACTATACATCAAATGTTCATCCAACGGTTGAAACTTGAGTAATTTATGATATTAACTTTAAAAATAAACATTAATCACTTGACAGTTGACACTTAGCAGTACAAAGTGCTTTAAATGATTTGTTTCTCAAAATTGGAACATTAAAGTGAATGACACGTCTTAGGTCTACAAGTTACAAATTCTTAATCTTAACCGTTGATCTTTCTAACTCTAACGATTATAGGGTGATTCTGGAGGTTTAAGTTGGCAAGCCCATCACTTTGTGCATTTCATTATGGAATGAAACTACAACCATACATCAAATGTTCATCCAACGGTTGAAACTTGAGTAATTTATGAATTAACTTAAAAAAATAAACATGACACATGTGTTTTAAAGTTGTTTTAACTTTTGCGCGCTAGGATTGGCATCAAGGTGAAGGGGTCAGTAACTTAACGTTGCAAAGGACTTATTATAGCCTACATATTACATAATGCAAATCATAGAAATTTATGTGACAAGATCCATATTATAGCCTACATAATTATATTGCATCCATAAACAGATTTGAAATCCCATACGTGTAGTCCTTCCCCCATTCCTAACAAAAATCAATACCATAGGCATCGACCTAACAATGCTTTATCGGTGGAACCCCCATCACAGCCCCGTCGATGGCCCGAAGGCGAAGACTCATAACTCATAAGGTGCGCTCCCTGATATACCGATAGAGTCAAAAAAAGTAAACACATCACTGTAACACATAAACATCAGTGGAACGAATGATTGCATTCCCCCGATGGCCTAATATAACCATGAATTATCAAGTGCATATTGCATAAAGTATATTACATAATTTCTCAAAAGAAAAAAACTGATTTGAATATATTGAATTATTAATAGACACCAAAGTTCTGAACTCATAAAACAACTCTTTACTCTTAAGCGTAAATGAATAACAAAGATTCAAGAATAACACAACACAACCATTTATTTTATTGCAACTGAATTTCAATGTCACATTATTACATATCTTTTTACAGACGAGTAGCACTGTAGCTCCTATTTTGTATAAATAACATATGTCAGTGTGTCACTTTAGCACTTTACATAGACAAAATTTAATAATTTATTCCAAGTTGTTGCTCGTTACAATGGATTACAAATTGATTCCAATTTCCAAGCTTCTACTGCTGAAAACTTACTACAAATGTAACTCTAAAAATAAATGCATGATTCCAAGCTTCTGTTGGTGACAATGTAATACAAATGTGGCTCTGAAAATAAATTCATGATTCCATGCTTCTACTGGTGGATTTTCCAACCATGTTGGGGAAAGGGGGTTCTAATCAATCCTGGGGAAATGGGAGCCATGAAGATACAAAATGTACTTATCCCCTTCAAGAACCAGAGTCATACAGAAGATGTAATACAAATGTCTCTTTGAAAATAAATGCATGGGGCTTTCTTGGCCAGCCATGCTGGAGAAATGGGAGCTGTTAGAATACAAGAGGAGAAGCAAATTTTCTCCCATCTTTTGCATGCAGCTTCCATGCACTGGTATAGCACTTACCTCCATCAGAGCTCCTCATCCTGGTTCAAAACCTGTTTGAGAAGTTAGGTTAACCAAATCAACTTCTTTCCAATTCCACCCATTCTGAACTTAAAGGAAATTCATCCTTTACTGATTACTCTGTAACTACATAACTGTAGGTAGGAGAATTTACAGTATCCCCAATATTGCATCATCTTCTTCATGAATCCTTATTAACCCTAGAAAATAAAAACCCTTATGGCACTATCCACTATTCACTGAATCACTATCCCTATTTATGGGCCACCAGTACTGCTACCAACCTATATAATTAAAATGTTTAATTTGATTAACGTCTAGCTACATGCCAACTGTACCTCAAGTTGACAAGCTGTCAAAATCACTGATTCACCAGTGCCACTCAAAGTTCAAACGATATGAAATCATTACAAATCTTGTTTCATTAAAGCTATGAGTTTTCCAAGAAATTGCTCTGGATGTTCATATCACATATGGCATTAATCGCCACCACTGCCACTACCAACCACACTTTCTTCAAAAAGATTGAGAATTTCAATTAAATGAAATGTACAACATCGAGGCATTGAAAAGACTGAATGAGTGATGAGCGATGGGCCTTTATCTCACCACATGTCTGCATCTAACAGTTATAGTGTTATTCCAAAGGTTTCAATTCGCAAGTCTAATGCTTCAAAGATTTACTTCCGAAATGCAACTCTTTTTTCTTGTTGGTGTATAGATTTGTCACTTTAACCATGAAAGTAGAGGGAAAATATTTTAAAACAAATGACACAAAGTCCGTTTTTCTGAAAATCAATAAAGAAAAGTGATATTTTCTCTTTTAACAAATGAATTAATCTGAACACCCCTTAATGGAACCCTACACTTCAATATTTTCTGAGCATTTGAGAAGACATCCCTTAATGGTACCATACAATTCATTAAATGAGCTGACACTTCAAAAGTTGTGCATCCCGCCGAGGTTGCTCAATCACTGAGAAACATAAATTTATAACCATTTGAACAGTAATAAAATCTCGACCATTGATTTCTAGAAATCTAATGGTTCTAGTGTTATCCCAGAGGTTTCAAATCGCAAGTCTAGTGCTTTAGAGATTTACTTCCAAAATGCAACTACAGTCGTCCATCGAACATTCATCGAATGGCCCCTATGATTTTTCATTGGCATATCTGTTTATTTCACCACTGGAATTTTTTATTATTTTGAGATTCCTTTTAATTCGCCAATGAAAATATATTTTTTGCTTTGAAAAAAGGTTTTAATTGCCAATGGAAAAAAATTTCTGGTTTGAAAAACGGTTTTAATCGCCAATGAAAATATTTTATTCGATTAAAAAAATTTGCAATTCACCAAGATTTTCCACAAACTTCCAAGGATTATAAAAGATTCGCCAATTGGGATTTTTTTTTCCGAAAAACGAAAAAATCACCAATAAAATTAATATTTTTCATCGGGAAGTATACAGGATTTTACACCTGCGCCAAGGGGGGGGTTTCTTAAATTTTTCCATGTACCTCTCTTACAAGTCATTTAAGAGATGTCATTAATAAGGTGTGGTCAAAAACAATCCCCCAACCCATAGGTGCTATACCAAGGGCCTTAAAAATGTAATAAATAACCAATTTATTCAACCTTTTTGACCCTTATTAAATCACATCCAAAGCTGCATCCGAAAATTACCTTTTTATACATCATTTGCAACTTAATTGACATGACTCTACAACTAATTAAAGCACAAACACAACTCACACATAAATTCCCATTACACATTAACCATAGACCTTAGCTCTCAAAATATTTCCTAGATTATAAGGTCCTATTTTAGAAATTCAAAACCAGTAAACCACCACTACAATACTCAATTGACCCTTAATTCTAACTCCACATCAAATCAATTTTCATTACACATGGTCACATTTGAGAACTTAAACCAAGTGATGTATTGACAAGGGTTTGAATTGATTCTCCCTTCTTCCCATTGGCATTAATCTCTTATACATTTTTATTAACACATGGTCCAAAATTCTTGAAATTTACCTACTCCTATTTTCAATAAGATTCAATACGACATGCCAATGAATAGAAATATATCCATATGTATACTCTTTATCTTCCTCGATGCAAAATAAGAGTTCTAATATATCTTTAACAATAATGAAATCCAACCTTAATTATTCCAAGGTGCTACACTTTTTATTGGATCCTTGAATAATTATTTATTACCAAATATCATTATGCAACTAGATAACAAATTCACATAACTTACCTTGTTAGATTACATTAATTACCATTGTCGATTAGAGTTGTCTCAATTTACCATCGACGATGTTAGGAATTTATCCCTTTTGAATTTCTTCATGATCTACAAGGGTCATGTTTCATTCCCAAGTATTACCCCTTTCCAAAAAAACATAAAACACATTAGTGAATCACTTGTACTAAAATACATTTCATTATTTTGCTCATATCAGTTTAAATCTACTTATCTCCTAATGCTTGTAAGAAATCTCAATTTTATATACTTCTCACACTTTCAGGTAATGAGTTGCTAACTACAATCATCCCTTAACTAAGTCATGGAAAAATTAAAACGCTAAGTATGTAGTTGAACACAATCATTGATGTTCTCTTATACTTTTCAAAACTTGAATATATAACTCTCTCAATTTCATACACACTCATTCCATTATACTACTATAAGATAATGAAACTTAGAGATTTAATCATTTTATCCATCCATATTTCCAATTCTATATTATATTTAAATAATATTAATCAAAATATCAAATAATTCATCAATATAACATAAGTGGACTTATAAAAGGTCACAATAGGACCACAGATAGGGTTGGGTCTCACAATTGTATGCAATAGTATTCTTCTTGTTATCCTTAAGTTATTTCTCTAGATTTACTTTCTATTTCACAAGTATATCCAAGGTGGTAGTATTAATAATAGTGTTATTAGGAGTATGATATATAGTGAAATGGGTGTAGAGGGATTGGGAAATGCAATGCATGGACATAGAGTAAAATGTATTAGACATAATATAAGAAGTGTAGGTTATGGTTTATAATGGAAAGATGATATGGGTTGCATGGTTGGAATGTGCAAGAGCAGAAGTTATGGAAATAGTATGGGTAGACATGTGTGGAAAGCTAGAAGGGATGGAGGTAATAGTGGAAATAATCAAAGTTGGAGTATAATTTTTGGGTAAGTGAAAAGGGAATGAGCTAGGAATAATGGAAGTAGTAGGGATAAAAATATGGTTGATGGTAGTGGTAGTAATGAAATTGGTAGGAGTGGGGATAAAAGGAGATATTAAGTTGAATACACCATTATAAATACCCATTAAGGATTTAATATATTACAAAAAAAATGTGCCAAGAGAATAATCTACTAATTTGTCATAGAAAATACTAGCCAATTGATGATGAGATTGAGCATGTTGTAATTCTTCTATCTAAAATTGATCTGTAAGTTGAACCTCTTGTTTGGCCACATGCACATCATGATCATAATCCACTTGGTCACCTAAGTTGTTTTGAATATAACCACCACCAAAGATATCACTGTCATCATAATGAGTAGCCATATTAGGGTTTGGACAAACACTTATTGGCACAAATAAAAGATATAAATATGAAGCTCAAATTCAAACTTACATTCAAATTTATAGAAAATATTAGTGTTATATCATATATAAAATAAAATAGACAAATAAAAACCTTAAAGTAAATATAGGATTTGATAGAGTGGGTAATATATAAGAAGTATAAATAAGAAAACCAAACCCTAAGGAAAAAATATCTCAACGAATCACAAAGACATAGAATAAAGTTTACATATGAAAAATATAATCTAATATAAAACTCTAAAAGGTTGAGTTGTGTAGGATTAGACAAGTTCACCAAATTGTAAAGAAAAATAAGGAATCCTTAGGGTTAATCTAGAGTAATTAAATAAATGCAACTAAATAAGTACAAATTAACCTAGATTACTAATTATGGTGGAAAGGATAATTATGATAAATGTGCAAATTATTCTAGAAATGTAAATGCAATGGATAAAGTACTTATTTCTATGATTGAAGAATGATTAAATTTGTTAAATATTTTTGAATTCGTCTGATGTTTGATCTAGAAACAAGCCTCTTTGTTAATAAAATACCTTGTTGTTTGTGTTGATTTTATGCCCCTAACCCTAATGTTTATTGGGTTATGAGTAGTTAGCTTGTGGCTACCTTAACTCTTAAATGAGTTGCATAATCATTATATAATCAGATATAGGTATTTAGGTCATCCTAAGGGTTATAGTTAAGTGTCTAGGTTAGCCTAAGTGGCATCCAAGGCATAATTAGGTATATATAGGAGCTAGAGGTAATTCAATTATCATCATATTATAAATTGTGTTCTCATTGGAGATATTTTGAAGTTTTCCTCCTCAAAGTGTCTTGTCATTCTCAATTATTATCAAGTATTTGTAGAATATTATATATTATATTCCTCTTTAGGAAAATTATTTCATTATAGTTGAATTTGTTCTTTGTTAGGGGACAAGTGCATATATCTAGGATGAAGTCACAATTTTGGGTTTATACTTTGAGTTCATATCATATCTACACATAGTGGCACTTAGCTACATTTCTCACTTGATTGATAAGCGATTGCACTAATCTTCCTAAAGATATGGGGACTTGATGGTGTTTAGGAATACCTTAAGGATTGCCAATTCATCTCAAGGATACAAGTTATTCTATATTGACCCCTAGGAAGTGAACAAGGATTAAAAAAATATACAAGGGCCCTACTATGTATATTTTTTATTCCTTTTAGTGCACCAAATAAAAAATGTTATATTATTAATTGCTTCTAGTTCTATAAGATACATGATTTCAAATCATTAAGAGATGATTAGAATAAATACATTGAATATCTTTACATATTAGCACATGATGTAAAAAATTATGCCAAACATATGTTTAGTTGCCTCAATATGAAAGGGTGAATGGGACCAATTAGCAAAATTTAAATTTTAAAATGGAAGGGGATAAGTTTACAACTATGAAAGTTTCTTTCATGAACACTTTCTACATGAATAAACATAAACACAACCACCAATTTTTTTTTACAATTTAGAAATAAATGATAACACATAATAAATAGATAAACACACATTTGTATCACTTAAATAAGCACCAAAATAATAGAATAGTCAACTATAAGTTATATAGCTAACTAATCAACACTAAAAAAGGTAACTCCCTATTAAACTACCACTCATTTTACAAGCTTTAATTCTAAACCAAGGAGCAAAGCAAGAGTTATAATAAGTTACTATGTTATCTAATTATAATATTTAGATATGATGTGGCAAATATACTAATAAATTTCTCATTATTTTATATCAACAACTTTTTTAAATTCATACACTAAAGTATAATATACATTGATATTGTAGGTATCTTCTTGTCATGAACTTATGGATATTGGTGTCTACTATATTGATATTGTAGGTACCTTCATGTCATGAACTTATGGATATTTATGTCTACTACAGTTCTTTTTTTTTTCAATATTAGGTAAATATGAGTATGCATAATAATCAAACTTTGGATTAAGATAATTGATAATTGACAATGATTAATATGGGATATCCATAATTGGATTAAGATAACAAATCTTGCAATTATCAATTCTACCATAAAGTTATAATGTAATCTTGTAACTTTATTAGATACAATTATTTCATCATAATGAACAAATCTATATCCTAGATTATAGTAATTTTATACAAACCTTTAGTGCATAATAATTGTATACTACTCATACATAGAGATATTACATCTCCTAAAAATATGACATCAAGCTAACAAATTAATCATCATTAACAATGTAGATTTCAATGACTTGGTTTTATAGATATTCTCACTCAAGTTGAACTAGGATGGAACTTGGTATGAGCCTATAAATGTTAAGTAACTTAAAAGGAACAAAAGATGCATTTGAACAAATAATTATTATTCATTTTTTATATTTTACACATGGCTCAAGAAAATAGAATCAAGTTAGCACATAATCCAATCCAAATAATAACCATATAAAATGATTATGAAAAATATTAAACATCAATAGGAGAAATGAGGGGCCTGCCATCATTTGTAATGGCTTGTCATTTACAAGCTAAGAACAATAAAGTAAATAAGTCTCTATAATAGAGAATATCAATGTAAGTAACTAGACCTACAACCCAACAATTATTTTGATTGAAAATGTGATTATGGGATGTTCACAAGAGCATATTGATATAGGTTTTGCGTAAAGGCTAGAATTACAACACTCAAGTAAAATCCTATGAAAATTATGAAATCAAGTGAATTATTTGACAAAATTCCTCAAGAAATATTAACCCAAAATAGAGATGTGCAATTTGTTTGACCAATGTCTCAAAGAAATTTAAGTGTAAGAAGACATAAGAATTGTTGGATGAAACACCTTTGAGAGTAGTGGTCAAGTGGAGTTCCATGAAGGTGAGATGAATATGAAATGAATTAGTAGAAATTAATTTGGAAAAATTTAAAAAATTACAAAATTCAAGACCTCCAAGACCTTTCCAAAGGTGCAAACACATTGATCTCATTTTACAAAAAGAGTTTGTACTCACATAATTACAGTCTAGAGTAAAGTTGTCATATATTGATCAAAACATAATATTATTAAATCTTCAAGTATGAAATAGGAAGAAGACTTAATTTTTTACATAACCCAATTTGTTTTTCCTAATGGAGCATGAACATAAAAAGGTATAAATGTTTGCATGAGTCTTTCAAAATATAATGATATCACAAAACAATCAACTATATTTATTCCTAAATCATAACATGCATATTATTTGGAGATAAATTTTAATGATATTTTTCAATATCAAGTGAAGGAAAAAATCCAAAGATTATCTTAACCTTTTTGATTAATAAAAATTTATGATTAAAACACTATTGTCCTCTATGCCAATTACAAAACAATTTTATAGATTTAATCGTAAAAAATGGTAAACATGATATTGAAATATAAAATTTAAAGGGTTTTTTAATTATTAGTCTTAAAACATGTCAAAAACTTGTACAAATCTAGATGAACAATTGAAGTTTATTATCAAAACATTGACACACTCTTTCACAAACATTAAATGGTCATAAAATAGTTAGGTATGTATTTAATCACATAGAATGATTGACACAAAATTAGGAGATAAATTTTAAAGGGTTTTTTAATACATATATTTGTATGAATATCTAGAAATAAGACCAACCTAGTTGATCCATTAGAAATAATTATTAAAAGAAAGTTTCCCTCTATTTCAAAACAATGGATTACTCAAGTGAGAAAACATCAAAGCATACAACTTTTAAATCCATTTCTCATACTATACTAATTTAGTTCACAATAACATTTTCATACCTCATTATAACAAAATAAATAATCTCAATTCAATATTTTTATATTACCATCTCAACGCAAATACAATTCATGTACACAACACTTATTTTTAATTATGCACATCTCCATTAAACTCTCAAAGCCCCAAATCACATTAAAATTGATATTTTATATGTTCATGAGGCTTTCAAAATCCCAAATAATATTATATTTCAGATTTTGTTTTATGCCCATATCCATTAGGCTCTTAATTTAAATGGGGAATATCAACACCCAATATAACCTCATACTCAAAAATATCAATACACAAAGTAGCTATACACAAAAGTGTTTTCAACATTAATTTAAAAAAAAATAAAAAATCAGTAGTCATATTGTTTTTATAATAGCCACAAGCAACACTATCACAATGTAAAAATGGATGATAAATGTACCTCCACGCTTTCAACCAAGATAGGTGAAGCCTTAATCCAAATTTCTCTACATTTTCTCTTCTCCCAACTCTCAATCTCTTCCTCCATCCCCTCTCTTCCAAGACCCTTGTTTCTCAAAATTAGAAAATTGCAACAAATGAAAAGCAGAAAAAAAACCCTTCTCTACTCAAGAAGAAAGCATAAATAAAAAGGGAGAAACTACCTCTTCTAACCACCCAAACCACCAACTACTCCCACTTTCACAACCCTTTAGAAATTAAAATGTTAAAATGGTTATAAAAACTTAAAAAGATATTTCTAAGGTTTAATAAACTCCTTACCCCTATATATAGCACCTATGGCCAATTTAAGAGTATAAAAACTTAATTTAATTCACATAAGAACCAAATAAATCACAAATAGGAAAATACTATGAGATAATTCACAAGGATAATAAAAATAAATCTTTCACACAATTAAATGTCCTCAAAACACATTAGTCCATATAAATGGCACGATCACAACAATACAACACATGATCTTAATTTCCCCATATGAGATAAGATTGGTAATCGCAAAAATAATAACAAAAACGAAGTAGCTATGTGACCCCAAGTTCCATTGGAAAATTTTATCTCCTCACTCAACCAAAAGTGTTCGTATATCATGAGATAATAATAATAGCCAAAGAATCTACCATATATCAAAATAATACTTCAAAAGAATTATTATTTTTCAAAATTTCTTATCTATGATAATCATCCATGAGATCACATAGAAATTGTTTAATGAAATAAACCATCATAAGTGAACAATTAACTTATCAAATCTCATCTCAATAACATCTCCTCACATATCCACATAATGTAATCATCAAATAATCACAATATCACTACCACTAGCAATAAATTATTGAAATCTATCATTTAATCAATAAACCATGATAACCAAGACAAACCATAAAGATATAAGAACATCTATGTCTATAAAAATACCATCATTCATAAAACTCCTATATAATGTCTAATCATAGAAACACATGAAAAACATTGAACAAGAGTCATAATATCACTAAAAAACGTAGAGTCGACAGGTTCATAGAAGGTGGGGTCTCATAGTGTCTTGGTGTAGGTAAATAGTTAGATCAAGGAGTATAGGTAAATGCGATGAATATACTGACAAAGAAAATGTGTAGAAGTGTGAATGCAAGGATAAAGTAAAACTTAATATATATGAATATATGTTTACAAATAGATAGAAAATTAAAAAAATCTAGCTATACACAAGATTATACTATTTATCACTATATACATGTAGTCAAACATATATTTAAAATAAATATAAAATTATATATATATATACATATGTGTGTATGTATATATACATACACACACACATATATGTATATGGGTAAACTAATGGTGGGTCTCAATTTGGAGCTTGGAATGTAAAAAAACCCTCCACAACTAAACTATTATAACTACAAAAGGGGGTTTCTAATACTTCTTTGATTGGTTTAACTACTAGATCCACTATATAAGATGTTATCCATGCCTTAGATGTTGTTTGTCTTGGAAATGGGTATGGATTCAATCTAGAAGATTTGGTGAATCTACTAGTGCTTTATCTGCTTAGTTAATTGATAGTGCTCCTGATGTTGGTATTGGACTTGGAACAATTATTGGACCAACTTAATCAATAGTATCTATTGCTACCCTTTCTTATGGAACAACTAGCTTCGTTACTGGTAGATATGCTTATAGGTATACTATTGCTCCTACATCCCTATCCTTTATTGATGCTTATAATTCTATTGTTACTAGTTCTTAAGAAAGTGCAATAGGTGCTACTTCTTTGAATAGATGAAGGTATACAATAGACTATGCTATTGTTGGTGTTGGAATTGGATATGCTACTATTGGTGTTGGATATTTACGTGTTTCTTTTGGATTTGGATCTTTAACAGGAGAATATGAAACTAGTATAGAGGTTGTTGATGGATATGCTACTAGATATGCTACCCTTTCTTATAGATATGCTTATGCTTATTTCACTAGTTTTACTAACAATGCTTATTCAATAGCTTAGTCACTTGCTTTAACTTCATACTCTATATTTGATGTAGCTAGTAATGGGTAAGCTACTTGAACAAGTGGCGACGCTTCAATATGTGTTATTTTTGGTGGTTCAAGGTATTTAATTAGATCAATAGGTTAAAGATGTGTGTACTTAAACAAGGTAAACTAGCTCTAATGCTACTATTGGCTTACTCTTTGCCTATGCTCTAGCTACTACCTCCTATGTCTGTGCTCTAGCAACCTTTACCTTTGCTTATGCTCCATCAATGACTGGATCAACCTATGCTTAAATGTGTGCTTAATCTACTACTACGTATGAATCAACATGATATGTTGTCTATCCTATAGGTGTTGCTTTAATAGAAAAATCAACAAGCTAATCACTTAATCTATTATTTCTACCAAAGCTTCTATTGCTAGATCACGAGCATCTAAATCATGGCTATGAAGATAATAATTTGGAAGGTATGTTGCTACATCTATTGGTTCTACTGATGATTATAGTGGTGGATATGCAAACCTTTCTTCTTTGAATGGATCAAGTTAAACTTGGTAAACTGGTGCTTATTCCACTAGATTTCTATATGTTTTTTGGTCTATTGGATCAACTAGCTTGTTCTTAAGCTACTGGATATGGATATCACTATGGATATGGGTATGGATCTTGATCTAGTTAAGACTCTTAAACATGTGCTTAAACTCTAGCATAACTTAACCTACTTTTGGACAATCAACATTATCCATTTGATCACTTAGATCAATGCAAGCTACTAGGTATGCTACTATCGAAGCAACTTAAGTGCTTCTAGTGGTTCTTGAGATTCTAGATCTATTAGATGAATAACATAATCTATAGGATCATCTATTGGACCAACTTTTAATACTTTTTTTGTAACCCTTGCTTATATATAGCTATTGGATATACTACTGGTGGAAAGGTAAGTTATAGGTGTTACTTACCATGCCTCTACCTTTGCTTTCTATGCTACTTATGCTAGTGATATAATTGGTTGTACTATTGCTAGCTTTGGATCTTCTATCCACACATCACCATCAATGACTTAATTGGCTGGTTAACCTAGTAGATCAATGGCTTAAGCTAGTATCATTGCTATTATTGGGATTGGGTAAACAACTAGCTTTTGGACTGTAATGTCATCACACCCACCTCGAAGTTGCTAGATAAGCTCATAGTTATAGCAATGCTTACTTTGCTACAAACACATAAACTATTAAATAAGCTACCATAATCTATCTCCCCCTACCCACCTCTAGGCATGTGATTAAATTGTGTAATCACCTTATGAATCATACACATCAATAAATGTTGTTGCTATTGCTGCTTGGTCAACGATTAAATCTACTAGATCAAGCTACATAATTGGGTTGAGTGGGAGGGAATTATAAGTATATCTACTTGTGCTTGACCAACTGCTTAATTTATTGATCCAATTGCTTCATCGATCTTTGCAATTATAGTGCTACTAGATCCACTTAATATACATATGCACCTACCCTTGCTCTTACTTATGATGCTATGTATGCTTTTGGTTCTCAATATAGTTAAGATACTGGATTTAATGCTTATGGATAAAGTGGATCATCAAGATAATCTACTGATGGTCCTTCCACTACTTAAGAAATAGAGTCTATAGGCTCTACTTCTATTTCATATACACCAAGGGTTGGATCTATTGAGTTAATTAGTTCTGATTATACATCAAGGGTTGGTTCTTAAGCTACCTTTGTCTTTGTCGTTGGATATGGAACTGGTACTGACTCAACAAAATCCACTGGGTCAATAGCAAAATCAAAATCATAAGCTACTGCTAGTTCTCTAGCTACATTTGCCTATGCTCTAGCTACCTTCGCTTCTATATATGATGCAACCCTTGCTTCTCGTTATGATGATTTCTTTAATGCTGTTGGATAATATGCTATTGAATCTGCATATGGATTTGGTTACATGCCTTTGCCTATGTTGTTGGTTCTTCTATAGGTACTAGATCCACTTATGCTACTAGTCACACACCATTATTTCATACCAACTATAGTAGTTGCTATTGGTGCTACTACTAGGTAAACTATTGGTATTTCTTTTGGTTTTGTAGGATCTGCTATAGCTACCAAAGTGATATATAGGGTGTTGCTTTGAAATGTGCTAACCAATTTTTTTCAAATTTAACACATCAACACCTATTAACGTTAGTGAAATCATAAACCAACTGAAGGGAACCCTTTCTTTTTTTGATCAACCTAGATCCTAGTATGGGCGAGGTGAGAGCATACTCGAAAGGGGATCATCAACATAAAATATGAACTGCTAGAAAGTACAATGGAAGGAAATAACAATCAACTCGACCACTTATTCAGCGGGAGGACTGGAAATAGAAATTACAATGCTGAAAGTAAATATGCAACTCGACCACTTATTCAATAGGAGTATATTGACGGCTCAACCGATCAACAAAATGAGAAATGCAACTCAACCACTTATTTAACGAGAGTGAATTACAATTAGATGGTGAGGCCAGTCTCTTCCATAATCATGGGAATATGATTTTGAAAGTAATTGAAATACAATGAACTAGCAAGAAATAAAGATGGTTGAACAGTACTACCATGGCAACCTTACAAAGATAGTGAATGCCTGCAAGAACATTGTATTAGTGAAAGTATCAATGCTGCAACTAAGAAGACTATTATTCCCAATCTCCAAATGACTCAAACCTCACAAACTCAACACCCAACTGAACTATAACAAGTCTGATATGAATAACCAACAACTATGAAATGCAAATCAACAACTAGTTAGACCACTAAAATGCTCATAAAATGCAGTAGACTTCACCGAATGACCTGAAACAAAATGCATTAGCTTCTAACTATGATGGCACCCATATCCCAAAGACCAAACAACAAAAACCCTCAGTTTATTTTTCATGAATCCCAATGCTACTGCCAGGAAAGTATGACCCTCAAGGAGGGGCGATTTCACTCCCAAAAATCCATTTCTTATTATTAAAATCAGCAAATTCACAGGAAGGGTCGCCCCTAGCAAGGAAATGGATTAGAGCAATACCTAGAACATTATAAAATTTATCCAAAGACTTCTAAGCAAAAATGACTTTCAACAGTACATGACCAGCAAACTCAAAAACTTAGCAAGACCTCACAAAACTCCATTACAATAACTCAATTTGTCTCTCTGAGCAAGAAACAGTCCTCTCTCTCAGTTAGTTGCTATCTTTCAAGCAAGAAACTAAGCCAAGCTAGGAGGTATGCATTCCTCGAAGCAACTCACTCACCATTTCAACAACATAACATTACAGTAGACAAGAGATAACCAAATGAAGAGCCAACACTCCCTTATATAGTTTTTGAAAGAGTCTCTAGATGCTTCTAGAAGGTGCACCCAAGTCCACAAAGATATTAGGTTTTGACTTGACTTCTCACAACCTTAAAAAATGGCATCCTTTTTCCAATATGAAATAATTCACCTTTAAAACAAATAATACTCTCCTCAAGTTGTCATCCCCATTTTCCAAGGCATTATTTTTCACTTTAGAAATATTATAATCAATCCTCCTGATGAGGCGTCCACCCTTCTAGCCCCTTTTTCAAAACAACTTTAAGTTATGTTATTAGGCCAAGGGGTCAAATTGAAAACATAACATTAATAATATAAAATAACTTATCCCTCCAAATAAAATCACCATAATGCCAAAATCCACATTACCAATTGAACTGTCAAAAGAGGAAAGCCAAATGTATTGATGCCAACATGACCAATGCCAAAAATAGAATTTACTAAAAATAGTAAATTCAGAAAGTTGCTCAGATCATCATGCATGCTATATCGTTGCGAAGCTTTCTGAAAACCCAAAAAGAATCTGTGATCCAAACTCCAAGATTCCAAGAGCAAGCCTCAGAAAAAGTTGAAACATCCTCCTAGAAGATAGGAAACCCTAATTTCCACTTCTGAGTAGCCTACGGGTCTCCGGAATAGGCTAACGGCCAACTGCTAGATCACTATTAAGAAGGGGACATTACATGCTTCCCCAACATGTGCAATTTCAACAATTGGATCATTTGAATCCACCGAATCGACTGTTGCATCTAGTTTATGCTACTAGTGCTACTACTGTATATGACTTTGGATTTGGATGCACTCCTAGTGATGGGCTTGGAAGTCAGAATAAGATTGGCTCTAGAACTAGCTCCTAATCTTGTTGGATAAGCTAGAAGGTATGCTACTGATTATGTTGCTAGCTATGGGTATGGATATGCATGTTATGCTTATGGTGCTTAAACAATTGCTAATAGTGTTGATATCTATGCCTAAGTTGGGGCTTACTCAATAAAATCAACTGCTTATAAGACTAATAAGTCAACTACCAAAAAAACCAACAACTACTCCTAAAAATAGCTCTTAGTGTTATCTAGCTATGCCTCAATTATGCCTATATTTTTTTATATTAAAATCAAATATTAATTACTATGATAGTGTCTATCCATCATAATAAAATAATTAATCAGAATTTAAAAACATATAATTTAAATTTATTTTAATTAAAAGCACACGTACCCCTAAATCCTAGTGACTTTTAATTTTTAATTTTGCTAGGCATGTTACATATGTATATAATATTCATTTCGCTTATATTTATGTCTGAATATTCCGCATTCCTGCAGTATATCCTTCTCTACCCTTTCAAATACGAAATGTATGAAATGATTTTGCTTGTATTCAGTTGACCGAATGGTTTATGGATTATTAATTGCAATTAGTAAAATATCTGTATTCTTTTATAAATAGGCGGTATTTTTTTTAATATTGATTAAAGTTATGCACTCTTTCCAACCTTTGTTAAAAAAACAAAATTCTCTTTAGAGAAATCCTGGTTTACTAACAATTTTCCGGCACAGCGGCGTGAGATAAGCTTCATGATCAACCACCGGGACGGACACACAGTTTTAAATTTTTTAATACAGCTGTGAAGAGGTCACAGAACTTATCTTGATAATATCACAATATAATATATTCGTCGACTTTCACGTCGGAGGCTGACGAGTACTGCTATGTATTGATTCTATGGAACAACTTCGCTATTTCGATCTCATACCCACCATTTACTTGGTTCCAGAAATTTGTTCGCGTACAAACAATGGCATCTGCTCAGGTAACTCTATCATCTCTAACTACCAACTTTCATGTTATTTGGGGTGATAGATAGATTTGATTGCTTTTTTGGTGAGGCTTTAAAGACAGTAGATTTTGTTTTAAATACGATATTTGTTGTTCTGAGAGTGTATAGTGGTGGCGGGAATTTAAGGTATTTGACGAGTTTCAATGGCTTGGCCTCATGGAGGGTTTTAGTTTTGCAGTTATAGAAATTATAATATAAGTAACTAATTTGTATTTCCAGTGCAAAGTTTTAAGGCCAGTTTCTGTATCTCACTGAAACTCACCTCACGAATAGAATGGAAAATTTCCTTTATTGAATTTCTTTAAAAGATACCTGTTCAGAAGTTTAGCTGGCTGGGACACTTGTAAGCTCAAAGAACATACATTGCAAGTGCAATCCTGTTGGATTTTGTGAGGAGTCCAATCCCAGTTTGATTCAGTGACATCCTGATGACATTTGAGATTTGATTTGAGAGGACTGGATCTCCGAGTTATATAACTTGACAACGGTATCTTTTTAAAGGATAAACCCACTAGGTTGAGGAATGAAGAATAACGATCAAGATCTCCCTCCCAATATTAGCAAACTGGCCATTTTAACATTTTATCTTGTTTATCTGATGTCTTATTGTGGTTTGCGGTTTGAATTTAGGCTATTTTTAATGCTTCATAACCTCCCAAATTTCAATATTTGACCTTTAGAGATGTCCTCCGAATGATGGACTGTGTAACCCTCATGCGAATGCACCCATTTACTATTACATCACAACCCCTTGAACAAATCAGAAATGGTCTTAAAAATCTGCTACTTTGATGATGCCCTTAAGTTGATGGCAAAATGTTGTTTGAGGTCTTTAGGGGCACGCATGGACCTTGATGGAGAACTTTCCCTTTTGGATTCACAAGCACTTAGAGAAACATTAGTGGTAATGAAGTCAAACTACCAACAACTACTCTCCGATAGAGATCACCTTCTCATGTTGGTGAGATCTACTTTGATGTGCTAAAAGGTAAAGAAGGGGAAGTGGATAAGCTTACTGATGAGCTTATGGTTACTAAGGATTCTTTGAAGAACACTCAGATGGCCCTTCAAAAATCAGAGATTCAGATTGATGAGCTTTGTGAGGAATTGATCTTGGCTCAATCATCATCATCCATGAAAGGAAATCAGTTTACTATGGCTGCCATAACACCTGTAAAGGGGTACTCATGGTTGAGGGGAGAACCCGTTATGGTGGTCAAGCACGAGGAGGTTCCAAATTTGCATAGGTTTGAGGACAGGAATGATTCTTAAATCTTTGAGTATTCACACAACTTGCATCATGGAGATCATGATGCACCTTTGTGGGAGAGCCAATTGGGGGATCAAGACATGGATACGACAGAAGTAGTGGTGCATACACCCTATGGACCAGCTAGCAGTGAAGTGCATGCATCCACAAGTGATAGGGGCACAGTCCCTACATTGGCAAAGTAGAGATTGCTATTAGTGAGTCTTGTGATGAGGAGGCAAAATCTTGTGTGACCAGCGTGTTGAATCATCACGCCGTTCCATCTTATTTATCGGAGGATTGTAGGGCTTCATTATGTGGGAGCATGTCTCCTACATTTTCCAGCAAAGCAAGTAAGGTATTGGTTGAGGCTGATTGTAGACATGAACCTAGTGAGTCATGGGAACTTAAGAAACAATTGAAAGTCACCAAGGATAAGGTTGTCCAAACCTTAACTCACTATGATAGCACACACAGTTGGTTGAATACCTCTTGTGGTCAGCTCAACTGGAAGAAAGGTAGAGAGGGGTGGTAGTTGGAACTTCTATATCAAGACTGCAGTCCATCAAACATGCTTTAGAGGTAATGAAATCAGATTGTCTCCAGTTGTTATCGGATAGGGACTTTGCCATTGGGTTTGCAAAGAGGACTTGCAAAGCTAATACAAAATCTGCCCTTCATGATTTGAGATGTGAGCCACTTCCTGATTCATGTGATGAGAGTGATGAGGCATGGAATCCCAGTGAATATGCAGGTCTTCCTTTGGCACAAGCAGGTGAATTTCACCTTGACTACATAGTAAGGAGTGCTCATCACTTCTCTTTCAGCCTGCACATGGATGATTAGATGATGCATAAGTGTGGGTTGGCTTAGGGTTTATATCATCCACTCTCGAATGGTGTGCTTCCATTTAAAAAAAGGTGGAACCAAAACTTGCGGGTCTCCTACTTTGTTTCCTTCAGATGGTTGTATATAGGTGCAAGAATTAGAGCCTCATCATGCAGATGACTCCTTGGAAAAGTTTGCAACTTCCTTGCTTCAGGGATTTTTGTTGGGGGCACTTACCCTTGTGTGGCTTACACTTGGGGGAACGAGGATTTTGAGGGAGCTGTGATTTTAGTGAGCATGATGGCATAAGTATTCCAGCCCACAGTTATGGAGTTTTACTCCATAAGTTGACACGAGATGGCTGTCCTACTTCATGGGACAAGGATTATTTTCATAACCTTTGGAGGACAACGGTAGTTTGGGAGTTTGGAGGAGATTTGCATCATCTCCTCATCATTGGAGAGTGGCATAGGGGTGATACTCTGTCACCCTATGACCCTGGCACTATTATGTGCATCCCCATAGGTTGGACTTCTAGTCTTGCGGCTATTGATTTGTTCCATATTAGCAACCTAGAGGGGGCTGTTATACTCTTTCTTGCACCTATGCGGAGTATTTGTCACATCCCTAGGGGATTTGCAGAAGTTGGGGAGTGGTTTGGTGATGCTGGCACTTTGAGGTACCTCCATCTTCTCATGTTTGATGGATGTGAGGATGTGGTGGTTTGGGATCTAGGTAGCGACGTGCTTGGCACTTCTTTTCGTTTGGGTCCTGAGGAGTTGTTTCACAACTCGCGACACAGTGATGATGGTTTTATCAGAGTGGCATAGTGGAAGTTAGCGGGTGTTGAGATTGGTGGACTTCCAATTTGGTTGTGGGATCCAGGAAATATTAGGCTTGGAAGATTGCTTCTTATGTGGAGAGTGATTAATAGAGCTACCGAGTTTAGCTTTCTCATTATCTAGTGGATGCAGTGGAGTTTTGGTAGAGCATCCTACAAGCTTATTTGGGATTTTGGTATTCGGTTGACAAGCCAGGGTGTTCATGTGTGGATTGCTTGGGGACAAGCAATCTTGGGGAGGGCGGACTGTAATGTCCCCTTTTCCTAGACAGTTATTAGTTGTAGAGGTTAATCCATCACTTGGTCCCTGTGGACTAACAGGGTGGTTAGGGGGTCCTTTGAGGGTGTTTGTGGACTTGGTCAGTCAACCATTTGAGCTTAGTCGGTGTTTTCGCAGCTCAATGTTTACCAGGGATTTCGTAGTGTGTTTTCCGAAGCTTATTCAGACACTTTGACCATACTATTTTTAGTTAGTCACAAGGGGTCAACGTCTTGGTCAGTTGGCGATATTTCCATATCAGGAAAGTTGGCGATTTTCACCATGAAGTTATCCACACATATCATGGACATGGATTTTAAATTTAAATAACGTTAATAATAAAGTTAAATTAAATATTTAACTTATTACATTATTTATATATTTTAATGACATGATAAAAAGGCGTTATAAGGGAGTTATAAAAGATTATTTTATAATATAAAGTTGAATGCCAACTTAAGGGAGATATAAGGTGGGAAATAAATTAAATAAAATGTTTTAATTTTCCAACTTGGGTGTGGGAATTGGAGGTAAAAATAAAAGCCCTTTTGTGAGCTCATTTGCACATTCATGTTTTTGAGAAATTTGATAAGGGTTTTGCTGGTTGGATTGGAAAGTCTTAAAATCTTGGCTTCATTGAGGATGAAAATCCTCATGAGGAACAGTATGCTACAGGAGTGAAAAATCTCCCAAGGCTACTTGCAGATAGCTCCATTCAGTGGTTATGCATTGCACATAAATGATTTCAAAGGACGATTCAATATAGAATTTAAAGGATTTATCAGGAACTTACAAATATATTGAACATCATTTCAGAGTAAAGGTATTTACTGAGGTTTATAAACAATTTTCAGAGTTTTTTGCTATATGAAGTTGTCAGGCAGGCTGTACCCTTTAGAATGGAATTCACGGTTTATATGATGAGTTTGATGTTATGGGTATCGTTTCAAAGGCTTCACTAGATCCAGGCAACCCCCTTGCAAAGGATTTGAAGACTTAATAGTGGCAGGTTATCTTCTAAAAGTATTGCACCTTGCTAGTAGGTCGTACAACTTCAACAGAGGCGTGTGGTTTTTCCTAGGCTAAACGCCTAGGGTTTGTGGTTGTAATCACTCCCATTTGAGGCATCTAGGGTGAAGATATTGTTGTGCATAAGTTCACAATGGAGAAGCGAGGGTTTGGTGATTTTGCAGGCGATTTTGGAGTTACTAGCTTGCTGGTTGTAGCTATAGCACATGGTCAAAGTTCCTAAAATATTTTGGGTATGTTAGAAAAAGATATGTAATGCATTTTAAGAAACTAGATTGCTCTTAGTTTTGGAAAAAAATGTATATTTTTCTCAGAGTATAAATCTGGAAATTTCAGCCTCTTATATTCTTGAATGTAGCATTTTATTTGAGTTGATTATTGCTGCAAATCTCTCTATTACCTGCACTATATTTGTCTATCTCAAACTGTTGCAAAATACATCTCAAAACATATCTAGAAACACAAAAAAAAAATAGACAGCAGACAGGGGGGTCATTATAGTGGCATCAGAGCCCGAGTTCTTGCCATCCTGTTGGGGATTTAGTTAAAATTCAGAGTATGACAATGGGTTTCAGAAGGGTTGAAGAATGGATTAAGGAGAGTTATGAACATGAAGCTATCCAACTATTTGAGGAGTACCAAAGCATGCTTGATGGTTTTGAAACACGTGTCCTTTAACGACTTCCTGATTTAGTTAAAATTCAGAGTATGACAATGGGTTTCAGAAGGGTTGAAGAACGGATTTAGGAGAGTTATGAACATGAAGCTATCCAACTATTTGAGGAGTACCAAAGCATGCTTGATGGTTTTGAAACACATGTGTCCTTTAATGACTTCTTGATTCAGTTAAAATTCAAAGTATGACAATGGGTTTCAGAAGGGTTGAAGAACGAATTAAGGAGAGTTATGAACATGAAGCTATCCAACTATTTGAGGAGTACCAAAGCATGCTTGATGGTTTTGAAACACATGTGTCCTTTAATGACTTCTTGAGTTTAGTTGTAACCTTGAGACTTGGGAAGATAGGTTTGGTGAGGTACATTAGACGAATGTTTGAAGAAGAAGCTTTTGTTTGTGACTTGCAGCCTACAGGTAATCATGGTGAAGATAAAAATCAGTCAACATGCATTGAAGATTAGACTCTAAGCTTTGAAGAAAAGAAAGCTACAAGCTCACTTAAGCCCTATGAGGACAAGGACATAGGAGAGTCACCTACAAAAACTTTAGATGAAGAGAACATGAAGATTGAAGGAGATGCCGTCATGGGGATTGGCAAGTCAGCCATGTGGGATCAGCTACAAGAAGGTATAACTCGTTTGATACTCCTCTATTTGAGCCTAACATTGCTTCATCACCTTTACTTCATCTTGGCAAGGAATTAGTTTGTGGATTGGGTGTCTTTGAGGTGGATGTTTCTTATACCAATGCTGGCAATTTAGAAAATTCAGTATGTAGTGAACAAATGGGTTTAGATAAGACCTACTTGGCATTGCAGGATGAGGAGTACAATGACCACACCCTCCTTGAATAGAGAAAACATTTTAGCACATGGGATCTAGGAGTGATGGTCCCTACATTTGACATGAATCCTTCTTGGGATGGATCTACTTTTGATCATACTACAGTTCCTACTTTATCTACATAGTGGAGCATGAGGGACGACATTGATGACACTCATGGTGTAGATATCAACCGTGAAAACAAATCTAATTTAGTGTTGGATGGTGCTGATCATAAATCAGAAAAATTATATGAGGTTGATAAGTCTCAGGGGTCCTATCATTTGGTAGGGAAATTGAGGGTAAATGAAGACCAAATTATTGCAGCCATTAAACACTTTGATGATACCCTTCAGTTGATGGAAAAATGTTGTTGGAGGTCTTTAGGGGCACACATGGACCTTGATGGAGAACTTTCCCTTTTGGATTCATAGGCACTTAGAGAAGCATTAGTGGTAATGAAGTCAAATTACCAACAACTACTCTCCGATAGAGATCACCTTCTCATGGTGGGTGAGATCTACTTTGATGCACTAAAAGGGAAAGAAGGGGAAGTGGATAAGCTTATTGATGAGCTTATGGTTACTAAGGATTCTTTGAAGAGCACTCAGATGGCCCTTCAAAAATCAGAGATTCAAATTGATGAGTTCTATGAGGAATTGAGCCTGGCTCAATCATCATCATCCACGACAGGAAATCAGTTTACTATGGCTGCCATAACACCTACGGATGAGAGTGGTACTCATGGTTTGAGGGGAGAACCCCTTATGGTGGTCAAGCACAAGGAGGTTTCAGATTTGCATAGGTTTGAGGACAGGAATGATTCTTAAATCTTTGAGTATTCACACAACTTGCATCATGGAGATCATGATGCACCTTTGTGGGAGAGCTAATTGGGGGCTCAAGACATGGATACAACAGAAGTAGTGGTGCATACACCCTATGGAACAATCAACAATGAAGTGCATGCATCCACAAGTGACAGGGGCAACAGTCCCTACATTGGCGAAGTAGAGATTGTTGTTGGTGAGTCTTGTGATGAGGAGGCGAAATCTTGTGTGACCAGTGCGTTGAATCATCGCGCTGCTCCATCTTATTTATCGGAGGATCATAGGGCTTCATCTTGTGGGAGCATGTCTCCTACATTTTCCAGCAAACCAGGTAAGGAATTGGTTGAGGTTGATTGTAGACATGAGCCTAGAGAGACACATGAACTTAAGGAACAACTGAAAGTCATCGAAGAGAAGGTTGTCCAAACCTTAACTCACTATGATAGCAGACACAAGTTCGTCGAATACCTCATGTAGTCGGCTCAATTGGAAGAAAGGCAGAGGGGGGTGGTAGTCGAAACTTCTATATCAAGCCTGCAGTCCATCAATCACGCTTTAGAGGTAATGAAATCAAATTACCTCCTGTTGTTATCAGTTTGGGACTTTGCCATTGGGTTCACAGAGAGGACTTGAAAAACTAGTACAAAATCTGCCCATCATGATTTGAGATGTGAGCCACTTCTTGAATGTGACGAGAGTAATAAAGCGTGGAATCCCAATGACTATGCATGTCTTCCATTGGCACAAGCAGGTGAATTTCACCTTGACTCCATAGTAAGGAGTGCTCATCACTTCTCTTTCAGCCCGCACAAAGATGATTTGATGATGCATAAGTGTGGGTTGGCTTAGGGTTTATATCATCCACTCTGGAATGGTGTGCTTCCATTTTCAAAAGGTGGAACCAAAACCTGCGGGTCTCCTACTCTATTTCCTTTAGATGGTTGTATACAGTTGTAGGAATCAGAGCCTCATCATGCAGATGACTCATTGGTAGAGTTTGCATCTTCCTTGCTTTAGGGATTTCCGTTGGGGGCACTACCCTTTTGTGGCTTACACTTGGGGGAACGAGGATTCAAGGGAGCTGTGATTTTAGTGAGCATGATGGCATTGGTATTCCAGCCCACAGTTATGGAGTTTTACTCCATAAGTTGACACGAGATGGATGTCCTACTTCATGGGACAAGGATTACTTTCATAACCTTTGGAGGACAATGACAGTTCGAGAGTTTGGAGGAGAGTTGCATCATCTCCTTATCATTGGAGAGTGGTATAGGGGTGATACTTTGTCACCCTATGACCCTGACGGTATTATGTGCATCCCCATAGGTTGGACTTTCAGTCTTGAGGCTATTGATCTGTTCCATATCAACAACGTAGAGGGGGTTTTTGTAATGTCCCTTACTCGAACTTGCTCTAAAATCCGTTTGTCTACCCGAGAATTTGCTTGTTGATTAGGTTTAGGGTTTTTTCTTTCCAAATGAATGTCCTTTTAATACAATAACCTTAGACTGGAATCTGTATTCATCTGATTAACAACATACCTGTTAGCATTAATATATAAATATCCAAAATCAGACATAATCATAAATACTGATTGATAAACATAAGAAGAGTCACTCAGCCCATCAGGAGAGGAGAATCCCTAAGGGGCCAGCGGTCTACCACCTTCTATTGCCCAACCTTTATCTTAGGCCAATGGGGCAATATACATGTGTGGAACCCCCATCCCTCCATGACCCAACCTTTGCACAGGGCCAGTGGGGCAGTATTCCCATCCCTTGCTTTAGGCCAACGGGGTGGAACCTAGATGGGGTTTATAGACAAACCACTTAGGTCATGACTCAGCTCTCCTGGCGGGATTACAAACACAATTTAAACAATCGACATGCAGCCATTAGTACTTTATTTGTATGTACACATATTATGCAATAAGAGTATTTAATATGATCAAACAGTTCCTTGAGTCCTAATATGGAGGTATATCAGAATTCATAACTAAATTAAGCAATATTCATGTCTACATGTTCATTATGTTCTTTTGCAATTCAATACATCCTACAAGTCCAATATTTGCAAAAATCAAATATAAATGCAGATTAATCATCATTAGAGCCATATCTATAGAAGATAAACCATTTGGCCTCTAATCAGTCAAGGACTACACAGTCCGCTTAAATTCAATGCCAATTACCAGTATAATGAGTCTATTTCCAGATTCGATACTCAAGAAGGAATGGTTCCAACACATCAAAGGTGACTGTGTGCATTCCAATGAATAAAGCATATCAATTATTCTTAATAATACATAGATTGGTTGGGCATACAAGGTTCATGCAACATTGTTATGTCAGATTGAGGACAACTAAATATTAAAGCTAAGTGAGTAGTCTCACCTGAGTTGTTGTATCTCCACATTTTCTGATTCCTTACTCGCCTCCTTCAACCTCATACTGGATTGATCATAGGGTGAGGACAATTCATAAATATACATAATCTACTTATGTTTATATTAAAGAGTCATCATTATTTATAAGGCTTAACAATTGTTGCGTGTATCATTTGTATATTCACAAGTGATTCACATATCTACTTATCCATACATATTTTATATATATATATGTATGTATGTATGTATCATCATTTCTAATTAACTTCAATGTATAAGTATATATATATATATATTTCTATATGAATATGTATATATATTCTATTTAAATATGTATACATCATTATTCCTAATAAATATTTATATATCATTATTGTAAATAATATATTAATATATATATGTTAAGCTTGCTGCTCAATGTATTATTCCTTCATTCCATCTTCCTATTCCCCCCTATATTCTTCATGTTTTATATCCTCCCTTTTAAAGTGAAGAGAGGCATCTCTTCTAAAAAGAGATGACCTCTTGAATGGTTACGATTCCCCTTGATATTAATTGTTACCATTGCTGCCCTGCTTTTAAGTCTTTTATTGCTGCTTTATGGTAATTTTTAGGAATCGCTGCTTTAGTTTAGAATAGTCAATGCATATTAACAATGGTGATTATATTTTGTTTTGTATTATTTATATTTATTATTTTATGTTTATTACTTTATATTTTATTTGTTTATATTTTTTAATATATTTGTTATTATTATTATTATATATATATTTTAGTATTTATATATTATGATTGATGATATTTAAATTGTCAATATTATAGTATATATAATTATAATGTTATCTTGCAATAATTATAATTGTAATAATATTAAATTGTTATGAATCTTATTTATTTATTTGTATTTCAATGTTTTATATTTTACTGTTGCAATTTTGGAGGACATGACATTGTTATACTCTTTATTGCACCTATGTGGAGTATTCGTCACATCCCGGAGGGATTTGCAGAAATTGAGTGGTTTGGTGATGCTGGCACTTCGACGTACCACCATCTTCTAATGTTTGATGGATGTAAGGATGCGATGGTTTGGGATCCGAGTGGTGACATGCTTGGCACTTCTTTTTGTTTGGGTCCTGAAGAGTTGTTTCACAACTTGTGACGCAGTGATGTTTATCAGAATGGGGCAATGGAAGTCAACAGGTGTGGAGATTGGTGGACTTCTAGTTTGGTTGTGGGATCCAGGAAATATTAGGCTTGGCAAATTGTTTCTTATGTGGAGAGTAATTAACAGAGCTACCGAGTTTAGCTTTCTCATTATCCAGTGGATGCAGTGGGGTTTTGGTAGAGCATCCTACAGGCTTATTTTGGATCTTGGTATTCAGTTGACAGGCCAGGGTGTTTAGGTGTGGATTGCTTGGGGAGTGTAACAACCCCAAAACTGGGTAAACAAAATTTTTTCTAATTTCACTAATAAGATACAAGGAAATACAATTAAATGACAAAGTAAATAACTATTCTTTTCATTCTAATTGAACATTTCATCATAAAGAAATAAAAGACACGATACATCATTGTTCTATTTTCCAAGTAAATAACAGAGTACGCTTTCATGATTACTTTTCTTCAAAATAAAAAGCAAGGTAAGAATCTTACAAGTTTCAAACATAGCTCGGAAGCTTTTGAGCAAATAGGAATAAGACTGTCCAGGATCTTCCCTTTCAAACCTTGGTTCATCAGAAGTCTTAAGGTGGAGGGGAAACATCACTCAGGTGCTTTTCCACCAACCACGGACTTATATTGCGGTCCCCCGCACGTTTACTGTTAAGTAGACGGCCCTCCCTTCTTCGAGGAGATTGGTTGGGTAACCGGTTCTGTATGACCAACTGAGCATAGTGTGTAATCCTACATAACTAAATCCTTGTGTCCTCACAATCTCAATCTAGCATGTAACCTGGATTACTGTGAACTGACAGTGTAATTCGTCTCACAGTCTAAGTGGACGTTAGGTATACTACACTACTTTGGCCAAAGCATTTCGGCAGTACTTATACTGACGGTCATCTATCACTTGCACTAAGTCAGGTTTGGTTTGACTTAAGGCTGCCTTATCCTACGCGTAGGTTGAGTCCTTCAGTGGGTAGTCAATCACCCTAGACTTCCTACTTCAACTACTTAAACAGGAAATGGAGTACAGTCAACAAGGGGTCCCTCTGGTACTTCCCAACATGGAAATCTTTATCCATGGAGTACGTAGCTTTCTCTAGTTAACCTATTTAACTCTAAAGCTTTAGACTACCTTGGTTCTGAATCCACCCTCGTCCTAGTATTAATAACTAATCCCTTTCCTTTACTTAAGGAATTCAAGCAGTATTCAAGCAATACAAATTATAAGGTACTTTACTAAAAGTAAACAAATATTTCCCTTTCAAATTCATCTATGATTTCAAATGATTCGTTTCAACATGCTTTTAAGTTATTCCAATTCATCAAGTTCTCTAAGCTATTTCAAAAGCTTTTCTAAGGAAATTAAACTATTCCCCAATTTGACCAGCTCTTTAAGCTATCTCTTAAATTCAATAAGCCTTTTCTAAGGAATTAAACTATTCCCAATTCAGCAATTTCATAGAACATAGAGGTTTCTTATTATTTTTCCTTTCATAAAGCAAGACATAATCAAGCAATCTAATCATACATTTTAAAATAAATAACAGAAAATCTATCAACATATATCTCATGCCTGATTTCCTTTTGCGTATGAGCTTGATCGGTAACTTCAATCCTTGCTCCACCGTCCTTCGCAGCCTTCTCTCAGCTTAAGCAAAAACTACTTTCAGGTAAATGCAAAAAGTGTTCTCAGCAATACTGTCTCAATTGCAAATGATTTTCACAAAATGGCAATTTTCACAAAATGGCAATGGCTTTCATAAAAATGGCAATGGCTCTCATAGAATGACAATGGCTTTCATAAAAATTGAATTCCAAAACACAGAAATACCACAGCACTGTATTTCGAATTTTCCAAGGCAAGGAGAGTGAAATGAAAAGATTGAGTGTCTTTCAACAATGAGTGAGAACCTATTTATAGGTTTCGAATTCTCATGTTTCCTACCTTGTAGGCATGAGAATTCGACACCTCTCATTTTGAAAATGTCAAAATTCGCAGTGGCAGTCACACAGCAAAAGAATTGATGATTCAACATAATTTCTCAAGAATGTTTCAACATATCACATGCCAAATTCGTGGATCAACCACGTACAGGTTTAGTCACTGGGAAAAGCCCTTAAAAATGGCGAACTGAAGAACAAATGGCGTTTGGATTTTGCTGCTGAAAACGTCAAGGGTTACGCACACACAGTTCATGCCTCCTTCCACCCACGCGTCCCAGACCGGTGGCGTTCAAGCATCCGCGACCAGGTCTAAGCTACGCGAGCTGGGCGCGGATTAATCTCCATTGTTTTCCACTGTTTTTCTGGTTCAAACAGTCGCGCGATTTCTTCCCATGAAGAAATCCGCGATTTTTCAGTTTATTCAAACATTAACTTTAAATCTTTAAAAAGTCTATAGTTCATACTTACATTTCCATAAATGATTTTTATAAATTTACATTGGCCTTTACAAAATTTCGAAATTCTTTTTCCTTTTAAATATTTTCCAAGTATTTCAATATTTCGAAATTCCTTTGTATGGTTTGCAAAGTATTTACCAAAGACTATGAAAGTCTTATTACCTTTATTTCCAAAGGTAAATAAACTCAAATACCTTTATAAGATAAATGTAAATTTAAATGCCAAAGATTATAGTTTATATAAAATCTTTCCAAAGTTTTAGGTATTTTAATATTTTCATTAAAATGTATTAATATATTTTATATTATATTCAATACAATATTATTATAGTTTTTAACTTACCTTTCTTTTAATATATAAATATATCTATATAATATTCAAAATATTATATTAGATATATTAATATATTATATTACCGATAAAACTATAATAACATCGATATTAAATATATTATTAAATATATTAATTAACTTACCCAGTTTACACTTAAATATATCTATACATGTTTATTTTCAAATCTCCAATTACGTGTATTATAGGCCAGTCAGAGCACCTCTAATAGACGTAATTGCATAAACACGTATTTATACATTTAACCGTAAATTCCAGGCATCAGTAACTTATCAGTTCACATTTCACATTCAAGGCTCACAGAACAGTAAGTCAGTCAATCAAGAAACACCACTCATAAAGCATGAAGAAGTAATCATAACTCCTAAGCCTAAGGATGACTTATCATGACAACTTAATCTGACTCAGTTCCTAAAATCCTCAGTGAAGTGTGTGTATGCTCATACGATCAACTTTACCGGTTAGTCGACCAAGTTCCTCTTCCTGAGTGATATTTCCCCTCCACCTGGAGGAATAGCTCCTGTTCCTGCATCCATGGCACAAAACCACGGCAGTCAAATGCTCACAATATTTGCAGTATATATATAAATCAAATATATAAAACAAGACTAATTATTTTCCTCTATTCATTGTTTTATTCAAGAATAACATCAATCAAGAATACAGAATGAGCCAAACATAACATGTAAACAGGATTTCATATTGTCAACAAAATTCAATCACATTTATTCATTCAAAACCTTCCTTACAATCAGAATGCTCTAAACATTACTAGAATAGTAACTATACAAATTCCGGGGTGTAACATACTCCCCCCCTTATGATTCATCGTCCTCGATGACCAAAGGTATTATTCAAAGCATAAAACTAAACAAAATCTTTATTGTTCAGCATTCTCAAAAACTTCAAGAATGTCAGGAAATCTTCTACGGATTTCCGTATAGTCCTCCCAAGTTGCTGAGTCTTCCGCATACTGGTCCCACTGAACCTTGCATTGTGAGACTTCACGGTTACGTAAGTGTAGCTTACGTATTTCCAGCACCTTGACGGGCTCGAGAGTTATTATTCCTGGATCCCTTACCTGTAAGGCAGTCCAATCAATAACATGATTATCTCCAGCAATATACTTTTTAAGGTAAGATACATGGAAGACATTATGCATTCTAGCAAGAGCGGGTGGCAAAGCGATTCGGTAAGCTACAGGGTTTACTTCTTCTAAGACTTCAAATGGTCCAACATAACGTGGAGCCAATTTAGAATTCTTTCCAAAGTTAAAGGAACTTTTGTGAGGTTTCACTCTCAAAAGTACCTTGTCACCTATGACAAAACTTCGTGGCATTCTCTTAGCATCTGCATAACTTTTCTGTCGACTGTTAGCCTCTGCTAACCTTTGCTTAATAATCTTAACTTGTTCTTCCATTTCTGCTAACATTTCTGGCCCAAGACTTACTCGATCCTCAAGTTTATCCCAACTTATAGGAGTTCGACACTTTCGACCATACAAAGCTTCAAAAGGAGCCATTTTAATTGCAGAATGATACGAGTTGTTATATGCAAATTCAACCAAGGATAAATAGTCTTCCCACTTATATTGCTGATCCATGCAATATACCCTAAGTAGGTCTTCCATAACTTGATTTACCCTCTCAGTTTGCCCATCCGTTTCCGGATGATATGCCGAGCTAATGTTTAACTGCGTTCCCAATGCAGAAAACAAGGTTTGCCAAAACCTAGAAGTGATGCGTGCATCCCTATCCGATATAATCTTCTCAGGAATACCATGCAACCTAAAAACTTCTGTACAAACTTTCTTGCTATGACCGGTGCTCCATCGGTTAGATTCCCTGGTATGAAGTGTGCTACCTTAGTTAGCTTGTCCACTACTACCAAAATGGCGTTATGCTTGTTCCTAGACATTGGCAATCCTTGCACAAAATCCATACTTATAACCTGCCATTTCCTTTCAGGAATATCATGAGGATACAACAATCCTGCTGGATGATGATGTTCAGCTTTTACTCTTTGACATTCAAGGCATTGAGCTACATAATTTGCGGCATCACCTTTCATTCCTTTCCAGAAATATAATGGTTTTACATCAGCCATCATTTTGGTTACTCCAGGATGTCCAGAATATGGTGCCTCATGAATTTCTTTCCATACAAGATTTCTCAATTCTTTGATATCAGGCACATACATCCTATCCTTGTACCTTAGTACTCCACTGGATTCGAATTGATACCCTTCATACCTAGAGTCTAAAGGATTCTTAATGAGTGCCTGCTTAACCTGTAAGTAAAATTCATCCTCTTTGCATTTCAAAAGCACTTGTTCCTTGAAGTCGCTTTGAATTGTCACAATAGATGCAATATGGCGTCTTCTACTTAAGGCATCAACAAATCTATTTTCCTTTCCTTTAATATAATTAATATTAAAGTCATAATCTGCTATTAACTCCAACCATCTTCTCTGTCTAGCATTTAGATTAGGTTGAGTAAAGAGATATCTTAAACCATTGTGATCTGTTTTCAATTCAAATGGCTTCCCGAGCAAGTAGTGTCTCCACATCTGTAAAGCATGTACTACTGCTGCCAACTCTAAATCATGCGAAGCATAATTCATTTCGTATGGCTTTAATTTCCTGGACTCGTAAGCAATTACTTGTCCTTCTTGCATCAACACACCTCCTAATCCTTCTCCACAAGCATCAGTTATGACTGTGAAGCTTCCTTCAGGATCTGGTACTTTTAGAATTGGTGCGGTGGTTAACTTTTCCTTGAGAAGATCAAACGCCTCCTGGCACTTCTCATTCCAGGCAAATCTCTTACCTTTCTTTTGTAAAGATGTTATAGGGAAAGCAATTTTTGAAAAGTTTTCCACAAACTTCCTATAATATCCAGCTAATCCCATAAAACTCCTTACTTCAGACACGCTCTTGGGTACAGGCCATTGCATAACTGCTTCTATTTTTGCTGGGTCTACTTGTTGTGACCTTTTTCACACATCACCCCATCAAGATGGGGACCCCCTAAATTTTGCTCCATTCTGGTCTTTTGGCTTTGGTTCGCTCTCTCTCTGGTCTCTGGTCCTTCCGGGGATGTCCCGTTGTTTGACCCAGGTTGAAATTTTGGTTAAGTCTGTGTAATTAGGGTTTTCATCCTTCAGGCTTATTTAAGGTCAAATTGAGTTATAAAATTGAAATCTAAGCTTAGTGCAGCAGTCAGAAGACTTCCAGCAGAGTCCCCCTAAATTTTCACTGTATTCCGGCAACTTACTATTTTTAGTAAGTATTCAATTTGGGACTATTTTATTGAGATTTTGGAATTTTGTCAGTTCCACTGCATCCGGGTAACATCAAGCTGCCTACACGTAAATTTTGAGCCAGATCAGACGACTTGCTATTTTTGGCAGTTCAGGCTGTAAGAGTCAAATTAGGGTTTCTACATGAGCTTTTCAGATGCATGTCTGGAGAATCCTTCTGGGTTTTCCAAAACCTTCGCAGTGATGTAACATGCAAACCGAGACGACCACTTTCAGAGTTCAGCCTTCGGAGGCTATTTTTAGGGTTCGCATGCAGTGTTTTTCAACGCATGTCGGGTTTTTCTTTATGGGTTTTTCGAGAGCTTCGCAACGGTGTGACTTGCAAGCGGAGAAGATCAAAGTTTAAGGACTTACTATTTTTAGCCAGTGCATGCATGCAGACCAGTTTTCTGGGTTTTTCTGGGTTTTTTGAGATCCCACGGGCAATATGACATGCAAAACCATCCGGCAGTGGATGAGTCACTTTTTCAGGCAGTTTCTATTTTTAGCGGGTACACTCTGGCAGCCGCCCAACACTCCAGTTCAGCAAGCAGAACGACATGCAGAAGGAACGAGGACAAACGGAGACCGTTCGGGATACATGCAAGTCAAATTAGGGTTTCCACTTTTATAGGGGGTAAAATCCAAAAATAGCCGAAACAAAGTACCCCACCCATGTCAGCACACTTCAAGGTACCTGCTGGCAAAATTTGAGCAAAGTCGGAGAACTTACTATTTTTAGTAAGTCAGGGCACGACTATAAATAGCAGGTCTGCACCCGAGGTTGGCATCAGAGTGACCCTCAAGCTATCAAGATCAAGCGTTGCAACTTTCAGGCAAAACGGAGCTACTGAAGTCAAAAAGTCAAACTTACTATAAATAGCAGGTGGCTATAAATAGCAGGTCAGGGCAGAGGACTGGCAGAACAGGTTCACTAGGCAGAGAATATCATCTGATGAAATTTTCAGGCAAAACGGAGCCTTAGAGGTTGAAAATCAAGGGATTTGCTAAAAATAGCACAACTTGCTAAAAATAGAATGCGCCCAAAGAGGAAGGAGAGAGGTGAAAAGTTTCTAAGTCATGAAAACGAAAGTGGAACCTATGAAATGCGCCCATGGTGAAAATGAAAGCTCACATGTTGAAATGCGCCCACCTTGATGACTCTCTCAAATTTCCTAAGGCATGAAAACGAAAGTAGCCCCTTCCAAATGCGCCCATGGTGAAAATGAAAGCTCACATGTTGAAATGCGCCCACCTAGCAAAACAGAAGCATGGGGTCTCATTTGCGCCCAAGGAAGAAGAGATGCCTTGAAAAAGTTCTAAGGCGTGGAAAGTGAAAGCTCACATGTGTAAATGCGCCCTCAAGAGAAAATGGAAGCTTGGCCTAGCATTTGCGCCCATGATGAAGAGGAGATGGCCGAAATTTTCCTAAGGCATAAAATGAAAGTAGGGAGGTCAAAATGCGCCCTCAAGAAGATAAAGTGGCTAGGACTTGAAAAAACGTCTAAGGCATGGAAATGAAAGCTCAAGACCCCATATGCGCCCAAGGTTGCTGGAGAAAATTTCCTAAGGCAACGAAATAAAAGTGGAACCTAGCAAATGCGCCCTCACCTTGAAAGGATATTCTAAGTGTTTGAGAATTTTCTAAGTGAGAAATTAAGGCTTGCATGAGTAAAATACGCCAAGGTTGCTGGAGAAAATTTCCTAAGGCAACAAAATAAAAGTAGACACATGAATATGCGCCCAAGTTGAAGTGGAGATTTTTTTAAATTTTTCTAAGTGTGGAGAATGAAAGTGGCTCATGCTAAATACGCCCTTGATTGAAAATGTTTCTAAGGCGTGGCAAGGGTAAAAGCTAGCAAAATAAAACATCACTGATAGAAATACGCCCAAGATGTGAGATGACAGGAGAAAATTTCTAAGTCGCAAAAAAATAAATGCCAAGGGGTCAAGTGCGCCAGAGGTGTAAAGTGAGGAGTTTTTTTTTTTAAATGAAATAAATATTTCATCAAGAATATACGCCTATGGTAGAGAAAATGTTAGACATATTTTCTAAAAGCAAAATAACATTTCACTGGGGAAAAATACGCCCTTGGCATGGAAGGATGATTTGATGAGTTTTAAAATTCTCCAAAGGCAGTTGAAAGTTAACGAATTTTTTTAAGGGGAAGATTTTGATATCGATGAATATTTTCCATGGGTCAAGTGAAAATCAAATGAACCCGTTTAAAATGCACCCATGAGTTAACAGAGTTTGAAAATTAATTTCCTAAGGGAAATTTTAATATTTTCAGAGGAAATTCGTTTTGCCTAGATTATTTTCCTGACGGAAGTTAAATCTCAAAGGTGAATTATTTCGAGCAGGCGCAAATAATTTTTAATCACCCGGAGTTGAACATTTTAATGAGAGAATTTAAAATGTCTAAGGCAAATTTTATGAAATCGAGGATTTAAATGACAGACATTTTAAAAGTTGGAAATATATTTACAACTCCCACGAATTTTTTCGAGTTGAATTTATTTAAACACTGCGAGATTTTAAAATGGAATTCAAGTGATTGTTTTTCTCGCGAGCTGTTAACTGGCAGACTAAGAGGAAAATTCGAAATTTGAAGAAGAAGGAATCATTATTAATGGCGACTGCCATAATGACCGGCTGACGACTAGCCCACTACTGCGCTTGAATTAGAAGATTCCGAACGAAGATAGTGGAAAATTGATGAAGGTGCTAAAAATAGCCCCAGCACTACTTAGCAGGATTCTCCGGGAAAAGTTATTTAAACAATCTCTTCTCTCATTTCTCCTCACATTGTTTCGAAGTTGAAGTTGCTGAAGAAGTTCTTGAGAGATTGAAATATTTTCCAAGTGGTTGAGGAGAGAAATTCTGTGAGAGTTTATTTTATTTCGGAGTGTTGAGTTGCTGAAAGTACGAAGTGCTGGAGAAATTTTCATTTGCCGAGACTCTTTCTTTCGAAAAGCTGAAAGTGTGTTGCTGCGACTTCGAAGTTGAAGGTTGAAGTTATTTTCCGGAGTTGCTGGAGAATTTAATTCTCAAAGAGCTGAAAGTGGAGTTGCTGCGAAGTTTAAACGTTGAGAAGTTGAGGAAGTTGAAATTTCATATTGCTGGCAACTCTTTATTCCTCTAACTGCTGAAGTTGACAAAGTGAAGTCAAGGTTCGAACTATTTGTGCTGGAGAAATTAGCTACATTGCTGAAAGTTATTAGCTTGCTGCGTTTTTTCTTCACCAGTCAGAAGTGCAGTTGCTGAGAGTTGTCTCTAAACTCAGAGATTTTTATACAGTACGAGGTTTGGAGTTAGAAATTTATGCTGAAGAATTTTATTTTCAAAGCTAACTCCGTATTCGCAGCCATCTCGGGAATTGTTTTATTTTATTAAAAAAATCTGCAGTCTAGCTTATTCTTCTATTTTATTTTGCAGATGGCTGGCGCAAAGGATGTTGCAGGAACAAGCAGAGCCGCAGGCAGAGCTGCAAACACTGAAGCAGGCAAGGCTGGCTCATCCCGGCAGGCAATGATTAAAAGGCTCGCTAAGCCATTTCTCCCAAAGTCAGCAATAGTTTCAAAGTTGGCGGGATTAAATGACACCAACCTTGGTTCATTTAATCTAAATGCACTCAAATCGAGGATGTTCGGGCTAGGGGGCCATCAACCATCCGTCACGGCACATAATATAATGAAGAGTGGGATCTACGCAGCTGCTAGTTTTCCGCCAGCAATTCAGTGTCCGGAGCTAATTATGGAGTGCGCCAATCACTACAAGCCAGAACGTAGGACGATTGTCTCTCCGGATGGTAAACTGCTCGCCAACTTCACACCGGATGCCATCGGAGAGGCATTTGGGATTCCAACTGCTGAGGAGATGTTATACAGAACAAATAAGAGGGCAGATAAGATGTACTCTTCCTCTTTCGAAAGAGTCACTGCAGTCATCAACAGAGTTTGGATGCAGAAGCCGAGGCCACCCCGCACTAAGCTCCCAAAGCAGATAATTGCCGAGGACGTGAAACAAGAATACTGTGATTTGATAATGATGTTGAGCCGGGTAAATGGGAGTGCACAGGCTTACATTTTCGAGCCTTGGATGTTCTACTTCATCGAGATCATCTTGGAGGGAAAGGAGTGTGTCGATTGGGCTAGGATGATTAGCAACCACATCGATGAGCAATTCAGGAGCTTGAAGGTGACGAAGACTTTCTACATGAGCTCATATGTAATTTACATGTTGGCCAGAATGACTAAGTACAGAGGGATTTCGTACAAGGAGCCAATCGGCTGTGCCCCTGGTCAATTCAAAATTCATGAAGCCTGCACACAGCTACATTTGGCTAACATTGCCAACTATAAATGGGCAAATGATGCATTCACAATGCACATTGCGAGGACGCTTCAGCAGAGGACGCAGTAGAGAATATCTAAAGAAGCACAGACACTGATTGAGGAATATGGGTATTGGCTCATCCAATTCCCGAAATTCACATATATTAGGCTGCAGGGGTTCACTTCGTATCCGTATCGGTTACCACGATACCCCACTGATCACATAGTAATGCTTGAGGTATCTAGGCAATTGATTGCCTACGATAAGATTCAGAAAAGGAAAAAGAAGGGTGGACTTGATTTCCCTATCACCATGGGAAATTCCATTGAGGTGTGTCCCTCTTTGCAGGCAGCCCGAGAGGCAGAGGACGAGCTGCAATCTTATCATTTGTCATATCACACAGGCAGGCAGGATTTCGATCCTTACAGGAACATCCGGATGATACAGAACGTTGAATACCGGCACAGAGCTCATCTGGAGGACTTTTGGGCAAATGCAGTGGATGAGGCTGAGATAAGAAGAAGGATGTTTTCCAGACTTCCTCTCAAGTTGATTAGAGAATGTGAGATTATTCCAGTTCCCGACCAGGTGGAGGAGGATGTCAACGTCATGCAACCCGACTATGGGTCAGTTAGGGATACTCCTGTCCCACCACCTGATTGGTCCGAGCCAGAGATCATGGACTTGGACACTCTTTCTATCCCGGTGATGACTTTTACCAGGACTTGGGTCGACAGACATGTATGCAGACTTAAGAGCAAGTCGATCGCCCTTACTTATAGCTTGATGGGTGACCCAAGGCCGTTATCGGTAAAAAAGGGGAAACAAATTGCTCAGACATCGAGGGCACAAGTGGAAGTGCCAACCCAACCGATACCGTTGAGGATAGAACAAGCATCACCCGTGCACTCACAAACTCAGTCTTCGAGTTTGAGAGTGGTTTCATTATTTGCCGATCAGAGGGCAGGATTAGAGGAAGAGCAGGGACTTGAGGAGGTAGATCAGCCCAACGCCCGGGAATCAGCTAGTGTCAGTCTATCCAGGGGCGGCCAACAGGAGGAGGAAGAGGAAACAATGGCCGACACCCATTTTCAGCAGATGTTGGACACGGCTTTGGAAGAAGAGGAAAACACAGAACAGGGGACCCAAGGGTCGGGAGATACCCAGCTTATAGAGGAGGATGAGCCTGAGCAGACCAGTGCAAGAAGAGAGGAAGTGCACGAGATGGAGGCAACAGAAGAACAGCCCCTTGTCATTTGTAATCCATAGCAGACAGTGCCTGATTGGCTTTCCGACAGAATGAGGAGAGAACCCGAGGATGACACGGATCCGGCCATTGAGATGGAAGAGTTCCTCAGGAGGATCAGTGCGCCACCAGAGAAGAAAAGGGCCCGAAAGTTTTCAAAGATCTCGACTGACGAGTCAGGCTCTCGCACGCTTCAGGTGGCTATTCCGAGGGAAGATTGTGATCGAACCGAGGAGAGGCCTGAAAATTATGTGATCACCACAGTAGAGTTGGGTCGTCCTACGGGAGCCCAAGTTATCGAGGAGTTCGATAACTCCTATCAGGCATTGAAGGATCAGTTGCTCCGCACGGAGGGGAAGTATAAGAAATTGAAGAAAGAGCACAAAACCTTGATAGGATATATGCAGAATCTAGCACGTCCAGGTGAACCAGCAGACCCGGCAGTAGAACGTCCATCGGAGCTTCCGAATGAGTCAGTTGTTGCCTTAGAGGATTTGAAGAAAATGGAAACGGAGGCGGACAAGTGGGTTAGCCGTGTTCATACTGAGACAGGGAAATTCATGGAGGACCTTGCCGATGCTTATCGACAGGCCTCAAATATTTTGGCACGGATGGATATAGTAGATCAGGCCTGGGGTGATACTCGCATCTATCAAACGAAGACTGTACTTCGTTTGGGGGCTTTGATGCATGTACCTCTAGAAACCTTAGTGGATGGAGGTGTAATTCAGAGAGGTGATAGGTACGATTTCACCAGTTGGTACTCCTCGGTGGTCACAGGCCGTGGATTTCACGACGCAGCAAGGGCAGATTCAGCTAAGGTGAGGAAAGCAATGGGCAACATCTTGGGGGGAGTCCTCAATACATTAGAAGCCATATTTGCTAGAAAGTTGGTCCCAGAGGAGATAACTGCTGATGGCTTGAAAAGTAGACTGCCTCCATTCTTCTCAGCTGCGAGGTCACTTGTCCTGGATGACTTTGAGAATGTCTCCACGTTCTCTAGTATAATTCAGCATACCCAGGACGCCTTGGTGACATGGAGAAAATCTTGCATCAGATACAGACAGACGGTAGCAGTCTTGGAGTTCCAGCTCAACCATGTTCCATCGATCTCTACACAGGAGGTTGAAGCAGTATTGGCCCGGTTGATCGAGTTTGCTATCCGGGAGAAGGCCAGTGGGAACGCGCTGCTTGATGAAGATCTTCTTGATGATGGTAGTGGGCATTAATTGCTCATTATGATTCCTGCAGGGGAGTGGAGAATATTCTGTGCATTCATTGCCCACTCCTCTCTGTGGCGGTTTTTAGGGCAGAAACCCTAATCAGGGCATATGTGGCTCGATCTGAGCCCTTCATTGTAATTTGATCTGAACCGTCCACTGAATTGGACTTATTATAAAAGGGGCATCCCCCCTCATTTGTAATCTATTAGATAGAGATTAGATCAAGAGTTGAATCAGAGCTAGAGAGTAGAAGGCATATAGCATTTAGCTTAGAAGTTAGCTTTAGATTGAGGAGGGAAGAAAACTTTCCTTTGAAAGTTTTGTAAAAGGTTGTTGTGAACACTTTTCATAATACAAAGAGTTTCATTGCTTGGTGATTTCTTCTTTGTTATGAGTAGCTAGCAAGGCCATTTCGTCTTTCCAATTCAAGGTAGATAGAGTAAAATAGATTTTATTTCATGCAAGTAGTTGTTAATTGTGGAGTGTGGCGTGGTGATTTAAGCATATCTTCCTCATCCATACCACTAGCGGGCTTGCTGATGGTAAGTTCGCCTTGCGTGGTCAACTGGAATATCAGCACTTAACTTCGATTATGGTTCATATGTTTGTATGCGTCGTATTGACGGTATGAACGTGTTGCGTCATAGTTTGAACACTTTTCTCATCCTTTGAAGATTGCACCAACTTTGTCGGAGTTGTTCGAAAGAAGACAAAGCAAAGTTTGGTTTGAAGATTGTTTCAGTCGATCTTCGTCCTCCACCCTTTAGAAGTAGATTTGTAGAATCCCTATCCCTATCCCCTCTAAATTCTGCATTTCCGAGTCAGTCTAGATATCAGAACCATATTGCCAAATCATTCATGTCCTAATTGCTTCACAAAGTTGAACAACTACGTAAGTCCCCTTGAAATAACCAGCAAAACACATCAACCAACTGAGTCTATTCGCAATAAAAGGAACCTTGGAGTCGAACACATGAACTTTCAAGCAATCTTAGCATGTGGGACACTTTGATCAAGAGAGAATAGAGTGACCGTTGGGCAACTTTATTCTGTGCTGGCGTTGTCATAAAAAGCACGTCAACACTACTGCTATTCCTTCAGCTGAAATAACATGGCCCAAATAGTGCACTCTTTCTTGAAAGAAAGTACACTTGGACAGTTTCCCATAAAGCTTGTGCTCTCTTAACCTTTGTAACACCATCTCAAGATGTTTACAATGTTCTTCTTCATTCTTGGAGTAAATCAATATGTCATCTAGAAAGACTAACACAAATTTGTCCAAGTAATCTCTGAATACGCTATTCATGAGATTCATGAAGGCTGCAGGCGCATTAGTTAAACCAAATGGTAGAACTGTGAACTCATAATGTCCATAGCGAGTTCTAAATGCTGTTTTGAAAATATCTTCATCCTTCACTCTCAGCTGGTGATATCCGGATCTCAGATCTATCTTTGAAAATACAGCTGCACCTTTCATTTGATCAAAGAGGTCATCAATACGTGGCAATGGGTACTTGTTCTTTACCGTTGCTTTGTTTAGCATTCGATAATCGATGCATAAACGTAATGTACCATCCTTCTTTTTGAAAAATATTACTGGTGCTCCCCATGGTGATACGCTAGGTCGTATTAACCCTTTGGACAGCAGTTCATCCAACTGTGCTTTCAATTCCATGAGCTCAGTTGTAGTCATTCTGTAAGGTACCTTAGATACTGGTTCAGATCCTGGCACAATGTCGATTGAAAAATCGAACACTCTCTTTGGAGGAAGACCTGGTAGTTCCTCTGGAAATACATCAGCATAGTCTCTTAAGATAGGATACTTCTTCATATCTGATCTGCCTGTTTCTTCCACTTCTCCATCTTCAAGTTCTTGAGAACTTTGAAACACAGAGTTTCCATCTTCTTGGCCTAGTTTCTCAATTTTGACTGCAAAAAGTTGACAACCTTTCTTCTTGGCTTTCATCAGCTGCATTGCTGTGATCTGCCGAACAGTCACTTTCCTGGGTATCCCTTGGATTTCTACAAGGTTTCCTAAATCATCAAGGCATTTTACAGTCTTGGCTTGGCAATCTACAATAGCCCTATGTCTCCACAGCCAATTCATTCCTAAGATTACATCATAGGATCCTAGAGGTGCGACATATAGGTTAACCTCAGTGGCAAAGTTGGGTAATTCTAACCTAGCCTCAAATAGACATTGGTCAACCCTTGCTCTTGTTTGGTTTGCATACTCTACATTCCATGCCTTTTCCATGTATCCTGCCTTCCTAGACAATTGTCTAGTTACCTTAGGAGAAACAAAATTTTCAGTTGCACCAGTGTCGATTAAAACAGAAATAGGTAATCCGAAAAGGTTACCTTGAACTTCGATCGGGGTGATTTGATGGTCCGCCTGCCGATCGTCCACTGCAGCATGAATCCTCTGCTGGAACATCGCCTGCTGCGAAGGCAAAGCATTTCCTCGTGACTGAGAGCTAGAAGTCTTATCAGGGCACTCACTTGCATAGTGGTTTCCCTTACAGATAAAACATCCATCCCTTGGTCCTTTCTTTTCAGGAATTATTCCTGACTTGCTTGTTCCATTTCCATCCTTGTTGGTGGTGTCATTCCTTTTCCTGTCTCCCTTGAAATCTTTTCCATTGAAGCGAGACCGCTTCCCTTTTTGCTTTCTGGAAGTGAAAGTGGAGTCTTCCTTCCTTGATGCCGTCTTGTTGCTCCCATCACTATCCTTCCTCTGATCCTTCCTATCTTGATAGTAGGAATCTGCCCTAAGCTTCTGTTCTTGACGGATAGCTTTTTCATATACAAGGTCCATAGTGGTTGGACCATGCATGTCAACCTCTCTTCCTATCCGATGATTTAAACCTAGAATGAACTTCCGAATTCGGAATCGTTCATCCTTGAGATAAACTGGCACATAGCGGATAAGGCGAGTAAATTTCTCCTAGTACTCGTGAACCGTCATGGTTCCTTGTTTCAGCTCCTGGAAGTCGGACAATTTCTGATCATAATACAGTTGAGGCAACCACCGGTTACGGAAGATTTCAACAAACTCGTTCCAAGTTAACTTCCATGAACTTAGGTTGAGCTCCAACTTTTTATTCATCCACCAGTTAGAAGCTTCTCCAGCCAACTGGTAGGCTCCCCAAGCAGCCTTGGTGACTTCATCGTAATCTCGGATTTCGAAGTACTTTTCCATTTGGACAAGCCATGCTTCGGCTTCGTCACCCCCAGCAGTTCCATCGAACTTGGGTGGATAAATCTTCTTCATATCCCTTGTTAATTCTCGGGATATCATCTTTCTGTTCTTATCCTTGGAATTGGTAGGAGACTTCTCTCTTTCTTCATGGTGTGAAGAATTTTCTTCTAACTCTTCTATAGTTATATCTTTTTCTCCTTTATCCTTGGCTCTTTCCTGCTCAAGGTTGGCTAGTCTAGCCAATATCTGGTCTAGCTTAGCTTCCATCTCAGCCGGTGGCAATTCTTCTTGCTGATTTGCTTTGGATTTATTTCGATTTCTTTTGTATACTTGAACCATAAGTTAAAGAAATTATAACCTGAAATTTAATTTCAAGTTAGATTAATTTTTTTTTTTTTTACTTTACTACTAAGTAAACATATAATCAAGCACCATTTAAACAAACAGAAGTTTTCACACAAAAATATTTGACATCGATTGATAGATAAACCTTGTTTTATTTATAGTAGGAGGATTTCAAAGAATCCATAAGATTTACATAGAACGACTATTCAAATAGTCAAGGGGTGAATACCCTTCCGATTCATTCTCGGATACATAACTAAGAGGAGTGTATCCTACAGATTGAGAGAGTTGTATTTCTCTTTCAATAAGTTCTTCCCTATCCCAAAATGGATAGTAACCCTCGGATTTATTGTCCGATACATATATTCGGGATGCAGTATCCTTTAAGTTATCTTCTTCTTTATGGTCCATTTGTTCATGAGACCATTTCTCCATTGGCGGTGTCCTTGGTGTGTATTCCTCGGACTCTTTACTTGAAGATATCATAATTACTTCCGCCATTGGGACAACTCTAGGATCCCTAAACATGAAGGCTGGACTGGAACTTCCTTCAGATGGCATATCTCTAGATAGAGATAAGGGTTTAGACTCTTCGGGTGCAACGGAGGGAAGGTAGTTGTACATTGCCTCCAGTTTCATCTTTCTCTTCTCACTATGGATTCGGGAAAGTGCGTTACTGAAGGTTTCAGTGTCACTCAACCAAATTGCGTTGTCGTAGTTGGTTCCTTCAATTGTTTTCACAATTGCCTCCTTTTCCTTCTTGGCCCTTAGGTAGCGTTCGTTTCCGATCACGGACTTTCTTGCCGTAAATCTGACATGTACCATCCTGACACAAGAATTTTCACAACATTAGGTAATGTTGGAAATGGAAAATTTGGTGAACTCATTTGTTCCAGAGCTAAACCTGGTAGCTCTGATACCACATGTAACAACCCCAAAATTGGGTAAACAAATTTTTTTCTAATTTCACTAATAAGATACAAGGAAATACAATTAAATGACAAAGTAAATAACTTTTCTTTTCATTCTAATTGAACATTTCATCATAAAGAAATAAAAGACACGATACATCATTGTTCTATTTTCCAAGTAAATAACAGAGTACGCTTTCATGATTACTTTTCTTCAAAATAAAAAGCAAGGTAAGAATCTTACAAGTTTCAAACATAGCTCGGAAGCTTTTGAGCAAATAGGAATAAGACTGTCCAGGATCTTCCCTTTCAAACCTTGGTTCATCAGAAGTCTTAAGGTGGAGGGGAAACATCACTCAGGTGCTTTTCCACCAACCACGGACTTATATTGCGGTCCCCCGCACGTTTACTGTTAAGTAGACGGCCCTCCCTTCTTCGAGGAGATTGGTTGGGTAACCGGTTCTGTATGACCAACTGAGCATAGTGTGTAATCCTACATAACTAAATCCTTGTGTCCTCACAATCTCAATCTAGCATGTAACCTGGATTACTGTGAACTGACAGTGTAATTCGTCTCACAGTCTAAGTGGACGTTAGGTATACTACACTACTTTGGCCAAAGCATTTCGGCAGTACTTATACTGACGGTCATCTATCACTTGCACTAAGTCAGGTTTGGTTTGACTTAAGGCTGCCTTATCCTACGCGTAGGTTGAGTCCTTCAGTGGGTAGTCAATCACCCTAGACTTCCTACTTCAACTACTTAAACAGGAAATGGAGTACAGTCAACAAGGGGTCCCTCTGGTACTTCCCAACATGGAAATCTTTATCCATGGAGTACGTAGCTTTCTCTAGTTAACCTATTTAACTCTAAAGCTTTAGACTACCTTGGTTCTGAATCCACCCTCGTCCTAGTATTAATAACTAATCCCTTTCCTTTACTTAAGGAATTCAAGCAGTATTCAAGCAATACAAATTATAAGGTACTTTACTAAAAGTAAACAAATATTTCCCTTTCAAATTCATCTATGATTTCAAATGATTCGTTTCAACATGCTTTTAAGTTATTCCAATTCATCAAGTTCTCTAAGCTATTTCAAAAGCTTTTCTAAGGAAATTAAACTATTCCCCAATTTGACCAGCTCTTTAAGCTATCTCTTAAATTCAATAAGCCTTTTCTAAGGAATTAAACTATTCCCAATTCAGCAATTTCATAGAACATAGAGGTTTCTTATTATTTTTCCTTTCATAAAGCAAGACATAATCAAGCAATCTAATCATACATTTTAAAATAAATAACAGAAAATCTATCAACATATATCTCATGCCTGATTTCCTTTTGCGTATGAGCTTGATCGGTAACTTCAATCCTTGCTCCACCGTCCTTCGCAGCCTTCTCTCAGCTTAAGCAAAAACTACTTTCAGGTAAATGCAAAAAGTGTTCTCAGCAATACTGTCTCAATTGCAAATGATTTTCACAAAATGGCAATTTTCACAAAAATGGCAATGGCTTTCATAAAAATGGCAATGGCTCTCATAGAATGACAATGGCTTTCATAAAAATTGAATTCCAAAACACAGAAATACCACAGCACTGTATTTCGAATTTTCCAAGGCAAGGAGAGTGAAATGAAAAGATTGAGTGTCTTTCAACAATGAGTGAGAACCTATTTATAGGTTTCGAATTCTCATGTTTCCTACCTTGTAGGCATGAGAATTCGACACCTCTCATTTTGAAAATGTCAAAATTCGCAGTGGCAGTCACACAGCAAAAGAATTGATGATTCAACATAATTTCTCAAGAATGTTTCAACATATCACATGCCAAATTCGTGGATCAACCACGTACAGGTTTAGTCACTGGGAAAAGCCCTTAAAAATGGCGAACTGAAGAACAAATGGCGTTTGGATTTTGCTGCTGAAAACGTCAAGGGTTACGCACACACAGTTCATGCCTCCTTCCACCCACGCGTCCCAGACCGGTGGCGTTCAAGCATCCGCGACCAGGTCTAAGCTACGCGAGCTGGGCGCGGATTAATCTCCATTGTTTTCCACTGTTTTTCTGGTTCAAACAGTCGCGCGATTTCTTCCCATGAAGAAATCCGCGATTTTTCAGTTTATTCAAACATTAACTTTAAATCTTTAAAAAGTCTATAGTTCATACTTACATTTCCATAAATGATTTTTATAAATTTACATTGGCCTTTACAAAATTTCGAAATTCTTTTTCCTTTTAAATATTTTCCAAGTATTTCAATATTTCGAAATTCCTTTGTATGGTTTGCAAAGTATTTACCAAAGACTATGAAAGTCTTATTACCTTTATTTCCAAAGGTAAATAAACTCAAATACCTTTATAAGATAAATGTAAATTTAAATGCCAAAGATTATAGTTTATATAAAATCTTTCCAAAGTTTTAGGTATTTTAATATTTTTTCATTAAAATGTATTAATATATTTTATATTATATTCAATACAATATTATTATAGTTTTTAACTTACCTTTCTTTTAATATATAAATATATCTATATAATATTCAAAATATTATATTAGATATATTAATATATTATATTACCGATAAAACTATAATAACATCGATATTAAATATATTATTAAATATATTAATTAACTTACCCAGTTTACACTTAAATATATCTATACATGTTTATTTTCAAATCTCCAATTACGTGTATTATAGGCCAGTCAGAGCACCTCTAATAGACGTAATTGCATAAACACGTATTTATACATTTAACCGTAAATTCCAGGCATCAGTAACTTATCAGTTCACATTTCACATTCAAGGCTCACAGAACAGTAAGTCAGTCAATCAAGAAACACCACTCATAAAGCATGAAGAAGTAATCATAACTCCTAAGCCTAAGGATGACTTATCATGACAACTTAATCTGACTCAGTTCCTAAAATCCTTAGTGAAGTGTGTGTATGCTCATACGATCAACTTTACCGGTTAGTCGACCAAGTTCCTCTTCCTGAGTGATATTTCCCCTCCACCTGGAGGAATAGCTCCTGTTCCTGCATCCATGGCACAAAACCACGGCAGTCAAATGCTCACAATATTTGCAGTATATATATAAATCAAATATATAAAACAAGACTAATTATTTTCCTCTATTCATTGTTTTATTCAAGAATAACATCAATCAAGAATACAAAATGAGCCAAACATAACATGTAAACAGGATTTCATATTGTCAACAAAATTCAATCACATTTATTCATTCAAAACCTTCCTTACAATCAGAATGCTCTAAGCATTACTAGAATAGTAACTATACAAATTCCGGGGTGTAACAGGGAGGACGGACTGTAATGTCCCCTTTTCCTAGATAGTTACCAATTGTAGAGGTTAGTCCATCACTTGGTCCCTGTGGACTAACAAGGTGGTTAGGGGGCCCTTTGAGGGCATTTGTGGACTTGGTTAGTCAATCATTTGAGCTTAGTCGGTGTTTTCCCAGCTCAATGTTTACTAGGGATTTCACAGTGTGCTTTCCAAAGCTTATTCAGACAATTTGACCATACTATTTTTAGTAAGTTACAGGGGGTCAATGTCTTGGTCAGTTGGCGATATTTCCATATCAAGAAAGTTGGCGGATTTTCACCATGAAGTTATCCAGGCATATCATGGTCATGGGTTTTAAATTTAATAGCATTAATAATAAAGTTAAATTAAATATTTAACTTATTACATTATTTATATATTTTAATGACTTATGATAAAAAGGCATTATAAGGGAGTTATAAAAGATTATTTTATAATATAAAGTTGAACACCAACTTAAGGGAGAGATAAGGCGGGAAATAAATTAAATAAAATATTTTAATTTGCCATCTTGTGCATGGGAATTGGAGGGAAATATAAAAGCCCTTTTGTGAGCTCATTTGCACATTCATGTTTTGGAAAAATTTGATAAGGGTTTTGTTGGTTGGATTGGAAAGTCTTAAAATATTGGCTTCATTGAGGACGAAAACCCTCATGAGAAACAGTATGCTATAGGAGTGAAAGATCTCCCAAGGTTGCTTGCAGATAGCTCCAATCGGGGGTTATGCATTTGCACACAAATGATTTCAGAGGATGATTCAATCCAGGATTTGAAGGATTTATCAGGAGCTTACAACTATATTGAACATCATTTTAGAGTAAAGGTATTTACTGAGGTTTATGAACAATTTTCAGAGTTGTTTGTTGTATGAAGTTGCCTCGTAGGCCGTACCCTCTAGAATGGAATTCCAGGTTTATATGATGAGTTTGGTGTTGTGGGTATCGTTTCAAAGGCTTCACTAGATTTGGGCGGCACCTCTTGCAAAGCACTTGAAGACTTAATAGTGGCAGTTTATTTTCTAAAAGTATTGCACCATGCTGGCAAGACATACAACTTCAGCAGAGGCATGTGGCTTTTCTTAGGCTAAATGCCTAGGGTTTGTGGTTGTAATCACTCCCATTTGAGGAGTCTAGGGTGAAGATATTGTTGTGCATCAGTTTCACGGTGGAGAAGTGAGGGTTTGGTGATTTTGTAGGCGATTTTGGAGTTACCATCTTGTTGGTTGCAGCTACAGCACATGGTAAATCTCCTAAAATATTTTGGGTATGTTAGAAAAAGACTTAGTTTTGGAAAAAAATGTATATTTTTCTCAAAGTATAAATCTGGAAATTTCAACCTCTTATATTCTTGAATATAACATTTTATTTGAGGTGATTATTGCTGCAAATCTCTTTATTACCTGCACTATATTTGTCTATCTCAAACTATTGCAAAATACATCTCAAAACATATCTGGAAACACAAAGAAAAAACAGACAACAGACAGGGGATGATTTGATCTATGACCTACTAGTTCATCTACTTGCTCTTGCTCCATAATATATGCTATCACTTGCACCAATTGTATAGGTACACCATTGTTCCCAAGGCAAGCTTTGATGTCTTGTCTAGGTATTCCACACAAATGGGATTTCATCTGATCATATGAATTTGAATATTTATCATCGCATCCTTGGAAAATCCAAATATACCCCCCACCACCTCGAACCGATTGTATCATATCAACATACTTCTATAGAGAAGAACTCAGATCTGTTTTGAATTTAGGTCAGGCTGTGGAGTTAGAACTAGTTGCCATTGCAATTCTTATGGCAATAAATGTTACAAACAACACATTCAAAACCTAGCTCTTTCAATACATTTGTAGAAGAATGGAAGAAAATGAAAAAAAGAAATCAAAGAAATTGTTTCATGTTTGTAAAACAAAAATGGAAGAAAAAACAAAAAAGTAAGAAAACTTACCTCTTTGTAAAAATATTCTTCCATGTTCTTCTTGGAAGCCAATGGACACTTGCAAATACATAGGAATGGTAATACAACTATTGTATAAGCTTCAAAGATCAATCTTCAGCTCCCTTTGTTGATCCAACAAACAAAAATGAATGTTTAGCCTTTTTGAATGATATTTGTTCTTTGCAATAGAAATGAGCTGAAATGAACTTATTTTGGTGTTTGAAATGTTTTAGAAGTGACTTTTAGTGTTTGAAATCTATTTTAGGGCATCCAAGTCAAAGTCAAAGTCAAAGCATGAAAAATTAAAAAAAAAAGCATTAAAAAAGGCATAGGAGATTGACGAATTTGACTTGGGCTTGCATGTTTTCCCCTAGATCCTTCCTAGGTTCATCTAAATTCATCCTAGATGAACCCAACCCCACAATACCAAATCCTGCTTGAATTTGTAGGTGGATCAGACCAGTTCATGGATCCAATTCGAATGGGACCTGGATCTGGCCAGTCTACAAGCAGGTGGATTCAGTAACATAGGAACTTGTAATGTAGGTATGTAAGCAGATGATCAAATTCCTGAATGCTAACTTACTTTTTCTAAGCTCAGTCCATGGTATATGTGGACTGCACATATTCAAGTATTGATGCACATAAAATCTTTTTTCCTAGGGGAAAAATATGTGCATTATGAAGTTGCTGTAAAAAATTTCTCATAGAAAAAAGGTAAAATGAAATAGAGCATCATGCGAAGACATTGGCCATTTCAAGTGAGTAAAGCTAAGAAATGTTGAACAACTTTATTTCTTATTAGATTATCATTTCTTTTCTTAGGAAATTAAAAAGAAAATGATGGATTTTAGTCGTGGTTGATCATATCAGAAAAACAAGATCTATTATTTGCTATATGTTTCGTAAAACTAAAGATACATAGACATCACAAATACAATTTTTTTAAAGTGATTATGGTGGACTAGAAAATTTGTATATGTATAATAGCACAAATGTAATTTTTATGAGCCATTTGTTGAAAATATTTCATGTTTAAGGACATGGTTGAATTTTAGCACCATTAACAAATAGTAAACTTATAAGCAAAGAGGACAAATTAGACATGGAAAACATCTAGAGGTTTTTGTGGCTACCATGCAGACAAATTTGGGAATTGAAGCATCCATTTGTGGAGTTTTTGTACAAAATAACAAAATTTCATTCCAATGAATGATTCCACTTATTTCCTTATATAGGTACAATGAATCCATTCCCTTGCATTTCAATTTGAAGAACTTCTAGGTAAAAACACAAATCCCCTTTGAAATGTTTGCATGACAATAAAATAGTTAAGGAAATAGAAAAAAATATTTAAGATTGTTCAAATATTTCTACAAATTGGCATAAATAATCTTTAGGTAAAGTGGAATGGTTCTATATCATAGTAACGAGACTTAAGACTCGGATAGGGTGACTCGACTCAGGACTCGGCGCTCAGACTCAACGCAAACTTGGCAAAATTAAAAACCTAGAAATTTAGAGATTTTTAAGGATTTAAAACTTGTTCCAAGCACCCTTTATTGAATAAACCTTAAAGACACAATAACATCATTAAATAGAAGCAAATTTGATCACATGCACAAGTATACATCGATCACATAAGTATAAAGTACACAAATTGTAGTTGAGCTGCTGAAGGAAATAATACACTTAGATATATAAATATAGTCAAATGTATACAAAACTCATGGAATATGAAATCCATGACATCAAATGTTCCAAACAAATATGAAATATCAAAACAATAACTACAAGTCTATGGCTCAAAGGAGTCTACATCCTTCCTACGAAGGCATCTAAGGTGGGTCCTAGATGATGTAGCAACTGCAGCCATAGTCTCTGCTTGTGACTCCATGCCACCCTCACTAACTTTAGTTGTGGATGTGTTTGCTTGTGCTTTAGCCTCCTCCTCTACCATGGCTATAGCCTTAGCCTCTCTATTTGCCTAGTCAACCCAATCAAGGTCCTCGTCACTAACACAAGTATACATCGATCATATAAGTGTAAACACAAACTGTAGTTGAGCTGCTCAAGGAAATAGCACACTTAGATATATAGTCTAAGACTCGAATGCATACAAAACTCATCGAATATGAAATCCATGACATCAAATGTTCCAAACAAATGTGAAATATCAAAAGATTCAAAACAATAACTAGAAGTCTATGGCTCAAAGGAGCCTGCATCCTTCCTACAAATGTGTCTAAGATAGGTCATGGATGATGCAGTGGCCATAATCTCAAGTATCAGAGCGATTTCCCTAATGGGGTTGAGGGGCAGTGCCCTTTGTGGGGGTCTAGGCGCAATGCCTCTAGTGGGGTCAAGGGGTAGCGCCCCTTGCAAGGGTATGGGGGCAATGCCCCTTGTGGGGGTTTGGGGCAGTGTCCCCAATGGAGTCAAGGGGCAACGCCCCTTGCGGGGGTCTGGGGGCAATGCCCCCAGCGGGGTTGAGGCGCAGTACCCCTCGCGGGGTCCCAGGGCAGCGCCAAATTAAGACCTCCAAAACCATACAAACCTTCATGGTGTATATCATTTTGCATTTGCAATAAGTAAAAAAAAAACAAGTTTTAACTTTAAATTTCATGTAATTTTTGCACTTTTCAAACCTTGCCTGCTGAGTCCTGCTGAGAAGACTCGCCTAGACTTAGCGAGTCTGGCGAGTCCGCCAGATTCAACGAGTCCAGCCAGGACTCGGTAGGACTCGGCCGAGTCCGAGTTCAAGCCCCCAGGACTCAGCTAGGGTGGCATGACTCGCGACTCACCGAGTCCTAGCGAGTCTCGTTTCAATGTTCTATATACATGTACAAAGATGTCCAAGTTGGAATCAAGGTATTGATACCACTCATTATGCCTTAGAAGATCAATGATTCAAGTTTTTGTGCTTTTGAAATTTATTTTATACTAATGGGAATCTAATAGTCCTTGTCAAAAATTTGAAGGCACTATTTTCATGTTCTAATGACATCTTGGTTGTACCTATGTATGTCCAAGAGATAGAGAAATAAGCCCATAAATAAAATGGAATATTTGGTAAAATATATAAAAATTTTGAAGGCACCATTTTCATTTTCTAATGGCATCTTGGTTGTGCTTGTGTATGTCCAAGAGATAGAGAAATAATCCCACAAATAGAATGGAATAATTGGTGAAAGATATGAGAGTGTTGGAACTTGGGTGTGCTATTCACATGCAAAGAGTTCTTGGTTAGGTTCTTAATGAGAGAAGTTGAACTTGTTCTAAGCTCATATTCAAGTGTTTGATCCCAAACTAGTCAACAACTATAGGATTAGTTGTGGTAAGTTGCGATGAGATTCAGATATTGTGGTTTAGCATGGAGAATTGTCTAAGTACAATGTTGCTATGTTCCCAATCACAAGTCATATGGAGGAAAACTCATAGCTTGTACTAACCACCCTAAAAGAAAAAATTATTTATTTTTGCAACATGTATGATTGACATAAACGCATCAACAATACAATTTCCACTGTGTCTGAGTATTGAAAAGGTTACAATGCTGATATAGTTCTATATGTGAGAATAACATTTGAAAAACATTTCCAAAACTCCCTAATTTTATAAACTATCTAACCAGTTGATAGATAACAACATATTACCTCAAATGTCGGATAAATGCCTACTGGTGCAGGATTGTAAGAGGTCTGAAACACACTGTAACAAGCAGATCAGCGAAGGTACTCACTCCAACACTCTAGTAGTGATCAAAGGCATGAAAGATGTTGTACCCAAACCGAATTTTTTGCTTCATTAAGGCATTTTGCTTAAAATGGTCTAAACCTTGTAAAAATGGTGTCAAAACTTAGTTTTTGGGAAAATCAAGTATTGTCTTTTGGTCAGTATGATGTTAGGAAGATATAGGCAAAATTTGAAAATTTTGAAAATTAGGGTTTCCGGAGCCCTATTTTTAGGTCAAAAACCCTAAAAATAGAAACTTGTCAGAATTGGCTGAAATTAATTTTGATTGGCTTATTTTGCATCACGATCACAGTGGTGAAGTTAGTTTTAGTTAAAAGTCAGTATAAGCCTGGTGGGTAGTTTTCACTTTTTTAGGAGAAAAGTTAGGACCTCTGAGGTCGTCAATGGCAGTTAGCTAGTACCAGGTATCAAAATCTAAGGCTGAAACTCAAAGCAGAACATTCTATGATGAAAGATGCTTCTCAACGGAGGGAATTTGCGAAAAGTGCAAAAGATGTTCAAAGTCTGGAAACATTTCACTTTGTAACATGGGAGACGCTTGCGCAATCAACGTGAAAATTAACTTTACAGTGTCCGTACATGTGAAAATGGTGAAATATAGTCACACACACGCGTTAGCAACAGTAATGCTTCTACGTGGTCAGCTCAGCAGGCGACACGGTATTCGCAGAGCGCGAAATGGAGGAAATTACCAAGTCCAGAACAAATCTGTGCCCCTGTAGCCTAGGGGTGGCCTTCAATTTGGAGGCTCAGATTTAGTTGTTTCTGGTTGCAAATACATTCAATCTCTTCGTTTTCTGTTAGCTTTTCGACAAGATATTAAGCAAGTTCATCCGATTCTTGGAAATCCGGCAATTGAAGGCGGAAGCAGAAGATACAAAGGAGTTACATATCATAGTGGCAGTCAAATATGTAGTTTCTGCGCCCCTTTAGCCCAAGGGCACCCTTGAATTAGACCCCTCAGATGATTGAATTTGCAATTTCCGTTTTCGCGGGATCTCTTTTGATTTAGCCCAACTCTGCGATGCACCTGTTCGCAAGATCATCAGATGTGCTGAGTGACCGTGGTAGTGGTTCGAGTGAGCACATAAAATGGAGGGTAGATAAAAGTGAAAATATCAAATTGTACCTCTGCTGGGTAGGGGCACCTTGCCTTTTGGCCAGTCAAATGAGGTTTCTAGGAGCCGTCATCTTCATGAGACCTGTGCAGAATCCTCCTAGCTACGTAGTGAATCTATCCGTCAGCCTTCGGGGTCTGTCAATCGTCCGTAATCGAAGAATCAATGCAAATTGGAGACAAGCAAGAAAATGGCTATGGAATTTGCATATTGCCTTGAAAAAGGCGCCCTTCTTTTGGAGGCACTAAATGCAGTCTTCTCGCTTCATCACTCCTAGGACCATCTCTTCCAAGTTGTTCCAGCTACGCAGCAAGCCCGTCAACACACAAATCAGAGCAATCTAGCTCCCGGTAGCGAGGTGCAAAGTAGGGCCCATGGTTGAAATTGACAAAATGCAAAATCATGTTAATTTTTGTTTCTGCTCCTCTGCAGGCCAGGGGCACCCTTGCATTTAGAGGTCTTAATCCAGCATTCAGGTCTTGCGTATCTAGTCATCGAGTGCGTAATTCTTCTAGTTACGCGATGGATCCAACATCCAGTCGACGGGAGTCATCATTCACCGATAGTGGCGGTTTGAAGCGTCAAAAGGCAAAATAAAAAAATGGCTATGGAATTTCTTACGAAATTACATATCTCCTTGAGAAAGGCGCCCTTCATTTTGAGGCACCATATTCAGTTTTCTGAGGTTGCAACACCTAGCAACGTGTTTGTCAGTTTTGATCTGGCTATGCGATGAATCCTTCAGCTTAGCTCTAGCATCAACCGGGCACTCGAAAATCAAAGTTCAACAAAGGCTACCGTGACGTTTTCAACGAGCTATAAAATAGGAAGTTAGCTAAAAATCTCAACTTTTGATGGGAGATGCCTAGAATGTCAAACTTTGACTTTTCAGAATCAATAAAATATTCTAAGTCGACCCAAAAGGAAAGATTTCAGTTAACTCAAATAAAATAATATTAAATTTTCAGTTTCAGTAGTCAATTTTGCTGAAGGCGAATTTCTTCAATATTTTAATATTGGCGCCTATTTTAAGACTCATTGCAATTCGCATGTTGAGTTAAACTGAATATTTTAATATTTTTGAAACTCCAAGTCAGTTTCTGTTGCGCAAAGTGGGGTCCAATCAGATAATTTCTTTTGAAATTAGGGTTTCTACTTGTAGTTGGCGCCATAAACCTAAGATTTTCTCTATTTATTCAAGATGGCGTTTCATTTCTCTCATAACAGGTTGAGTGCAAACGAGTTTTCTCTTGTGCAAGCAACATTTGAAGGGGCCATAAGTATTATTTTTCAGATTTCCTTACAAATACAGGTCTAGAATAATCAACAAACTTCAGACAAGCATGGCGATTTTGGCAGAAGCAAAAACATAAAACTTCTATCTTCTGTCTTAATTTCTTCTATTCTTGTCTTAGGTATTCTTCGCATGTCCAAGAATTCGATGACTTTTGACAATTTTGATCATCTGGGTTGGTTGTGCACGACTTTCTCTTCGAAACCCATGTGTTAGAATTTTTCAGGAAAATTTGTCTCGAAGCTTCAATTCTCGAAGCTTTGCTTTTCTCAACTGAAATTCCTTTGCATGGTGGAGTAAAAGTCAGTATTTTTCAGAACGAAGGATTTGGGTTTGCTTAAAATCATCTTTTGCACAAAACCCATGTTCTAGATTTTTTTCGAAAAAATCTGCCCCCATAGCCCCTATTGCCCCCAGTTGCCCCCAGTTGCTTTTTTTGGGAAAGTCTTTGCATGTCAAGCTAAAAGGCTTTTTTTGGAATTTCTGACGTTGTGGGTTTGTTTAGAATTATTTTCTGCACAAAACCCACGTCTTAGATTTTTTTCGTGAAAATTGCCCTCCTATAGGCTATTTTTAGCCTTATTAAGAGCACTTTCGGCTTTCCGGAAAAAGTTGTCAGAACACAGTCGTGTTTATAGTCAATAGGCGAGTTTTTCAGAATGCAGTACACACAGACTAAATTCAAGACCAAGTCGGTCTTAATTCATGATTTCATCGGAACCGTTGACACAAATTTGCATAAGGTGAATCCAGAAGTTGACTTCAAAGGGTCAAAAATAAGTTCATATATACTTCAAAGCATCGAAGAATATGGGTTGCTAGAGGCGGCTTCACTCCCTATTTCAGTTCATTGCATAGAATTCGTCGTGTCTTGTGTAAAGCATTACAATTCTACTGCCCGAGAAATTCAGTCAGCGGATGGACGGGTGATTTGCAGTCTCAAGCCCCATGACATTGAGAGGTGTTTTGGTATTCCTCAGCATCCGAACAATTAGGTCATTACCATGGATTTGTGTGAAAAGGCATTCAATGCTGATAAGGACATGTGTCAGAGTAAAATGGCTGAAAGGTGGCTGAAAGAAAAGAAAAGTAAATTGCCAAACAATGTGGGTCGCGAAGAGTTCAAGGATGAATACGCGATTTTGATCACTCTTCTTAATTGTGTTTCTGGTCACGTAGATGCTCACAAATTTCAGCCTTGGATGTACTACATCATTGCTCAGATTATTCCCAGGCGAGAGCATTACGATTGGGCTTCTTTGATTTGCGACGTTCACAAGCAGATTACCGGTTTCCTAGTTGCCCACAAGTTTCACATGTGTTCGTATCTTATATACTTGATTGCTTACCAAGGTCAGTTTAGAGGGCTGAACACAATAGGGATTCTCAGTGTACGGAAAGTTCATCAATATTATGATCAACTTGAGTTCATAAAGTTTGAGTGACATTTCAAGCGTGTGCAGGAGGCATTTTTGATGTACACAGTGAGGAACCTAGACTGGGAATTGCATGTTTGTATCTCAAGCCTCAACAGTTGCCAGAGAAGCAATGGTAGAATGGGCGGACTGGTTCATTCAGTTCCCTACTTATACCTACATTCGCGTCTACGGATATGCAGGATCTCGAGCCATGCTACCTTGTTATCCTTCAGATAAGACGGTTTTCATGGAATTTATGAGGCAATTACACGATGTTCATTCACATTGACGCCACAAGTGCAAGCCAACTGCCAATTTTCCATTGCAAATGGGAATCTACAGGTGCAAAACAACAGTTGACGCCAAAGCTGTAGGCCATGAGTTAGCAAGACTTAATCTTAAGTACCTTGTTGACACATGCTCATATGACCCTTGGGGTTTTTACTCAGCACGCCTTGGCGGTCGCTCTTGCCACAAGCCTTCTATGGAGGATTACTGGGTCAATTGCGAGGACTAGTTCGAGGTACGCCGACGTAGTTACAGCAGGTTCACCCTCTCACAAATATTTGTCTTCATGTCAGAGGATGTGGGAGGATTGTCAGATGATGATGGGAATACTCTTCCTCAATTCTTAAGAGAACAGGTTGATACGTAGCCGCTTCCAGCTGTCGATTGGTTTGCCAAGGAATACTCATCTGTGAAACAGAGATCAAGCAGAGTTATTTAAAATAGTACACTCTACTTGGATAGCAAGAAGACAAGGAGGGAAGTTGTGCCAAGTACAGAACCGCCACCATTGGAATCCTCGTTGCCATCCTCGTCAAAACCAAAACAAAAGAAAAGGAGCAACCCTCCTAAAGGAAACAAAGTGTCTAAGAATTCAAAAGGGAAAGCACTTGTTACAAAAAAACATGTGGAGGTACCACGAATGCAGTTCAGAGCATGCCAGAGCCAGAGGTACAACCTCCTTTGCCATCACCAACACCACAACAGCCTCCAGTTCTGATTCACATTGACTTGGATTTGGACTCGCCGCCACGTAGCAATGCCTCTACACATTCCCACTCATCAGGTTTTCCTATGATTAGCACCGATCCTTCTAGTGAGATTAGTCGAGACTCATCTTGGCTTGAGAGTCAGTTGGGCAGGAAGAGGAGACAACCATTCCACAAACTAGACTTCTCAGATTTTGATCATGTCTGCCAGGACACACGAGATAAGAGAATAAAGAAGTAGGTTCATGTAGAGAGGAACGCTGACAAGGAGATCATAATAGAGACCGTTGCACCCCCAAAGGATAAGAAATTGAACGATATAGAAGTTGAAGACTTTGATGTGATAAAGGTCAACCTTGGTAGAAGCACATGCCAAACAGAGGTTGATTTCCTTCAGGTTGCAACAGATAGCATAAAGGATAGAGTCATAAAAAACGGAGAAGACAAAGAAGCCCTCAAGGCTGAAATCCAACAGCTTCGTCAGTATATCTCTAACCTCATACATAACATTGGAAATGTCCCCGCCTTGCTCCCGCAGATGCTAGAGCTACCAGTAGAGCAGAATCAACTTAATCAGCTTGTTGTATACAGGAAGCGCCTGAAAGATTGGGAGGAGGATTTTGTCACAAGAGGTCGCTTTGTGCTTATAGAGTTATATCAGTTGAGGTATAATGCCCGTGAACTCCGTCTGCAGATTTAGGAATCGGAGTGAACTTTGGCGAGTGACAGACCAAGGGTTGAAATCATGATCTCTCATCTGAGGATGGCATATGACTCGGTCACCGACGAAGAAGATAAGGAAGCTATTTTTACTTGGAGAACACAATTAATCTTCAAGGCAAAAATACAGGAGACAATGGCTTCAGAGTTGGCCGAGTGCAGAGAACACGTGGCTAGTGCACTTTGGTACGTGAGAACTTTTGTGTCCCGAGTTCCTTGCCAGTATCAGTATGAGAGTGGTGAGTACATTGAGCTCACCGATGTTCAGTCAGAGTTGCAGGTGCTCATCCATGGTATTTTCAGTGGAGATTCCGTTGGCTGTAAGTTAGATCAACTTACAGTCATGTCATCATTATTTGATGAGGCAGTCAAGAGTAGAGGAGAATTTCAGAGTCAGATCACAGGCGGTGAGGAGATGCTGCGAAGACACAGTGTGCTGCAGAGAAGTATTAGTGCCCTAGATGGTGATAAAGTCAACAACCTCGTGGAGGGGTTACTTGCTCGAGATCGCGACTAGTGAACTCCAGATCAGGACGTCCCACCTTTTTAGGATAGACATCATAACTAGGAGTTAACTCGACGCTTCTTTTCGAGTTAACTCGTTGTTCCACATCTCATGCACGTCTATTTTGGAATTTCCTATGTACAGATGGAGTTTTCATTTAGTTTTCATTTACAGTTAACTGAGGTAGTTTCTAGTTAACTTGCATATCAATAAGGACTTGCTTGTTGCAGACATCCATTTGTTTTAGTTCATTCCAGTTAGTTGATGGTAGCTTTTCAGTTAACTGTATAGTTGCATACAATTAGGTTTAACAATAAAATCTCGCATGCTTGCGAGACTGTAGTTGACTCAAGGTGATTTTAGGGTTCCCTACACCTTTGATGTCTATAAATAAGAGGTCTTTTCTCATTTGTAATTAACTTTTGCACGCAATAGTAATATATGTTGCGCCACCTTGCTTGAAATATTGTTGTTCTGTATTTGTTCATGAGCTTTTACTGTGATGATAAATAGTTGTGCCACCTTGCTTGAATGTTATTATCATGATACTTGTTCGCCTTAGTTAAATATAGTGGCTAGTTGATCGTTTATTGTATGCATGTCTCGCCAATGCAATCTGCTGTCCTAGTTGGCTATCTTATGTTGTGTTAATAGTTGTTCTTTCAATCTACGCCTCGGATAGGGGTTCCTCCTCGGAAATTTGGAAAGAAGAATTATCGTTTAAGTGTTGTTATCAATAAGCTTGTTGCATATCTACGCCTCAGATAGGGGTTACTCCTCGGAAATTTAGTAATTGAGCTTGTCGTTTGATGTCGTGCCTAATAAACTTCATTTCAGCCTATGCCTCGGATAGGGGTTCCTCCTCCTTGGAAATCTTGTTGTAAAGTTTATCATGTAATCACATTCCCGCTCCTAATTCCTCATGCTCTGTTTTTCTTGAGGGAATAGGATAGATTAAAGCATTTAGTTAGTTGTAGTTAAGATTTGCAAAACCAGAGAAAACCCTTAGCTGCAACGTTCTTGGTTTCCTTAACCTTGTGCCTCTTCCAGCCGAGTCAAAAAGATAGGATTTAGAATCATTTACTTTTTAACGCATATTAGCAAAAGAGGGAGCTTCCCCTCCTAAGTTGAAGAGCAGTCATTACGCACTGTGCATAGCTGTCCGTACCAACTCGCACTCTAGAGGTGCTAATTGTTACGCCAACAAAAGACTCATGTGAATACACCAACATGACCTCCCAACATATCTTCTTCCCATTAAAGGAATTATACGAGTAAGACAATGAGTAACAACAAATAAAGACAACAACTAAATAGGATTGTACTTGTTGTTCACTATGTTCTAACAGATTAGAAAACCCTAAAACATAAAGGAAAACACCCCCACAAGCTGGTTCAATGTCATGCACCTGCTAAACTAGGGTTAGCAACCCTTGATTAATACAAATCGTAGCCTTTATAAATAAATAAAATCAGGTGATTAGATTTAACAAGGTACTTTATCTAACTAGTTCATTTCCTAGCTAGTTCTCCACTTAGGTCCTTTTCACACTAGGTATTGTAGGGTACTTGAGGGTATGCCCTATAGGTGCCCTTCGGGCCTCGAGCCTTCTAAGAGGCCATGTCTCTTACTAAGGTCCGTGGACCCCTTATTTAGGGGTTGGGCGTGGCTTCGTCCCCTATCCTTTTTTGCACAATTGGCCTTTAAGGCCTTTAAAACTTGAATTTTTTTTTACTACTCATGCCACCTCTAAATTTGGAGATCTCACCACATTTGGCAAATTTTTGGTAGTTTTTCCATCTTTGACAACAACCACCTCCCTCTCTAGATTTAGTAGTATCACCACATTTGATGAAGGACTAAATTTATTTGGAGGTCTCCATAGTTGGTAGTTTTGCTAAAGTTGGCGACACTTCTGCCAAATTTGGTAGCAAGAGGATTTTTTTAAACTTTGACCCATCTTTGTTGATAGGTTGGATTTTGAAGACTAATATCTTGAGCTCATGACCTCCTTTTCTCAAGCAATTTCTTTTGGATTTAGGCTAATTTTTTATTCTCTACATGATAGTGTAGATGGTTTTTGATTTCATGCAAAAATTTTCCAAAATTTGCAGATTCTCACAAATGATCCTACATAGTTCTCATTTCGAGAACTTCAACAGTTGATAACTTTCACATATGATCTCAAATTGACGTGATTATTATTTTGAAAGTGCATGATTTTTCTTGCACTTCGCAATGGTGCTATTTATTTTTCTTGGTATTGAGCCAAAATTGTACTTTCCACATATAATCATTCCTTGAGGATTTGTAAAAGCATTAAGTCAAGTCCACTTAGTGTCTCTTGCTAGTGACAATTGTAACCACACTACATATAAAGTGCCAAATCATTTTTCTTGGGGGAGTCTCTTTGATTGAGTGAACTAGGGGGTATCTTGGTGTGTTTGTGCTTGTGCATATCTTTTTTCTTGCACTAAGTCTGGAAAAAGTGCACAAGCGCTAAAAATCACCACCCAGGACTTAAAATGGCTAAGTATGGAACTTGATGTAAGGGCGCTAAAAATCAGCGCCCTTGCACCAAGTCATCATTTCACTTAAGTGCAATGGCGCTAAAAAACCCCGCCCTTGCACTTTCAACACTTAGAAACTTTTGTATGGAGACTTGGTGTAAGGGCGCCAAAAATCAGTGCCCTTGCACCAAACTGACTTTTTACTTAAATGCAGAGGCGCTGAATTTTAGCGCCCTTGCACTTTCAACACTTAGAAAATTTTCTTCAAAAAGTTAGAGCGCTGTTTTCCAGAACATTTGCACTTTTCACAATTTTGTGAAGTATGAACAACGAGTGTTGGTGAAGATACTCGTTTCGAAGGTCTTCGTGAGACGAACCTAGAGGGATGCTCAAATGGACTATCTGAGACTTCGGAATGCATTTCGAGGTGGATTGAAAATCACCTCATTTTGCATGCATGAACATCACGAACCTAGGAAACAAACAAGTTTCGTAGGGGGGATATCCATGGAATGAGCGCTGCTAATTTCCGTGATAACAGGAAGAAGCAGCAGTTTAATTTCATTTTTGAAGGCAACTCTTTGGAGGTGGTGGAAGAATACAAGTATTTGGGTATTGTTTTTCATAATAGGTTCAGTTGGGAGACTTGCAGAGCAAAAAGTATTCAAGGTGGTTGGAGGGCGTCCTATTTACTGCAGAACAGATGTAGGGCAGCGGAGTTATGGGATTGGAAAACAAAGAAAACCCTTTTTGGTTTGTTGGTGGCGCCGTTTGTCCTTTATGGGTGTGAGGTTTGGGGGGGTAGCATGTCGAACCACAAGTGGAGGCAAGTTGAAAGAATTCAAAAGCATTTGATCACTACTGGCATCAAAGTCAAATCCTCGATTCCGTACGAGATTCTCTTGGCTAAAACAAGTGCGTTCCCGTTGGAGGCATCCGCAATCATTCGGTTAATAAATTACTTAAAAAAAGTTGAGAACATGGAGACACATCGCTAGCCCAAAATGGTGGTTGGGGAGGAGCTAAACCGTAGAAAGAAGACTTGGATGAAGCAAAATAGCAAATGGTTGAGCAAATGGAATATTAAGCTGCCTGAGTGCCCCAACACGAATGCTGAGATAAAAAAGTATGTGCTAGAAAATTTTAGGTTTACTATGTGGACTAAGCAAGTTGGTCATAAAAAGACACATTATATCCAGGAGTTCAACCTTGCGTGGGAGCACGATGAGAAAGACTACCTAAAGGTCGCAATTAAAGAAAAGGCTAGGATTTTGATCGCTCAATTGAGAACTGGGTCGCACCATCTTCAATGTGAAACTGGTGGGTGGGCTGTCCCCAAGGAAGCCTGGGAACAAAGAACTTGTATTTTTTGCAGCAAAGGGGTCGTGGAGACTGAATGGCACTTCATCATTGAGTGTGTTGCTTATGCTGATATCCGTATCCAGTATGAAGACAATTTGAAGGTGCACAATCTAAATGAGCTCTTAAGGAGGCTAGGCTCCTCAAAACTGCTGGCTTCCTGGTCAAGATCTTTAATAGGAGGGCGGACATGGAAAAGAACTTGAAAATGGTTAAAGTTCTGACGTTGGGTCCCATAGATTGATGGTCTCGAGGACGTGATTAAAATCTATTCATTCATTCATTTTCCTTAGAAAATTTTCAAGGACCCTTACTCCCTCTTCATGGGCGCATTTGGAGGCTTGAGCTATCATCTTGTAACTTAGAAAATTTTATGCCACCCCATTCCTCTTAGGGCGCATTTGGGGGTACATGCTTCTATTTTGATACTTAGAATTTTTTTACACCATCACCTTGACCTTGAGGGCGCATTTGACATAGGGAAAAGGAATGTTCAACACTTAGAATATTTTCCTCATTGCCACATTTTCCTCTTGCAAGCTTGGGCGGATATAGGGGTGTGAGGAGGAAATCCCACACTTAGAATATTTTCAACCTTCTAGTTGCTTACACCTTGGGGGCATTTGAGGTGGGGAGGAGGAATTCCCACGCCTTAGAATTTTCAAGCCTTGACTTCATCCTTGTGGGCGCATATGAGGTAGGTGTTGACGTGTTTTTTATGACAACATCAACACAGAATAAAGTTGTCCAACGGTCACTCTATTCCCTCTTGATCAAAGTGTCCCACATGCTAAGATTGCTTGAAAGTTCATGTGTTCGACTCCAAGGTTCCTTTTATTGCGAATAGACTCAGTTGGTTGATGTGTTTTGCTGGATTATTCCAAGGGGACTTACGTAGTTGTTCGATTTTGTGAAGCAATTAGGACATAAAAGATTTGACAATATTGTTCTGGTACCTGGACTGACCCGGAAAATGCTGCAATTAAAGGGAATAAGGATAGGAATTCTACAATATACTTCTAAAGGGTGGAATGTGAAGATCAATTCGGACAATCTTCAAACCAAACTCCGCTTTACCTCCCTTCGGACAACTTCCACAAAGTTGGTGCAATCTTCAAAGGATGAGAGAAATATTCAAACCATGACACAACATGTTCATACCATCACAACGATGCATATGGACATATGAGCCACAATCGAAGTTAAGCGCTATTACTCCAGTTGACCACGCAAGGCAAACCAGCCGTCAGCAAGTCCGCTAGTGGTATGGACGAGAGAAGACTTACTCAAATTAAACACCACATTCCACAGCTAACAACTACTTGCATGAAACAAATCTACTTTACTTTACTCTATTCGAATTGGAAAGACGAAAAGATCTCGTCAACTGCCCACAACACAAAATGAAGTCACCAATCAATGAAATCTTTATATCATGAGAGTCTTACACAACAATCTTTTGCAAAAACTTTCAAAGGGAAAGTCTTTCTTTCCTTTCCAACTAAGCTAACCCCTAGCTCTACTTTAACTTCTATCACTTTCTATCTCTGTCTAGCTCTGATCTATCTCTGATTCTAATTCTAATAGATTACAAATGAGGGGGGATGCCCCTTTTATAATAGGTCCAATTCAGTGGACGGTTCAGATCTGATTACAATAAAGGGCTCAGATTGAGCCACCTATGCCCTGATTAGGGTTTCTGCCCTAAAAACCGCCACAGAGAGGAGTGGGCAATGAATGCACAGAATATTCTCCACTCCCCTGCAGGAATCATAATGAGCAATTAATGCCCACTACCATCATCAAGAAGATCCTCATCCATGAGAGCGTTCCCATTGGCCTTCTCCCGGATAGCAAACTCGATCAATCGGGCCAATACCGCTTCGACCTCCTGGGCAGAAATCGGAGGAATATGGTTGAGCTGGAACTCCAAGACTGCTACTGTCTGTCTGTGTCGGATGTAAGACTTCTTCCATGCCGCCAAGGCGTCTTGGGTATGCTGAATAATACTAGAGAAAGTGGAGACATTCTCAAAGTCATCCAGGACAAGAGACCTCGCAGCTGAGAAGAATGGAGCCAGTTTGTCTTTCAAGCCATCAGCAGTTATTTCCTCTGGGGCCAACTTTCTAGCAAATATGGCTTCTAATGTATTAAGGACTCCCTCCAAGATGTTACCCATTGCTTTCCTCACTCTGGCTGAATCTGCCCTTACTGCATCGTGAAATCCACGGCCTGTGACCACCGAGTACCAACTGGTGAAATCATACTTATCACCTCTCTGAATTACACCTCCATCCACTAGGGTTTCTAGAGGTATATGCATCAAAGCCCCCAAACGAAGTACAGTCTTTGTTTGATAGATGCGAGTATCACCCCAGGCCTGATCCACCATGTCAATCCGTGCCAAAATATTCGAGGCCTGCCGATAAGCATTGGCGAGGTCCTCCATGAATTTCCCTGTCTCAGTACGAACATGGCTAACCCACTTGTCTGCTTCCGTTTCCATCCTCTTCAAATCCTCTAAGCCAACAACTGACTCCCTTGGAAGCTTTGGTGGGCGTTCTACTGCTGGGTTTGCCGGTTCGCCTAGACGTGCTAGACTCTGCACATATCCTATCAAGGTTTTGTGCTCCTTCAATTTTTTATACTTCCCCTCTGTGCGGAGCAACTGATCCTTCAATGCCTGATAGGAGTTATCGAACTCCTCGACAATTTGGGCTCCCGTAGGACGACCCAACTCCACGGTGGTGATCACATAGTTCTCGGGCCTCTCCTCGGCTCGATCATACTCCTCCCTCGGAACAGCCACCTGAAGCGTGCGAGAGCCTGACTCATCAGTCGAGATCTTTGAAAACTTCCTGGCCTTTTTCTTTTCTGGTGGCGCACTGATCCTCCTAAGGAACTCCTCCATTTCGATGGCCGGATCCGTATCATCCTCGGGTTCTCTTCTCATTCTGTCTGAAAGCCAATCCGGCACCGTCTGCTGCGGATTGCAAACGACGAGGGGCTGTTCTTCTGTTGCCTCCACCTCGTGTACCTCTTCTCTTCTTGCACTGCTCTGCTCGGGCTCATCATCTTCCACGAGCTGTGTATCTCCTGACCCTTGGGTCCCCTGTTCTGTGTTTTCCTCTTCCTCCAAGGTCATGTCCAACATCTGTTGGAAACGAGTGTCAGCCACTGTTTCATCTTCTTCTTCTTGTTGGCCAGCCCCGGATACACTGACGCTTATACTATCTGATTCTCGGATGTTGGGTTGATCCACCTCCTCAAGCTCCCGCTCTTCACCCAATCCTGCCCTCTGATCAGCAAATAATGAAATCACTCTCAAACTCGAAGACCGAGTTTGTGAGTGCATAGGTGATGCTTGTTCCATCTTCAACGGTATCGGCTGGGTTGGCACTTCTACTTGCGCTTTCGGTGTTTGAGCAACCTGTTTTCCCCTTCTCACCGATAGCGGCCTTGGGTCACCCATCAAGCTATAAGTAAGGGCGATCGATCTGCTCTTAAGTCTGCATACATGTCTATCGACCCAAGCCCGTGTGAAAGTCAACACCGGAATAGAGAGCGTGTCCAAGTCCATGATTTTTGGCTCGGACCAATCAGGTGGTGGGACCGGAGTATCCCTGACTGAACCATAGTCGGGTTGCATAACGTTGACATCCTCTTCTACCTGGTCGGGAACTGGAATGATCTCACATTCCCTGATCAATTTGAGGGGAAGCCTGGAAAACATCCTTTTCCTTATCTCAACCTCATCAACAGCATTTGCCCAAAAGTCTTCAATGTGGGCCTTGTGTCGGTACTCGACGTTCTGTATCATTCGGATGTTTTTGTACGGATCAAAATCATGTCTGCCTGTGTGATACGATAGATGATAGAATTGCAGCTCATCCTTTGCCTCTCAAGCTGCCTGCAAGGAGGGACACACCTCAGTGGAATTTCCCATGGCAATAGGAAAGTCAAGTCCACCCTTCTTCTTTTTTTGAATCTTATCATAGGCGATCAATTGCCTAGATATTTCCAGCATTATAATGTGATCGGTGGGGTACCTCGGTAGCCGGTATGGATACGAAGTGAACCCCTGCAGCCTAATGTAAGTGAATTTCGGAAATTGGATGAGCCAATATCCGTATTCCTCGATCAATGCTTGTGCCTCTTTGGATATTCTTTGCTGCGTTCTCCGCTGAAGGGTCCTCGTGATGTGCATTGTGAATGCATCATTAGCCCGTTTGTAACTGGCAGGGTTAGCTAGATGCAACTGTGTGCAGGCCTCATGGATTTTGAACTGATCAGGTGCACAGCCTATTGGCTCCTTGTATGTAATCCCTCGATACTTGGTCATTCTTGCCAGCATATATATCACATACGAGCTCATGTAAAAGGTTTTCGTCCCCCTCAGGCTCCTGAACTGCTCATCTATGTTATCACTGATCATTCTTGCCCAGTCAACACATTCCTTTCCCTCCAATATGATCTCGATGAAGTAGAACATCCATGGCTCGAAGAAGTAGGCCTGTGCACTCCCATTTATTCGGCTCAAGCATCATCATCAAGTCGCAGTATTCCTGTTTCACATCTTCGGCAATTATCTGCTTTGGGAGTCTAGTGCGAGGTGGCTTTGGCTTTTGCATCCAAACTCTGTTGATGACCGCAACAACCCTCTCGAAGGAGGTGGAGTACATTTTATCCGCCCTCTCCTTTGATCTGTAGAGCATCTTTTCGGTAGTAGGAATCCCAAATGCCTCTCCGATGGCATCTGGCGTGAAGTTGGCAAGCAATTTGCCATCCGGCGAGACAATGGTTCTACGCTCCGGCTTGTAGTGGTTTGCACACTCCATAATTAGCTCCGGGCACTGAATTGCTGGTGGAAAACCAGCGGCTGCATAGATACCACTCTTCATGATGTGATGTACCGTGACTGATGGTTGATGGCCTACCAGTCCGTACATCCTAGACTTGAGTGCATTTAGATCAAATCACCCGAGGTTGGTGTCACTTAACCCTGCCAGCTTGGAGACAATTGCCGATTTTGGAAGAAATGACTTGGCGAGCCTTTTAATCATTGCCTGCCGGGATGAGCTAGCCTTGGCCATTTCAGTGTTTGCAGCTCTGCCTGCGGCTCTGCTTGTTCCAGCAACATCCTTTGCTCTAGCCATCTGCAAAATAAAATAGAATAACAATAAGCTAGGCTGCAGTTTTTTTAATAAAATAAATAGCCTCCGAGACGGCTGTGGACGTGGAGTTAGCCTGTTGAAAATAAAAACTCTCAGCATAAATTACTAACTGCAAACCCCGTACTGTGTAAAAACTTTCGAGCTTATAAAGAAGCTTCCAGCAACTGCACTCCGACTGGCGTAAAAAATCATAGCCAAGTACAACTTTCAGAAACAACTAACTTTCAGTAGCTCGAATAAATAAAATCTGCAGCAACCTTCGACTTTCGTGTAACTTCAATATTCAACAACTTCAAAATAAATCCTCAGCACACAATAAACTTCTGCAACTCAATGCTCTGCAGCAACTTCAGAAGATAAATCTTCCAGCAACTCCGGAAATCAACTTCAACCTTCAACTTCGAAATTGCAGCAACACACTTTCAGCTTTTCGAAAGAAAGAGTCTCGGCAAATAAAAATTTCTCCAGCACTTCGCACTTTCAGCAACTCAACACTCCGAAATAAAATAAACTCTCAAAAAATTTCTCTCAACAACTTCGAAAATATTTCAATCTCCCAAGAACTTCCTCAGCAACTTCAACTTCGAAAAATGTGAGGAGAAATGAGAGAAGAGACTGCTTAAATAATCCTTCTCGAAGAATCCTGCCAAGTAAGGCTGGGGCTATTTTTAGCACCCTCATCAATTTTCCACTCTCTTCGTTCGGAATCTTCTAATTCAAGCGCAGTAGTGGGCTAGTCGTCAGCCAGTCATTATGGCAGTTGCCATTAATAATGATTCCTTCCTTGTAAAAATTCGAATTTTTCCTCTAGTCTGCCAGTTAACTCTCAATAATTAAAACAACTCGCGAGAAAAAAATCACTTGACTTGATTTGAAAATTTCATTTAAGAATTCTCGCATAGTTTAATTAAATTCAACTCAAAAAATTCATGGGAGTTTTAAATTCATTTCCAACCTGTTAAAATGTCTGTCATTTAAGTCTTTATTTTCATGAAATTTGCCTTAGACATTTTAAACTTTTTCCTTAAAATATTCAACTCCAAGCGATTTAAAATCACTTGCTTGCTCGAAATAACCCATCCTCTGAGACTTTACTTCCGTTAGGAAAATAATCTAGGCAAAACGAATCCCTTCTGAAAATATTAAAATTTCCCTTAGGAAATTAATTTTTTCAACTCTGTCAACCCATGGGTGCGTTTTAAAGAGGTTCATTTAATTTTCCGCCTGACATGGAAAAAAAACTCATGAATGTTAATTCTCCCCCTTGAAAATAAAATTTCATCACTTCGCCCACTTCATTTAAATGCCTTTGGAAAATTATCTTCAATTCACATCAAGGGCGTATTTTCTCTGGTGAAATATTTATTTCACTTAGAAAAAAAATAAAATTAATTCTTGACATTTTCTAACTCTGGCGTACTTGACCTCTTGGTATTATTTTTTTATACACCCCTCGCCCACATACTTGGAAATAAATTTAAATCCTCACTCCTTGGGCATATTTCTTTCTCATTCAATTTTAAATTTCCATGCCTTAGAAATTTTCAAGGCTCTATCACTTCAACTTGGGTGCATTCTATAGGTGGAACTTTGATTTTTAAATGCCTTAGGCGTTTTCAGCCTTCCAATTACCTTGGGCGCATTCACTACTTCAAGCTCTCATTTTGCCTTAGCAAATTTTCAAAGGCTTTATTCATCTTTTGACTTGGGCGCATTTACTTGTTGGAGATGGGCGCATTTCTCATGTGCTGGTTTAACTTCGTTGCCTTAGAAATTCCTGAAAACAAACTTTTCTCAATGGCGCAAATGGACTTAGGAAATTTTGCTTGCTTGATCCAGGCTTGGGCACATTTGACATTTGCTACTCACACTTCATGCCTTAGACGTTTTAAGTCTCCAACAACCTTGGGCGCAAATAGCTTGGGAAGCTTTTGTTTTCATCATGGGCGCATTTTCATGTTAGAGCTTCAAGTTTCAACACTTGGAAACTTTTCCTCACCTTCACTTCCCTCCAGGGCGCATTTTAGGTGGCAAGCTTTCATTTTGTTGCCTTAGAACTTTTTCCAGCATTTTCAATATCCTTGGGCGCAAATAGCTCCTTCTACTTTCATCCTCAGTGCCTTAGACGTTTTACCTTTTACACTTGAGGTGGGCGCATTTTGGAGGGTCTACTTTTGTTCCATGCCTTAGTTTATTTTTCACTTTTTCTCCTTCTTGAGGGCGCATTTCATAGGGTGAACTTTCATTTTGAACTTAGGCATTTTTCAATCCCCTTAGCTTATGGGCGCATTTAGCATGGTGGGCTTCAAGTTGAGGGCGCAAATGGGGGTGGCTACTTTTGTTTCATGCCTTAGATTTTTCTTGGAGGTGGGCGCAAATCACACATGAGCCTTCAAGTTGAGGGCGCAAATACACATGGCTACTTTCATTTTGTGACTTAGACAATTCCAAGTTTCTCATCCCTCCTTGACTTAGCTTGGGCGCATTTGCTAGGGTGAGCTTTTGCTTTCTCACACTTAGGCGTTTTTAACTTCATTACCTCCATGGGCGCAAATGAGGGGTGTTGCTTTTATTTTTGCCTTAGACAATTTTTTTTGAAGTGTCCTCAACAACTTGAGGGCGCATTTTGACTAGCATGCTTCCATTTTGTTGCCTTAGAACTTTTTCTAGCATTTTCAATATCCTTTCAAGGTGAGGGCGCAAATGAGGTAGGCTACTTTCATTTTGCCACTTAGAAAATTTTCAATGCCTTAGAAGATTTTCAAGAGGTCTCCATGGTGGGCGCATTTTGAGGGTGGTGCTTTCAAATGAAGGCGCATTTGATGGGGTGAGCTTTCGTTTTTGCTTTAGACAATTTTCACACACTTAGAATTTTGCTTGAGGGCGCATTTTCCATGGGCAACTTCCATTTGAACACTTAGAAACTTTTTCATACCTCTGCCTGCCTTCATCTTCACCGTCTATTTTGGGTAAGTCAGGCTATTTTTAGAAAGTCCCTTGATTTTTGACCCATATAGCTCCGTTTTGCCTGAAAATTTCACCATACGACCCTCTTTGCCTTGTGAACCTGTTTTGCCAGTCCTCTGCCCTGACCTGCTATTTATAGCCACCTGCTATTTATAGTAAGTTCTTGACTTTCTGACTTCAGTAGCTCCGTTTTGCCTGAAAATTTCACCATCTGATCTTCTTTGCCCTGTGAACCTGTTTTGCCAGTCCTCTACCCTGACCTGCTATTTATAGCCACCTGCTATTTATAGTAAGTTCTTGACTTTCTAACTTCAGTAGCTCCGTTTTGCCTGAAAATTTCACCATCTGATCTTCTTTGCCCTATGAACCTGTTTTGCCAGTCCTCTGCCCTGGCCTGCTATTTATAGTAAGTTCTTGACTTTCTGACTTTAGTAGCTCCGTTTTGCCTCAAAATTGCAACACCTAATCCTGAGAACTCGAGTGTCGCTCTGATGCCAACCTCGGGTGCAGACCTGCTATTTATAGCCGTGCCTTGACTTATTAAAAATAGTAAGTCCTCCGATTCTGCTCAAATTTTCCAGCAAGTGCCTTGAAGTATGCTGACATGGGTGGGGTACTCCGTTTTGACTATTTTTGGATTTCACCCCTATAAAAGTGGAAACCCTAATTTGACTTGCATGTATCCCGAACGGTCTCCGTTTGACTTTGTTCCTTTTGCATGTCGTTCTACTTGCTGAACTAGAGTGTTAGGCGGTTGCCAGAATGCACCTGCTAAAAATAGAAACTGTCTGAAAAGTGACTCATCCACTGCCGGATGGTTTTGCATGTCATATTGCCTATGGGATCTCAAGAAACCTAGAAAAACCCAAAAAACTAGTCTGCATGCATGCACTGGCTAAAAATAGTAAGTCCTCGAAATTTGATCTCCTCTGCTCGCATGTCACACTGTTGCGTAGCTCTCGAAAACCCAGAAGGAATATCCGGACATGCGTTGAAGAACTCTGCATGCAAACCCTAAAAATAGCCTCCGAAGGCTGAACTCTGAAAGTGATCGTCTCGGTTTGCATGTTATATCGTTGCGAAGGTTTCAAGGAACCCAAAAGTAATCTCCGGACATGCAATGAGGAATCATACGTTTGACCCCTGAAAATGGCTCTTGAAGCCTGAACTGCTAAAAATAGCAAGTTGTCTGATCTGGCTCAAAATTTATGTGCAAGCAGCTTGATGTTACCTGAATGTGGTGGAACTGACAGAATTCCAAGATTTCGACAAAATAGCCCCAAATTGAATGCTTACTAAAAATAGCAAGTTGCCGGAATACAGTGAAAATTTAATGGGACCCTGCTAGAAGCCTTCTAACTGCTGTACTAAGCCTGGATTTCAATTTTACAACTCAGTTTGACCTTAAATAAGCCTGAAGGATGAAAACCCTAATTACACAGACTTAACCAATACTTCAACCTGGGTCAGACGACAGGACATCCCCGGAAGGACCAGAGATAGAGAGAGAGAGGCACTAACCAAAGCCAAAAGACCAGAATGGAGCAAAAATTAGGGGGTCCCCATCTTGGATGGGGTGATGTGTGAAAAAGGTCACAACAGTAGGGAGGAGGAATTCTTCGAAACTTTTTCTATCCTCATGCTTGCTTGGGCGCATTTCACCTAGGGAGGAGGAACTTTCAACACTTAGAAACATTTTCATCAAGCATCCTCCATGAGGGCGCATATAGGGGTGTGAGGAGGAATTCCTCCTACTTAGAATTTTTTATCCATGCTTGCTCACACCTTGGGCGCATTTGAGGGTATGAAGAGGAAATCTCAAACACTTAGAATTTTTTAAAGCCAGTCTTCATGCCTTGGGCGCATTTCCTAGGTGGTGGAGGGATTTGCCACGCCTTGAAATTTTTTTGATCTCCTCCATTCTTGGGCGCATTTCACCCTTCCTCATGCCAGTTTCAACTTATATACTTGGAAATTTTCTCAGGCTTTCATACCTTGCCTGCCCTGTCTACTATTTTTAGTAAGTTTTTGATTTCTTGACCTTGGCAGCTCTGTTTGTCTTGAAATTTCACCACGTGGTCCTCATCGCTTGGTGAACCTGTTCACACCCACCTCTTGTGCTGACCTGTTATTTATAGCCCCGTCCTGAAGGTGACTTAATATAAATAGTAAGTGCTCGGATTGCACTCAAATTTTACCGGTAGATTGCTTGAAGGATGTTGGCCGTAGTGGGATACCTTCGTTTTCGGAGATTCTGGCTTTTTACCCCTCATTTTGAGTCCTGAAGCTAGAAACCCTAATTTGACTTGCATGTGCCTCAAATGACCCCCATTTGACTTGATTTCTGCTGCATGCTACTTTGTTCGTGAAACTGAAGTGTTGGGGAGCTGCTGGAGTGATCCTACTAAAAATAGTAACCGCCCGAAAAGTGATTGATCAGCAGTCGGATGAGTTTGCATGTCCCAATGCCCGAGAGATCTCAAAAAACCCAAAAAAACCCAAAAACGGGTTCACATGCGGGCATTGGCTAAAAATAGTAAGTTCCCGAAAAATGATCAACTCTGCTTGCATGTCACATTGCTGCGAAGCTCTTGACAAACCCATAAGGAATATCCTGACATGCACTGAAAAATCCTGCATGCAAACCCTAAAAATAGCCTCTGAAGCCTGAAGTGTTGAAAGTCATCATCTCGGCTTGCATGTTATATCATCGCGAAGGTCTTGAAATACCCAAAAAGATTATCCAGACATGCATTGAAAAAATTTACATGCAGACTCTCAAAACTACCTCCGAAGATGGGATTGCTAAAAATAGCAAGTTGTCCAAATCTGCTCAAATTTTGCGTGCAAGCAGTCTGAAGTATCCTAAATGTGATGGAATAGTCAGAATTCCAGAATTTTGAGGAAAAGACTGGATTGAGCACTTACTAAAAATAGTAAGTTGTCTGAATTCAATGAAAATTTGATGGGAGCCTGTCGGAGGCCATCGTGATTGTAGTGTTAAGCTCAAATTTCAATTTTCCAACTCAATTTGACCTCCAATAAGCTTGAAGAATGAAAACCCTAATTTCACAAACTTAGCCAAAATTCCAACCAAGTCGAATGATGGGACATCCCCAGAAGGACAGAAAGATCAGAGAGAGAGAGAGAGACGCAAAACAACCCAAAACCAAAGCCAAAAGACCAGAATGGAGCAAAAATTAGGGGGGTCCCATCTTGAATGGGGTGATGTGTGAAAAGGTCACAACAGGTTGGCCAATGGTATCCTTGAAGAAGAATACAATGCCAACATTGAACAGGTCTACAATATCTAATCATATGAGAGTGTAATTCTCTATTTTGTACTCAGTTACTTACATAGTATTGCATATGACCTAAAACATATTATTGTAGTTCTGAGTCATTAGACTGCTCAAAAATAATTTCTGAAACTTGTTAGGTGAAAGTTATGATTGAATGTCTGAAATGTGTATCTGCTGTCACCTAGCTCATACCTATGAATGAGAATTAAATTTCTGAAGTATAAGTCAAGTATTTGCCTATATGTTTCAAATTGTGATGAGTATTATGAAATTTTCAATCAATTTGAAATTACGAAATTAGTTTAAGTTGCTATGTATATCAAGTTACAAGCATTAGAATATTCAATCTGCAAGTGAAGGTGACAAATCATTTCAGAATACTTTGACAAATAACATTGTCAAACTTGGGTAATCATTGATAATCTTGGTCCAAGGGGGTCAGGGATATTACAAAGTATCTCTCAACTCGAAACTAGATGCAACTTTGAAGGTTTTAATCTCCAAAGCCCTTGAAGGATTCAATCCTCACTCCGACAACACTTTGTTATCATCAAATAGCATAATGAAAATGAGAGCACAATGAGCCTTATATAGAAATTAGGGCTTCAATTTCGAAATAACTTTTCCCTCAAAATGGGACGCCCCTCTTTTGAGAAAATATAACATTTAGTTTTATTTTCACTTATCCCTCCATTTGGGCATCCAACTTAGGAAATATAGTTTCCCCCTTTTAAAACAACTTTAAGTTGTTAAGTCTAGGTGCGGGGTACAGGGGGTCAAATAATAACTTTATAACTTAAGTCATAATATTACGTTTTTCGAAGACTTAAGTTGTGGAGGACGAATAATATGCCAGAAATATTAGAGCTCGCCAAATTGAAACTGCCAAAATTGGAAACCCTAGTTGGAATAGCTATTAGGACCAAGTGCCCAAAATAGCACTTACTAAAAATAGTAGTGTCCAAACTCCAAATTAGTCCAAACTGAGATGCAATTGTACTTACTAAAAATAGTAAGTGCTAAAAGTAGACATTGCTAAAAATAGTAGTTATTGCCCACCAAGGATCTCATAAAACCTAGAAATCCCAAAAAACACTTTGGCAACCCTCTGCAAACGCACCCTGAAAGTGCTGGCAAGAAACCTCCAAGAATCTTGGAATCCCCTGAAATGCCTCCGAATAGTCTACGAGACTCCGGATATAGGCCAACGGTCACAGATAGGCTTAGGACTGAAAAGGGGACATTACAGAAAATTACTATGTTTAGCGATTATTAATGCAAATAATTCATATATGCTATAATGTGTGATATGTTGATGTCATGTATGGTCATGAGATGGTTGTGTGACTATTGGTATTCTTTGTGGTAGTTAGATGGTTGAGATGGTTGGTACTCCATGATAATCTTTCGGTGTTTATAGTTATCTATTCATACAAATGAAACATGGTTGGATGTTGGTTTGATGTGTTGTATTTTGAAGGTGCGTAGTCTTGGTTGGAGCTTGTATGTTGTAGTCTATAGATTGAGATACTCTACAAGTGACTCATTGTATTGGATGCAGTATTTCTTGTGAATACAATTGTTTCTATCCCTTTGTTGGTGGGTTTTTTCCCGAAAGGGTTTCCAATGTAAATCTACGCATCATATGTTCTATTGATTTATTTACTCTTTCATGTGCTTCCTTCAATGTTGCTTAATTGAACTGTATAACAAATATAACAAATTTGATCACATATTCTTTAGGTGTTCCGATATCCCAGTCTATTGTCCGATTGTATTAGGGATTAAGTTCTCAACAAAGATGTCATGTCCCCAAAATCGTAACACTATGATAACAAACATTGGAATAAGTGAATAAGATGAAAACAAAATACATATGAAAACACATCAACTATTTAATGTTATTATAATTGTAATTAGTAATTATAAAAATAATAATAATATAATTATAGATATTAAATAACATTGTAAATACCAAAATATAAATACTAAATATTATAATCATTATAATATATTAATACATAATGAATCAATATAAAAAATTGTAACACATTGAAATAAAATAATAATATATTGACAATTTATCATACTTTAATGATTAAATTATGAAATATCAAAATACATATAATAAACATCAAATAATAAAATGAATATGATTGAGATATCTTTATAATTTTAATTATTAGTAATAACATTATCCAATATATATAATTCTGTTTATGATTATAGAACAACATTATGATTACAAATATATATTATCCTGTTTATGTCAAATAATAAAATATACATGATAATTATAAAATCCAATATACATAATTCTGATTATTTTTCTGTTTATGAGTATACCAAACAATAAAAACTAGAGACTTAAGAAACAGCAATCCAAGGTCAAAGGTTACCAAACACATGAATTAGTCAACACTATTTACCAAGCGCTGCATCAAAACCATCGGTCAAGTCTTCTTCCCAAAGGCAACGTCTCTGCCTTAAGAGACATAATCCCCCAATCAGCACAAAGGGTATAAAGAGATAAACAAGTAGTCTGGAAAAGGCATCGAATAGGGGAGAATAAAATAAATAGAAAAATCTGTAGTATATTTCTGAATACAGAAATAAAGGCATTGGAGAGTTAGGAAAATAACAAGAAGATCAGCAAATGGGGAAATGGGAATGAGAGAGAGATAGGAGTTAAATAAGACAAAATTTGTCTTATTCAAAAAGAGCAGATAAGGGAATAAATCGTGATATCTACTGTAAATAAATATTGTTGCTGGAGAACATTATGGGAGGTAAGTGTAGAACCTAAAGAAGAATATATATAGGTGTAGGTATGAGTTCTAATAAATATAAGTAAAAACAAATTATATAAAGGCATATAAGTATGAGTACCAATTAATGTAAAGAAATGATAATTACATATGGATATATCCAATATTAATAAAGGAAAAGATAACAAATGCATATATTAATATATGTATGTATAGGTAGATGTGGGAATTACTTGTGAATACACAATAATGATGCATGCAGCAATTATTAAGCCTTACAAGTAATAATGACTCTTTAATATAAACATAAGTAGATTATGTATATTTATGAATTTTCCTCATCCTATGATCAATCCAATATAAGGTTGAAGGAAGACCATTAAGGAATAAAGAGTCATGGGAAGACATAGCCGATCAGGTGAGACTACTCACTTAGCTTTAATATTTAGTTGTCTTCAATCTAACATGACAATGTTACATGAACCTTGTATGCCCAACCAATCTATGTATTATTAAAAATAATTTATATGCTTTATTCATTGGAATGCGCACAGTCCCCTCTGATGTGTTGGAACCATGCCTTCTTGATACCGAATCTAGAAATAGATTCATTATAATGGAAATTGGCATTGAACTTAGGCGGACTATGTAGTCCTTGACTGATCAGAGGACAAAGGGTTTATCTTCTATAGATATGGCTTTAATGATGATTAATTTGCATTTGTATTTGATTTCTGCTAATAGTGGACTTACAGGATATGATGAATTGCAAATAAACATAATGAACATGTAAACATGAATATTGCTTAGTTTAGTTTTGTATTCTGATATACCTTCATATTAGGATTCAAGGAACTGTTTGATCATATTAAATACTCTTATTGCATAATATGTGTAAATACAAATGAAGTACTAATGATTGCATATCGATTGTTTGAATTGTGTTTGTAATCCCGCCAGGAGAGCTGAGTCATAACTTAAGTGGTTCATCTAAAAACCTCACCTAGGTTTCGCCCCACAGGCCCAAAGCAAGGGTTGGGCAGTCTGCCCCACTGGCCCAAGGGTTGGGCAGTTTTGCCCCACAGGCCCATAACAAGGGTTGGGCAGTTTGCCCCACAGGCCCATTGCAAGGGTTGGGTCATGGAGGGGTGAGGGTCCCACCTTGGCATTCTGCCCCATAGGCCCAAGATACGGCTTGGGCATTGGAAGGTGGTAGACCATAGGCCCTTAGGGATTCTCCTCTCCTGATGGGTTGAGTGACTCTTCTTATGTTTGTCAATCTGTATTTATGATTATGTCTGATTTTGGATGTCTATATATTAATGCTAACAAGTATGTTGTTAATGTGATGAATACAGATTCCAATCTAGGGTTATTATATTAAAAGGACATTCTTTTGGAAAGAAGAAACCCTAAACCTAATCAACAAAGCAAATTCTATAGCAGACAAATGGATTTTAGGGCAAGTCCGGGTAAGGGACATTACAAAAGAGGCTCTATAATTTAGAGCTATTAATTAAATAATATTATTGACAAGGAACATGAGATTCACTCCCATATCGAGTGTAGAAATTTCCAATAATGAAGAGAGAAGCTATATGATCACAAAAGCATAATTTGTAAGAGGAAAACAAAAGGTTTATTAAGAAAAAATTGGTTAATACATGAAATGACTATGGCATCCATAGACCACAAGTTAGGGGGGTTTCTGATCAATTGGAAAGTGTGGGGTATGTCTCAAAATATTCCCAATAGAAGATTGGTTCATAGCAAAAACAAATAGGTTGGTTGTTAGTGGAGAGGGGCTATTCACAGTTGTAAGGTACAAGGATGACTCCATTGCCCTGGAAGAATGTAATTATGCATCTGAAACTGGTAAATATAAAAAGAGAGAAGCAAGCAGAAGGTGATAGTGTTTAATTGGATATACCATCACTTGAAAATGTATCAGCTTTTATGGGTACCTTAGACAATAGAATGCTTCTGTCACAGTTTTGGCTTAGTGGTTGCTAGAACTAATGCATCTGTTATTTTTGTAGAATAGATTATATCATTTTTAAGTTTTCAACATCTTTTTAATCATGTTGTAGTGTTTAAGGCTTGTCTATGTGACAAACGGCAGAGTGTGCTACTATGCTGCTCTTTTTTTTTGTGCTTTTTAACTGATTAATAAATGCAGTTCTTATTTTGTCTTCAACTTGAAATATTTCCTGCTGTAAATTTTAAATAAAATTAGATCTCTTTGAAGTATTCATTATAGAATTGAATTGGTTATGAGACATCATTTTAACTTATCTTGGACTCCCTAGGCCTTGGCAAACAAATTTAGACATAAGTCGGGTTGCTTCTTTTATTTTGTTTTCATCAGCTCTTGCATAATGCAGATTTAGATCTACATTCAACTAGTTCTCTTCATGCATGCTGATCATTTTTGTTTGGGCAGTGCTTGGTTTTTTTTGGTTTGTTATGCATATTGGATGAGATCTATTGTTATTTTGTTGTTACAGCATGCAGTTGCTATCCATAAAACAGTGATTTCAGATATTATATTGCAATTGAACACAATGATTCTAATTAAAACCCAGAAAACCCAATGCTTTATGGGACCACAAATACTCTCTCTATCTCAACTATTAAAAGTCACAGAAATTTAAGACCATGTTGCTTTCTTATGAAATATAGTTTATCTTCTATTAATTTGGAACAGAAATTTCCCTCAAATTTTTATTCGCAAATCTTTAAAGATCTTGTGTCCACTTTCAGGATCAGAAATTCCCTTAAAATTTCTTTGTGGTATAGAATAACAATAACAAATGTTTTTGAATGGATAAAGGAAAATGCTGTAGGAAAAAAACATTGAGGGTTCATGCCTTTTTGGTACTATAAGTATGGTTTCACTTTTATCTTTATGTTCACCTAAAATTACTTTATGTGCACAGGGAAAATCCAGAAGTGAATCTTCTACTGAAAGATTGAAACTTTTTTCTTCCTGGCGGAGTTCTTGTTCTTGGCGTGTCAGAATTGCATTAAATGTCAAAGGTTGGGCAAGAAAAATTCATGATAAAATACCATGTACTTATTTGGCATTAGTTTATGAATGCTCATCTGCAGATTGGTCATTTCCCTTGTTATTTCTTAGTTACAAATCATAATAATAAAAATTAGCAAAGTCACTCTTTAATATTATGATAAGTTGATAAACCTTCAGGGATACCATATGAGTACAAACCAGTAAATCTGGCAGAAGGGGAGCAGCTTACTGAAGGTAATTTAGCTCATAATTATTTAAGTGGCTTGTTAGTACAAAATATAAAAATCTAGAGTTTCTTGGGAGACTCTCTGTTTGAAGAGTTATGATGTTTTATGCTTGGTGCAGAGTATACAAAGATGAATCCCCTCAATTATGTTCCAGCATTGGTCGATGGTGACATAACTATTTCCGATTCTCTTGCTATTATATTGGTTAGTAACCCTGCATTATATTGACAAGTTTTCAACAACAATGCATATGTTACCTGAGTTACAAAATTTTGCACTAATGAAATCCAAAACATGCTTACATGCATATGTATATCTTACATTCAGCTTCATCAAAATGGTTAATATCTGTTTCATTTGAATAGTATTTGGAGGACAAATATCCCAAATGCCCTCTTTTACCAATTGATCCTCGGCTAAAAGCACTTAACCTTCAGGCAAGTCCTCCTAAATGTCTCTAGTAAAAATTTCTGAAATGCTAGAAAATTCATTTAACTAAAGAATAATGAAGCACAAATGAGTGAGTGTTAGTGATCTTGTTGTGCAGTATTTTATTTTCAATGTTCATTCTCTTTATTTTATGGGCTTATTTGATTGGTTTCAAAATGAAAATTCTAGAATGATTTGACACACTCATGATACTTGTCCCCTATAGAAAATGTGCATATGCATGGATTGTGCTTTTCTGTGACAGTAAAATTCTGAAACCAACCAAAGATTTAGAAGAAAAATCATGGTCCACTGGAATCTCTTTTTCCTATTTTAGTTTCATTCTTAAATTGCAGTCCATTATTTGTCTTATCTAGATAAGGGATTGTGATGAAGCTCTTGTTTTTATATCCTCTTTTGGTGGAGAAATCAATAAGACAAATAAATTTCAACTCCTATCCAAAACCATTTTTTCCATGCTTAACAAAAATAGACTATACTTTGTGTAAAGGAGGGGATTTGCTACTCCCATGTCTCTAGGACAAAGAAGAGTCAGCAGGGAACAAATTGCCCTCAACTACCTCAAGACTAACCGAAAGGAAATAGGCTGAAAAGGAGGGGCAAGCTAAGCTTTGTCTTTTTATGTTTTATGATGGAGGTTTTCAGGAAACGGGTGAACAAACCTTAGAGGTCTCAGACTGCAAACTGTCTGGCTCTCAGCTAGAGGACACTAACGCATGAGACGAACAATAGTGCAGTGCGTTGGCGTCTCGTACGATAGAGAGCAGAGTTCACAAACTGAAACTCATAGGGCATGTTAACGACTTGAGAGCCTTAATCCAAAAGTTTAACAGTAATTGAAGAAATACATGAAATGAAAGGAAACAACAAGAAAAATACTATAACTTGAAAGATAAACTATCTAATAACGAAATGACAAGAGAAAAGGAAGAAAAAGACCAACTCACAGAAGGTCCAGCCTCCCGCAAGCTCCTCACGAACAGATTGTACCTACACACACGACAATGGAAAAGTGTTGTGGTTGTGCTTTGGAGTTTTCCTTAGTTAAACCCCCGTTTTGGTGTTTCCACCTCCATGGATAGACAGTAGACCACAATATAGAGAAAATGATAAAGAAATGGAAATAGAGAGAACTTATAGAATGCAAAGACAATCTAAATGCTATTCTATAAACAAGGCAATGCAAATAAATAAATGTGTTACCCTCCTTTCTACGTGCTTGAAGAAGTTGAGAGAGGAAGGAAGAGAGCAAGACAATCACACCAATAGAGTAGAGCTTGAAAACCTGTAACAAACAATGGTGTAGAAGTAGCAAAATGGTGTAGAGTGTGAAGTGTGAAGAGAAAGACTGAAGGTTGAGTGAATGGAAGTCAGATAGTGAATGAAATTGAGAGAATGTGACAGAATGAAGTTCAAAAGTGTTTTTGGAGGTAAGAAGACATTTTCAGGCGGTCAAGGTTCGCAAGGGACGTTACAATTCGCAGGGTGGCAGAGAATGTAACGCCTCCAATGTCCATTGACCTGAGAATCATGTCAGGATGCCAGCATGGTGTGCAGACATCTGTGTGACGCGCGGGAGTCTTCGACAAAAATTCCCTCACCGATGGAAAACGCCAAAGGCACGTGTGAAAGGCAAGGCAAAGGTGGCGATTTTTTTGCATTGTCGGGTTTATAAGGCTAAAGTGAGGTAATTTATAGGAAATTTCACTAAGTGCAATTTTACACCATAAGATTTTGCCCCCACTTTAGCGAGCATATGTGTCTAAGCATGTGCAAGCTAAAGTAGAAAGAGATTGAAGAGAGTATATCGAAAATGTAGAGGAAGTAGTCCTTTGATTGGGCATACCCTGATGTGAAAGAGAATGAGCTCCACCAGGATGCAAAGAGGACACAGGTCTTCGATCCTGGAAATCCTACTGCGATCTCACCAAAATCATGTTAGCTGTAGACAAACGTGTCAGGCAAAAAGGAAAAAAGTGTTAGACACCATAAAGTTTTCAGAGACAATAAGACACTTCGATCGGAAAAAAGACACTGCTGATAGGTATGGCTAGCTTGGCTAGAGACCATACGACAAGCATGTAGGCTTGTGGCTGCTGCAATCTGCATTGCAGGATAGTCACATAAAAGACAAGACAAGTCTAGTTAGGTTTCCCCCAAGCTAGACGCCAAGATATAATACATCCAGACACCAAGACACAAGATGTCAAATATCAAATATAAGATACAAATTATAAGACACCGAAGAATTATTTTGAAAAAGTCTTTCACAAAGGGGTTCTTTCATCGAGGAATCCTTTTCATAAGACATCAAGACACCAAGGAATCCTTTTGAAAAGATGCTCCTTTTGAAAGACACGGAATTTTGCGCAATTGATTCTGTCATCAAGGAATCCTTTTAAAAGAACTTTCGTCAAGGAGCCTTTTTGGAAAGAATACTCCTTTTTTGAAAGGAAAGTTTTTAGATTCTTTCGTCAAGGGATCCTTTTGGAAAGAATTTTCGTTAAGGAATCCTTTTTGAAAGAATACACCATTTTGGAAAATGAGGTTTTTAACAAGGGATTCCTTTGTCAAGGAATTCATTGTAAAGAATTCTACACCAAGGAATCCTTTTGAAAGAATTCTCCTTGTTGAAAATTAGATAAGTGTGATAGCCTCCCCTTAGGATGGAGTGTGCTACGTAGAGGAGCAAATGGCATCCTAAGGAGAAAAGAAAGACAAGAGATGTGGCACAAAACACATAGCGAGATGTATCCGTGGAATGTTGTCACACACGCAAGGGACAACACATTGAAACCAGAACATCGCGAAGCAGATAGAGAGAGACGAAGAAATCAAGAGACAGGGGGATTTGATAATTTGGGGTCAGAACTGCTCATAGATATAAATAGATAATATAATATATAGATGAATTGTCATCAATCCCCAAATTTCTCAGAACGTGAATAAGAGCACATGAAGACAAAGTAAAATGAAAATCAGGTCAACATGGAAGAAGGCCTAAATGCCCCCAACACTTTGCATCATCCCCGATATTGAAAAGCAAGACTACAACATATAGAAGAATGATGACACAAATAGAAGAAGTTTACGAAAAATTTCCTCTCTTGTATCCAAGCACCTACAAGGGTAGCAAGGGTCCTCCAGGCGAGAGCACAAACATTAAAAGACAAGCACTGGGGAACATAAACAAACAAACAAAACTAATCTACAAATGTAGAGTGAGGCACCACCCTAGTCCTCATCGACCAACAGATTGTCTTGCTCCCAATCTAGATCATTGTAGGGGGAAGGAGGACGAGCCTGCAAGGAAGGGATAGCAAGGGCAGTACCCTCCCACTTTCTTGCAACAAGAGCCAAGGAAGAAGGCCCCTTGAGGTCTTCTTCGTTGAGCTCCTGTGAGGCGAAGGTCATTGATCTTGCAAAAATCAAGGACTGAGTTGGGATGTCTTCCACCGAGTTGAACATGCACTTCTCAAAAGTGCCATGTGTCAACTTAGCGGGAGAAAGGCGAGGTGCCTGAGTGTCACTACCGATCTTGGGAAGAGGGGCGGTGATCAACTCCGGGGAAGCAGGGGCTGCCTCTGTCACAAGGACTGTGCAAGCCAAAACAAAACTAGACTACAGAGAAGACAAACCTTTCTTACGACCATCACTCGAGGTGAGGTCATCCTCCAACTTACGCTTCAATAGAGGATGCTGAATCCCCACAGAGGAAGCAAAAGCAGAGGAAGAACAAGAAGGAGCCGCAGAGGACACCACCTTTGTATGATGCATGTCGACTGGCTATGGAAAAGGAGGAATGCCTAGAAGAGACATGAGAAGAAGAGGCTCCGCTGAGGGAGTGATGAATACCTGCACCCTTTTGGGGTGAGGACCATCAGGACTCGCCGAAGGAGCTGGAAGCAAGACAAAAGTGATGGGAATTGAAGTAGAGGAGACAAAAGCAGGTGGAGCAATGGAAGGAGCAGGGACAAAGATAACAAGCTCCTCCTTGGTCTTCTACGAGGCAACGTGCTCCTTAGCTAGCTAGAGCCTTTCGCCGGCCCTTACGCTCACCTGCAAGTTGGTTACGTTGGCTATGAGCATTAGAGGACGTGACCTGAGAAGAGGCTGAAGGTTGCTGCTCCACTACGGGAGCATCCTTCACGACCATTGCCAGTGGAAGGGTAGTCTCCTAAGTAGGAGCAAGAGGAGGCACAAAAGCAAAAACGGTGACAGAAGGAGAAGCAAAGACAAGCACCTCGTTAGCGAGCCTCTTCCCATTCATCGCCCGAGGGGCAGGTAGAGGAATAGTTGGAGGCCGCAGAGGTCGAGACGCATGAACCACCCCACGGGAACGCTTCCCCTTGCCATGCAGGGAACCATGGGTAAAAACAGGCAACTAGAAAGCCTAATGCTTTGGCATCTGCGACATAGGCGCCTTTCCATGTCCTGTGTGAGGCACAAAAGCAGGAATTGAGGATGCCACCAAAGGCTGGGAAGAGGAAGCAGATGGTGCAGAAGATGAAGAAGGGGAAGGCTCCAAAGCGAGAGCAAGCTTCTCCTTCCCTTTTGATGGGGTAGAAGAGGCAACTTCTTGTTGAACGCACATAGAAGCCTTCATAGAGATGGCATAAGGAGACACAGGAAAACTAGCTTTTGGCTCCAAGCCCCCAATCTTATACCTGACATAAGCACGATACAAAAGTTCTCCCCCGGGAGGGAGGGATTTGACTAGGGCGGGCCAAAAGTGATCCAAAGAAAAGGCCCCACATGATACCAGTGGTTTATAGCCAGTATCATGAACAACATGCACTGTACTCTCGTGGGGGAATTTCAAACATTTGTGGACAACAGAGGCGATTGCGTTCATGGAGGCTAGCCATGGAATGGCTAGCCTAGCCTTGAACAGGTTGGACTCTGGAATCACTACAAATGAGACATCCATAGCCTTAGGGCCTACTAGGACCGACAAAGAGATAGTGCCCATAGGGGCGATGGAAAATCCATCATAAGTGTGAAGAGTGTCTTGCGACTCATCGTACTTATGAAGATTATTAATGAACAAGGCCTCTTTCATGATTACATTCACTCGACTTGAGGGATCAACCATTGATCCTAACGGGAACATAAAGCGGAGAAGGCTCTTTGTTCAAGGGAAGATCATTTGAGGTGAAGGCTATATCAAGAATAGCACTCACATTTTCCGCAGGAGGCATGAGTGAACGAGACCATCTTCACATACTCAGACGGGACAAGATCAGAAGACGTGGAAGACTATGCAACTAGGTTAGCATAATGGGAAGGGAATGAATCTGTGTAAATTTGTAGTTGGCTGTTAGGCTTAGCTATAGATTTGTTAGAGTTTTTTTTCCTTCCATCGAGACGGATAGTCCCATCATCGATGCAATCCTGAATCTCATGATGCAGGCGAATGCATTGTTCAATATCATGTCCATGTACTTGATGGAACTGACAAAACTGTTGTGCGTCGTACTATTGTGGATATGACTTGAAGAGAGGTCATATTTCTGGTAACATTATAATTTTATCCTTTAATAACTTCTGCAAGATTGAAATGCCTCCAAATGACCTTGTATTTATATCAAACTTCCCCTTTTCCCTCCAATCTGGTCGATCTAATTTGGGCCCCAAAATTCGATTTTTTTTTTTAAATTTTAAATTTTTTACCCAAGGGTTGCCCAACCTCATAGAAAAATTATAAAAATATTTTGCCTTCACCAGAAATCATAAAAAATATTATTTAACCTCCTTGAGTGACAAAACCAAAAATAATAAAATAATATTTTTCTCTTTATTTTTCTTGCTTTGATACCACTGAAATATCCCAACCAAGTTTTGTGCAATATTTTCTGATTTTTGAAACATAAAATGATGCCCTAATTTTATGATTTAATATTTTTGCTCAAACCCTAGTTTTCTGATGCAAATTTTTGAGTTTATCTATGCATTAGCAACGGCATATATTCATCTCAATAACACCCAGATTTATAACAGATTTGTTTGACCATGAATAAGCATGGAAACCACACAATAAAGTACCCAAACATCCACCAACATAAGCCAAATTTCTGATATTCAAATGTCCAGTCTGCTGTTACAAATCAGATCTAATTAAGGATGCAAATACATAATCAATGGGCTCCAAACATGCCCAACGACATGAAGCAGTTCGCTGATATGAAGAAACCCCAATCTATGCAATGAAAATGACCTCCTACTCTAACCCTAGCTGGGCGAAATTGCTCCAGCTCACAAATATGCAAACAAATGCAATTATTTGTTGAAAACAACTCCAAAATCCTACCAAAGGGGTGCATTGGCCTATTGGTTTGCTGATAGGGTTTGCAACCCTTGAAAATCTGAAGAATATCTTCCAACTTGCCCAATTCGCCCCTCCAAACTAGATGCCTATATTGATGCAAAAATCTGAATATGAATCTAGCAAAAATCACCATTGAAGCCCATGTGAACCTCCATCATGAAGTCCTCCATTGAAGAAGTTATGGTTTCGTCCAACTTCTATATTCATAAGGGTTTTCATCCTTAGAATATTCACCAAAGTGCAGACCATAAAAGCAAAGATAAATTTGTTGATGATTGAAATGCCTCCAAATGACCATGTATTTATATCAAACTTCCCCTTTTCCCTCGAATCTGGCTGACCTAATTTGGGCACCAAAATCTCAATTTTTTTTTAAAATTTTAAACTTTAAATTTTTTGCCCCCAAAAAGGTTTGCCCAACCTCATAGAAAAATTATAAAAATATTTTGCCTTCACCAAAAATCATAATAAATATTATTTAACCTCCTACTTGAGTGCCAAAACCAAAAATAATAAAATATTATTTCTCTCTTTATTTTTCTTGCTCGCATAAAAAAGGGACATTACAAAGATACTGGTATAGGATTTAGATAACTTTGTAAAAGTTTTATCGCATCCTATACTTTTTGCCTTTGGGAACAAAGACCATGTTTGTGATGGCCTTGTTTTTCTTGAATCACCAAAAATCGACATTGATGACTGGTTATCCGGATGGGAGCATGAGGATGAATCCCCGAACCGAGCAATCGTTTGTTGACACTCACGCAACGCTGCACACAGATGCGCGAAGGAAGGGTACTTCATTAGGACAAATGTTTCTCGCAGCGATCGCTGTAAGTTCCCAATGAAAACTTTTTGGACATCAGAATTGGGCAAGGGGTAAGAAATCTGAGAGAAAGAGCTTGATAACGAGCTATGAAATTAGTAACCTTTTCATGCTCTCCCTGCTTACATTGGACGAGATTAGCGAATGCCATCTTCGGCCCAATATTAGCCTAGAATTGTGTAAGGAACTAATTTACTAGTTGATCAAAACAAGGAAAAAAGTTATCTGGGAAAGAACAATACCAATCTAGGGCAGCGTCCTATTGTGACCTTTTCACACATCACCCCATTCAAAATGGGGAACCCCTAATTTTTGCTCCATTTTGGTCTTTTGGCTTTGGTTCTTTCTCTCTCTCTCTGGTCTTCTATCCTTCCGGGGATGCCTCCGGGTTTGACCTAAGTTGGAGGCTAAGTCTGTGAAATTAGGGTTTTTATTCTTCAAGCTTGTTTGAGGTCAAATTGAGTTGTCAAATTGAAATCCAAGAATGGTACTACGATTAGAAAGCTTCAGGCAAGATCCCATCAAATTTTCATTGAATTCAGACTACTTACTATTTTTAGTAAGTGCTCTGTTGACGTGCCTTTTGTGACAGCGCCAGCACAGAATAAAGTTGCCCCAACGGTCACTCTATTCTCTCTTGATCAAAGTGTCCCACATGCTAAGATTGCTTGAAAGTTCATGTGTTCGACTCCAAGGTTCCTTTTATCGCGAATAGACTCAGTTGGTTGATGTGTTTTGCTGGTTATTTCAAAGGGACTTACGTAGTTGTTCAACTCGTGAAGCAATTAGGACATGAATGATTTGGCAATATGGTTCTGGTATCTAACTGACTCGGAAAATGCAGAATTTAAAGGGGATAGGGATAGGGATTCTACAAATCTACTTCTAAAGGGTGGAGGACGAGGATCGACTTAAACAATCTTCAAACCAAACTTTGCTTTGTCTCCTTTCGAACAACTCCGACAAAGTTGGTGCAATCTTCAAAGGATGAGAAAATGTTCAAACTATGACACAACACGTTCATACCGTCAACACGACGCATACAAACACATGAACCATAATCGAAGTTAAGTGCTGATACTCCAGTTGACCACGCAAGGCGAACTTACCATCAGCAAGTCCGCTAGTGGTATGGACGAGAAGACTTGCTCAAATCACAACGCCACACTCCACAGCTAACAACTACTTGCATGAAATAAAATCTATTTTACTCTATCTACCTTGAATTGGAAAGACGAACAAGCCTTGCTAGCTACTCACAATAGAAGATAGAACCACCAAACAATGATAAATCTTTATATTATGAGAGTGTTCACAACAACTTCTTACAAAGTCCTCAATGGGAAAACTTCCTTTCCTCCTCAATCTAAGCTAACTTCTAAGCTCTACTTTCTAACTTCTATCTCCAATACTCTCTAGCTCTGATCTATCTCTGATTCTAATTCTAATTGTTTACAAATGAGGGGGGATGCCCCTTTTATAACAAGTCCAATTCAGTGGACGGTTCAGATCAAATTACAATGAAGGGCTCAGATCGAGCCACCTATGCCCTGATTAGGGTTTCTGCCCTAAAAACCGCCACAGAGAGGAGTGGGCAATGAATGCACAGAATATTCTCCACTCCCCTGCAGGAATCATAATGAGCAATTAATGCCCACTACCATCATCAAGAAGATCCTCATCAAGCAGCGCGTTCCCACTGGCCTTCTCCCGGATAGCAAACTCGATCAACCGGGCCAATACTGCTTCAACCTCCTGTGTAGAGATCGGTGGAATATGGTTGAGCTGGAACTCCAAGACTGCTACCGTCTGTCCGTATCTGATGCAAGATTTCTTCCATGTCACCAAGGCGTCCTGGGTATGCTGAATTATACTAGAGAACGTGGAGACATTCTCAAAGTCATCCAGGACAAGTGACCTCGCAGCTGAGAAGAATGGAGGCAGTCTACTTTTCAAACCATCAGCAGTTATCTCCTCTGGGACCAACTTTCTAGCAAATATGGCTTCTAATGTATTGAGGACTCCCCCCAAGATGTTGCCCATTGCCTTCTTCACTTTAGCTGAATCTGCCCTTGCTGCGTCGTGAAATCCACGGCCTGTGACCACCGAGGAGTACCAACTGGTGAAATCGTACCTATCACCTCTCTGAATTACACCTCCATCCACTAAGGTTTCTAGAGGTACATGCATCAAAGCCCCCAAACGAAGTACAGTCTTCGTTTGATAGATGCGAGTATCACCCCAGGCCTGATCTACTATATCCATTCGTGCCAAAATATTTGAGGCCTGTCGATAAGCATCGGCAAGGTCCTCCATGAATTTTCCTGTCTCAGTATGAACACGGCTAACCCACTTGTCTGCCTCCGTTTCCATTTTCTTTAAATCCTCTAAGGCAACAATTGACTCGTTCGGAAGCTCCGATGGACGTTCCACTGCCGGGTCCGCTGGTTCACCTGGACGTGCTAGATTCTGCATATATCCTATCAAGGTTTTGTGCTCCTTCTTCAATTTCTTATACTTCCCCTCCGTGCGGAGCAACTGATCCTTCAATGCCTGATAGGAGTTATCGAACTCCTCGATAACTTGGGCTCCCGTAGGACGACCCAACTCTACTGTGGTGATCACATAATTTTCAGGCCTCTCCTCGGTTCGATCACAATCTTCCCTCGGAATAGCCACCTGAAGCGTGCGAGAGCCTGACTCGTCAGTCGAGATCTTTGAAAACTTTCGGGCCCTTTTCTTCTCTGGTGGCGCACTGATCCTCCTGAGGAACTCTTCCATCTCAATGGCTGGATCCGTGTCATCCTCGGGTTCTCTCCTCATTCTGTCGGAAAGCCAATCAGGCACTGTCTGCTGTGGATTACAAATGACAAGGGGCTGTTCTTCTGTTGCCTCCATCTCGTGCACTTCCTCTCTTCTTGCACTGGTTTGCTCAGGCTCATCCTCCTCTATAAGCTGGGTATCTCCCGACCCTTGGGTCCCCTGTTCTGTGTTTTCTTCTTCTTCCAAAGCCGTGTCCAACATCTGCTGAAAATGGGTGTCGGCCATTGTTTCCTCTTCCTCCTCCTGTTGGCCGCCCCTGGATAAACTGACACTAGCTGATTCCCGGGCGTTGGGCTGATCTACCTCCTCAAGTCCCCGCTCTTCCTCTAATCCTGCCCTCTGATCGGCAAATAATGAAACCACTCTTAAACTCGAAGATTGAGTTTGTGAGTGCACGGGTGATGCTTGTTCTATCCTCAACGGTATCGGCTGGGTTGGCACTTCCACTTGTGCCCTCGATGTCTGAGCAATTTGTTTCCCTCTTTTTACCGATAACGGCCTTGGGTCACCCATCAAGCTGTAAGTAAGGGCGATCGACTTGCTCTTAAGTCTGCATACATGTCTGTCGACCCAAGTCCTGGTAAAAGTCATCACCGGGATAGAAAGAGTGTCCAAGTCCATGATCTCTGGCTCGGACCAATCAGGTGGTGGGACAGGAGTATCCCTAACTGACCCATAGTCGGGTTGCATGACGTTGACATCCTCCTCCACCTGGTCGGGAACTGGAATAATCTCACATTCTCTAATCAACTTGAGAGGAAGTCTGGAAAACATCCTTCTTCTTATCTCAGCCTCATCCACTGCATTTGCCCAGAAGTCCTCCAGATGAGCTCTGTGCCGGTATTCAACGTTCTGTACCATCCGGATGTTCCCGTAAGGATCGAAATCCTGCCTGCCTGTGTGATATGACAAATGATAAGATTGCAGCTCGTCCTCTGCCTCTCGGGCTGCCTGCAAAGAGGGACACACCTCAATGGAATTTCCCATGGTGATAGGGAAATCAAGCCCACCCTTCTTTTTCCTTTTCTGAATCTTATCGTAGGCAATCAATTGCCTAGATATCTCAAGCATTACTATGTGATCAGTGGGGTATCGCGGTAACCGATACGGATACGAAGTGAACCCCTGCAGCCTAATATATGTGAATTTCGGGAATTGGATGAGCCAATACCCATATTCCTCAATCAATGTCTGTGCTTCTTTAGATATTCTCTGCTGCGTCCTTTGCTGAAGCGTCCTTGCAATGTGCATTGTGAATGCATCATTTGCCCGTTTATAGTTGGCAATGTTAGCCAAATGTAGCTGTGTGCAGGCTTCATGAATTTTGAATTGACCAGGGGCACAGCCGATTGGCTCTTTGTACGAAATCCCTCTGTACTTAGTCATTCTGGCCAACATGTAAATCACATATGAGCTCATGTAGAAAGTCTTCGTCACCTTCAAGCTCCTGAATTGCTCATCGATGTGGTTGCTAATCATCCTAGCCCAATCGACACACTCTTTTCCTTCCAAGATGATCTCGATGAAGTAGAACATCCAAGGCTCGAAAATGTAAGCCTGTGCACTCCCATTCACCCGGCTCAGCATCATTATCAAATCACAGTATTCTTGTTTCACGTCCTCGGCAATTATCTGCTTTGGGAGCTTAGTGCGGGGTGGCCTCGGCTTCTGCATCCAAACTCTGTTGATGACTGCAGTGACTCTTTCGAAAGAGGAAGAGTACATCTTATCTGCCCTCTTGTTTGTCCTGTATAACATCTCCTCAGCAGTTGGAATCCCAAATGCCTCTCCGATGGCATCGGGTGTGAAGTTGGCGAGCAGTTTACCATCCGGAGAGACAATCGTCCTACGTTCTGGCTTGTAGTGATTGGCGCACTCCATAATTAGCTCCGGACACTGAATTGCTGGCGGAAAACTAGCAGCTGCGTAGATTCCACTCTTCATTATATTATGTGCCGTGACGGATGGTTGATGGCCCCCTAGCCCGAACATCCTCGATTTGAGTGCATTCAGATTAAATGAACCAAGGTTGGTGTCATTCAATCCTGCCAACTTTGAAACTATTGCTGACTTTGGGAGAAATGGCTTAGCGAGCCTCTTAATCATTGCCTGTCGAGATGAGCCAGCCTTGCCTGCTTCAGTGTTTGCAGCTCTGCCTGCGGCTCTGCTTGTTCCTGCAACATCCTTTGCGCCAGCCATCTGCAAAATAAAATAGAAGGATAAGCTAGACTGCAGATTTTTTAAAATAAAACAATTCCCGAGATGGCTGCGAATACGGAGTTAGCTTTGAAAATAAAATTTCTCAGCATAAATTTCTAACTCCAAACCTCGTACTGTATAAAAATCTCTGAGTTTAGAGACAACTCTCAGCAACTGCACTTCTGACTGGTGAAGAAAAAACGCAGCAAGCTAATAACTTTCAGCAATGTAGCTAATTTCTCCAGCACAAATTGTTCGAACCTTGACTTCACTTTGTCAACTTCAGCAGTTAGAGGAATAAAGAGTTGCCAGCAATATGAAATTTCAACCTCTTCAACTTCTCAACGTTTAAACTTCGCAGCAACTCCACTTTCAGCTTTTCGAAAGAAAGAGTCTCGGCAAATGAAGATTTCTCCAGCACTTCGTACTTTCAGCAACTCAACACTCCGAAATAAAATAAACTCTCACAGAATTTCTCTCCTCAACCACTTGGAAAATATTTCAATCTCTCCAGAACCTCTTCAGCAACTTCAACTTCGAAATAATGTGAGGAGAAATGAGAGAAGAGATTGTTTAAATAACTTTTCCCGGAGAATCCTGCTAAGTAGTGCTGGGGCTATTTTTAGCACCTTCATCAATTTCCCACTATCTTCGTTCGGAATCTTCTAATTCAAGCGCAGTAGTGGGCTAGTCGTCAGCCGGTTATTATGGCAGTCGCCATTAATAATGATTCTTTCTTCTTCAAATTTCGAATTTTCCCCTTAGTCTGCCAGTTACCTCTTGGCGATTTAAACAACTCGCGAGAAAAACAATCACTTGACTTGATTTAAAATTCCATTTTAAAATCTCGCAGTGTTTAAATAAATTCAACTCGAAAAAAAAATTCGTGGGAGTAGCAAATTTATTTCCAACTTTTTAAAATGTCTGTCATTTAAATCCTCGATTTCATAAAATTTGCCTTAGACATTTTAAATTCTCTCATTAAAGCGTTCAACTCCGGGCGATTAAAAACTTGTTTGCGTGCTCGAAATAATTCGTCCTTTGAGATTTAACTTCTGTCAGGAAAATAATCTAGGCAAAACGAATTTCTTCTGAAAATATTAAAATTTCCCTTAGGAAATTAATTTTCAAACTCTGCTAACTCATGGGTGCATTTTAAACGGGTTCATTTGATTTTCACTTGACCCATGGAAAATATTCGTCGATATCAAATTTTCCCCTTGAAAAAAGATTCGTTAACTTTCAACTGCTTTCGGAGAATTTTAAAACTCATCAAATCATCCTTCCTTGCCAAGGGCGTATTTTTCCCTAGTGAAGTGTTATATCACTTAGAAAAAATTTCTAGCACTTTCTCTACCACAGGCGTATACATTTTGATGAAATATTTATTTCAAAAAAAAAAAAATTCCTTCACTTTACACCTCTGGCGCACTTTCATGTGTCTACTTTTATTTTGTTGCCTTAGGAAATTTTCTCCAGCAACCTTGGCGTATTTTACTCATGCAAGCCTTGATTTCTCACTTAGAAAATTCTCAAACAGTTAGAATATCCTTGGGCGCATATGGGGTCTTGAGCTTTCATTTTCTTGACTTAGAAACTTTCTCCAAGTCCTAGCCACTTTATCTTGCCTTGGGCGCATTTTGACATCTCTACTTTCATTTCATGCCTTAGGAAAATTTCGGCCATCTCCTCTTCATCATGGGCGCAAATGCTAGGCCAAGCTTTCATTTCATGTCTTAGAGGGCGCATTTCACCCTTGACACTTTCGTTTTATGCCTTAGAAACTTTTTTTTTTTTTACCCTTTTCTCCTTCTTGAGGGCGCATTTCCATAGGCAAGCTTTTGTTTTCCACGCCTTAGAAACTTTTTAGTCTTCAATCCTTGAGATGGGCGCATTTTACTAGGTGAGCTTTCGTTTTCGCCTTAGAAACTTTTTCAAGCCTCTGCCTTGAGATGGGCGCATTTTACTAGGTGAGCTTTCGTTTTTGCCTTAGAAACTTTTTCAAGCCTCTACCTTGCATTCTATTTTTAGCAAGTTGTGCTATTTTTAGCAAATCCCTTGATTTTCACCCTCTAAGGCTCCGTTTTGCCTGAAAATTTCATCAGATGATATTCTCTGCCTTGTGAACCTGTTTTGTCAGTCCTCTGCCCTGACCTGCTATTTATAGCCACCTGCTATTTATAGTAAGTTTGACTTTCTGACTTTAGTAGCTCCGTTTTGCCTGAAAGTTGCAACGCTTGATCTTGATAGCTTGAGGGTTACTCGGACGCCAACCTCGGGTGCAGACCTGCTATTTATAGCCGTGCTCTGACTTACTAAAAATAGTAAGTTCTCCGACTTTGCTCAAATTTTGCCAGTAGGTACCTTGAAGTGTGCTGACATGGGTGGGGTACTTTGTTTCGGCTATTTTTGGATTTTACCCCCTATAAAAGTGGAAACCCTAATTTGATTTGCATGTATCCCGAACGGTCTTGTTTGACTTCGTTCCTTCTGCATGTCGTTCTGCTTGCTGGACTGGAGTGTTGGGCGGCTGCCGGAGTGTACCTGCTAAAAATAGAAACTGTCTGAAAAGTGACTCATCCACTGTCGGATGGTTTTGCATGTCATATTGCCTGCGGGATCTCAAAAAACCCAGAAAAACCCAGAAAACTGGTCTGCATGCACGTACTGGCTAAAAATAGTAAGTCCTCAAAACTCGATCTTCACTGCTTGCAAGCCACACCGTTGCGAAGCTCTCGAAAAACCCATGAAGAAAAACCCGACATGCGTTGAAAAACACTGCATGCGAACCCTAAAAATAGCCTCCGAAGGCTGAACTCTGAAAGTGGTTGTCTCGGTTTGCATGTTACATCACTGCGAAGGTTTTGGAAAACCCAGAAGGATTCCCCAGACATGCATCTGAAAAGCTCATGTAGAAACCCTAATTTGGCTCTTGAAAGCCTGAAATGCCAAAAATAGTAAGTCGTCTGATCTGGCTCAAAATTTACGTGTAGACAGCTTGATGTCACTCGGATGCAGTGGAACTGACAGAATTCCAAAATCTCAATAAAATAGTCCCAAGTTGAATACTTACTAAAAATAGTAAGTTGCCAGAATACAGTGAAAATTTAGGGGGACTCTGCTGGAAGTCTTCTGACTGCTGCTCTAAGCTTAGATTTCAATTTTATAACTCAGTCTGACCTTAAATAAGCCTGAAGGATGAAAACCCTAATTACACAGACTTGACCAATATTTCAACCCGGGTCAAACGACGGGACAATCCCCGGAAGGACCAGAGACCAGAGAGAGAGCGAACCAAAGCCAAAAGACCAGACTGGAGCAAGATTTAGGGGGGTCCCCATCTTGATGGGGTGATGTGTGAAAAAAGGTCACAACATCTGGCGACTCCACGGGAAAGTGTTGAAAAACACTTTGAAAATTAAACCTTGGTCAATCCCTCTAACCATCATACGGAAAGGATACTTACTCAAAAAGGGAGAAGAATCCAATATTGGATCAAAACACCTTCATCTGAGATCTCCTGACTTATGCGTTTATCTTATCTCTAAACCATCGTGACTCCCGAGATCGATTATGGCAGGTTATACAAGTATCTTAACTTCAAAAGCATCCCGGACATTGCCTCGCTGCCAGTCAGGCGTCTATAGCCCCGACGAGGTTGTCGCTACAATTCTCACGAATATTGCTCCACTGCCAGCCAGGCGTCCATAGCCCCGGTGGAGTTACTCGTATATTCCCAAACCAATATTCAAAGTACGATATTTCTTTTATTTTCTTTCTTTTGATATTTCTTTTTAGCATACTTTCTCCTTTTCTCTTGATTATCCGTCAATTCCATAATTGGTTGGTAAGCAATGAAGCTATCAATGGGTTTGAGAATTGCAGTGGCGCTGAAGCAAGATTTAAAATTTTCACTTGCCGTAATCCCTCCCAAGGAATCAAAATGACTCAAAGCAGCTTGTTTGAACCAATAGGACATGATGATCTCAGGCTCATGTGTTAAGACACAATAACTGATTAAACTCCCGAGTCGAGCTTTTATGAGACCGGATGATGACAAGAGGAAAACAACCTTGGCATTCTATTGTTTGCATAAATTCATAAAAACCCCATGGCAGTAGACCAATTCGCGCAAGACAAGATATCATCACTTCCATCGCAACGGAAAACCCTAAAATCAAGTCCATTCTGAACCCAAACCAAAACCACTTGAGCAGACAACTCAAGGGAAGAAACACCAAAACCAAAAACCCAAAGGGCAACAAACCAAAACCAAAACCCAAAAAGGGAACGGGAACAAAACAACCTAATCTACTATGTACAAAGTAGGATCCAGGAGGGACCCTACGCTTGGAAATAATGCTTGAGGAACTGCCCATTGACTGGCAATGGGATATCCTCTCCTGTTAGCGTTTTCAATCTGAATGCATTATCTCCCAGGATCTCAGAAACCTGATACGGGCCCAACCACAATTTGTCGAACTTGTCGTGATCACCTCTTCTTTCGTGGGCTTTATCCCAACATAAAACTAAATCTGAAATCCTGAAGGCCTTAACCTTGGCCTGCTTGTCGAACCATCTTTTCACGACTCCTTGGTGCTTAGCCAGATTTTCCAATGCCTCATCTCTTTTCTCCTCCAAGTGCATCAACTGAGACAACCTGACTTGAATTCGGTCTTCGCCTTCCAGATACTCCTGAATAAACTGGAGAGTAGGGATCCTTAATTGAACTGGGAAGACGGGGTCTTGCCCATACACCAAATGGTAGGGAGATGTTCCCAAAGAATTCTTCGTTCTAATCCGGTCTGCCCACAAGGCAAACCTCAACTGTGTGTGCCAATCCTTGGGGTTCTTATCCAACAGTTTCTTGATAGCATTCAGCAAATTCTTATTTGTGGACTCTGCAAGTCCATTTCCTTGGGGGTAGTAGTTGGATGAGAACTTCAGTGCAATCCCATACTCAAACGCCCAATTTGAAAACTTCAATGATGAAAAGGCGGGGCCGTTGTCGCACACCAAAGCGTGGGGGCATCCAAACCTTGTAACAATATTCTCTTCGAGGAACTTAATGACTACATCTGTGGTGGAAAGCTTGAGAGCTTGAGCCTCTGTCCATTTGGTGCAGTAGTCGGTGGCTGTCAGTATGTACCTGTGCTGTGCCGAGGACGGTGGGTTAATCATTCCAATAAAGTCCAACCCCCACTTGGCAAATGGCCTGACCTCAATCACTGGTTGCAAGGGCATAGCCGGATTCTTTTCTCTGTACGCAGCTGTCTGACAAATGTGACAAGCCCTCACATGCTCATAAGCATCCTTAAAAAGTGTGGGCCAATAATACCCAGCCCTTGAAATCTGATGAGCTGTGGCCAAACCACCTCCGTGACCTGTCCCGAATTTCTCGTGGAAATGTTCCATAAGCTGCTTAGCTTCTCTTTTTCCTACACATCTCAAATATATACCTTCGTGATTTCTTCTATAAAGCACTGATCCCTGCAGCATGAATCTCTGGCTCTTCATTCTTAAAGTCCTTCGTTGCACTGGATTCAAATGTGAGGGACACCTTTGGTTCAACAAATAGTAAACAGTGTCATCGTACCATTCCCCTGGGGACACCTCTTCCAGTATATATGTTTGTTGTACCAGCCCAGGTCCTGCCATTGCAATCGTTTGTGCCAATGCTTGTCCTCGGACTAACTTCATCGGCTGTATCTCTATGTCATATTCTTGCAAGCTGGCGACCCACTTGCCTCTTCTTTCTCCTAATTCATTTTGCATTAGTAATGTTTTTACTGTGGCATCTGGAACTATTGCATGTACTTTGCTCCTTAGGATGTAGTGCCTGAACTTCTTAGCTGCTTTTACTAGAGCATAAGCTTGCTTTTCTACATTGGCGTACCTTAATTCTGCTTCCTTCAATGGAGTACTCATGAAAGCAATTGGGTGTTCATCCTTTTCTTCCGCTCTCTGGGTCAAGACCGCTGCGCAAGTGTGTTCTGAAGCAAAGGAGTACAAGTAGAATGGTTTTGAGTAATCCGGACTAACTAGCACCGGAGCATCTACTATTGCTTGTTTGATTTCTTCGAACGCCTTCTTTGTGAGAGGGGTCCATTCTATCTTTGCATCCTTTTTCAGCATTTCATTTAGTGGTCTGACAATCTCGGCGAATCCAGTTATGAATTTTCTCACAAAATTAATCTTGCCAAAGCACGACCTCAACTCTTTCTGACTCCCTGGCATGCCGATCTTTGAAATTGCCTCAATGCGGTCTGGGTCAATTGATATGCCCTGTTCTGAGAGGACATGTCCTAACAATTTTCCTTCGGTGACTCCGAATACGCACTTCTTTGAATTGAGAGAAATACCAAATCTTTTGCATCTCTGGAAGATCTTTCTCAAGTCTTCAACATGATCCTCCCTCTTTTTGGAGAACACTGTCAAGTCATCCATGTATATAATAATGCATTTCCCAACTAAGTCTCTGAAAGCGATGTCCATAGCTCGTTGAAATGTGGCCCCGGCGTTGATTAGGCCAAAAGGCATTCTTCTGTAAGCGAATGTTCCCCACTTAGTGGTGAAAGCTGTTTTTAGTCTATCTGCTTCTTCAACCATTACCTGGTTGTAACCTGAATAACCGTCCAAAAAGGACATCATCTGGGAACCATTTACAATCTGCAAAACCTCATCCAACGAGGGCAAGGGATAGTTATCCTTCTCGGATGCTCTGTTTAGGTTGCGGAAGTCAACACATAACCTTATCTCTCCGTTCTTCTTCCTGACGGGCACTAGATTGGCGACCCGCGTTGAGTGCCTTATTGGGAAGATTATTCTGGCCGAAAGGAGCTTCCTTACCTCGTGATATATCAATGGTTCCAATAGCGGGTTCACCGGCCTTTGTCTTTGCCTGAATGGTTTATTTCCCGGCTTCAACGGGATCGTGTGCGTGATCAAGGTAGTGTCATATGTCTTTAAGTCTTCGTAGCCCCAGGCTACCACATCAGAGAACTCTCCCAATGCTTGCACTATTCCTTCTCTTTCTTTTGGGGTGCATACTTTCCCCACAAATACATTCTTTACTTGCTCACTAGTTCCCAAGTTGATTGTCTCACATTCATCCCCTTGGGTGCTTTGATTCCTACTTAGTTTATCGGGGTCAAAGAGTCTTTCTAACTCCACCATGCCCCTAGGAATGACATTTGTCTTCAAATTTAAGATCCCTTCGGTGTCAAATTCCGCTTCTTCGGTTTCTTCTTCGTCTATAATCTGTGCTTCAAACACCCCTGAGTTAGTAAAGAATTCCAAAATCTGCTTATCATCATCAAACACCTGGAAATTCTTTATATTATCTGGAACTGAAGGTGTGGAGATCAATTCACCTGTGAACTTCTTTAGACCTTCCAACTCTAATGGCTCTAGTGAACTGGCCGCCTGCGCGAGAGAATTAGCCACTGGATTTTTAGCTCTGTATACTTGCTTGATATTGAATGCATCGAAGCTTTCGATCAAGTCCCAGACTCTGTTCCGGTACCGTCCCAATCTCTTGTCGTGGCAAGCATACTTTTTTCTTACTTGGCGGACCACTATGTTGGAATCTCCAATGGCATGTACAATTTTGGCACCTTTCTCTATAGCGAGGATCAACCCATGAATCAAAGATTCATACTCAGTAACGTTATTGGTGCAAGGGAACTGGAGCCTGCAAGCACCTAGATATGCCTCTCCCTTGGGGCTGATGAGTTCAAACCCTGCTCCATTCCCTTTGTTAGACTTTGATCCATCAAATCTCAGAGTCCAAACTTGATCTTCTATATGAACGCTATGGGTATTGGGACCATTTTTCTCCATTTCGGGCTCAATCTTCTCACTTTCTACCCATTCCTTTGTCAGGGAGCTTTTCTTCTCATTTATTTCTTCTAGTTCTTCCACCAAAGAGACTTGTGGAACTCTCTTTGAAACTTCTTCAATGGCCGTTCTACACATGGCGCATGTGAATTCTAGGTGGAATGCCTCATGGATCCTACACCAATTGGGCATTAACATACTGCTGATGGAAACATTCTTCCCTGATTCCATCTTTTGCTTGACATTCTTTAGCACAAAGTTTCTAAAATTTTCAAACATCCCCTCACCATCGCTTGAGTCATCCTCAATCAATATTTCAGTAGAGGGAGACGTACCTTCCAAGTGTTTTTCTTGATTTACACTTTGCAACATGAGGACTTCCTGTTTCACGGGCTTGTACGAACCCAAATCAGTCTCTGCAAACAATACCTCATTGTTATCACCATATTTAGTAATCATCAACCGGAGCCGTGGTGTGCTTTCCACTCTTATTTGGTTAGGGATTCCCCTCCAAGGCAGCCACATGTGAGAAAAGTCGGTGGCGATATATCCGTTCAACTTTCGGCACCAGTCTCTGCTAAGCAGCATGCCGTACCCGTCTGGTATATCTACAACAGAAATATCAATACGGCCTTGGATTCTAGGATCCGCGGCTAGCTGCATGTGAATGTCGTTTAGTTCCCCAACAACAGGAACTTCAGTTTTATCCAATTGAGTTACTTTCTTGTTGGTGTGGAGCGGGATTAGGCCCAATCTTTCGCATACCTTCAAAGGCATGACGTTGCTTGAAGCTCCAGAATCGATCAAACAATTGTGTAACATTTTTCCGAATATTCTGACTGAAACCAAGAATGGGGCCGGTTCATCCTTCCCTTGATAAAACACTACTAGTTTTCTTCTTTCATCTGCATGGTCCGATTGGACTTGCTTGCCTTGAGTCATATTTTTCGCATTTTGTTTCTGCTTCACGGCATCATCAGCTTGAGAGCTTTTCTCAATCTCGGCCCTTCCAGGAGTGCCTGTAGAATTTAATACCATACCCTCAAAGTTCTGATATTGTTGTGGTTCCTCCCAAGAATCGTAGGAGGTTTGTGGCACACTTTGCACCACATTTGTGTTCTGTGCAGGACGGGGCTGCGTGACAACCTGGGGGTGTCTTGGCATGTTAGGTGCCTCTTGCGAAGTGCTTCTTGTGGTGGGGATTTCAGTCAATGTCCCTAAGAGAGTCTCTCTTACTTCTTGGACCTTCATCAACTCATAGAGTGGTAAACTGACCTTTATCTTCTTAAATTCTTCCAGTACAAAGGAGCTCAGCTTTCTTATATCTTCTCTAGGAGGATTCTCCTTTTGTCCTCGGATTAACTGGTAAACTGGCTGTTGAGGCATCTGCGGTCCATTTGATCTTGTTTGTGGGACCCTGCTGTCTATATTCCGGGGAGTCCTTGGGTGCCATTGGCACGTTGCTCGCATTAGGATGCGGCGGTGTGGTAAAGTTGTTTGGTGGCGTTGACGAAGTTAATGGTTCCCTTTGAGGATAACCTCTTTGATACACTTTAGGGGGCCCACCATCAGTAGTCTGGAGAGCTTGCACTTCCCTGATTCCTTCCACCAAGACACTGTTGTTAAGAGGCGGGAAACTATAGCCGTCTCTGCTTAGGGGCTCATCTGGTGATGCGTACGTGACATGAGCCTCTGAAGGCGTTTGAGCCTCTGGCGTCCCCACGGGACCATTTGCCGAAGCTGGTGGAAACCTCTGATTAACCGACGGAGGTGTATAACTTTGGAATTCAGGTGGAAACTTGAAGTCTTCCAAGATCAGGGCTTGATCATACCGGGGTGTTGGAACTATTTCATACCCCGTGATTGGAGGATTCTCCACTGGTTCTGTGTTTTTCACTTCTCCTCTGAAGATGTCAGCAGCGACTTGGAACTCGTGGCATTGCAACTCAGAGTGCTGACTAGTGTTGTGCAATCTACACCATCCTGACAAGGCGGCCTCCGCCAGGTATACTCTGTCTGCCGGACGGTTCTCAGGAGGCGGTGGGTTATCCAGCGGTGTAGGAACCCCTCCATTGTTGGGTCCCGTATTCCAGGATCTCTTCTGGAATCCTTGATTGTTATTTCTATACCCATGATTGTTCTCCTGATTGTATCCTTGATGGGCATCATGGTGATGATTCGGAGGATTACTCTGATATCCTCGGTTAGCACCTTGGTGTGCTTGATTGTTCCTTTGCATGGCTTGAATCTGATTATTTTGATTTCTGAGGTATGTCACCTCAGTTGACAGCTTCTTTACTTGTTCCACCAGACCTTTTATTTCATCTTTTTCCTCTTGAGTCTGTGTCGATGGTACGGTGTTTTGCAGATAGACCGGCTGTGCGACTGACGCTTGAGATGAAGGCACTCCAGGGTGGAGAACCAACTGATTTGATGGCGCGGTTGCCTGGTAAGATGGTTGTGGAACTGGATTCAATGCTGGAATTTGCTGATTCCAGGTTTGTATCTGACCGCTCGTAGAACTTAAGCCAGTGTATAGTGAGGGGCCAGTTGTATTTTGTCCCATGTTCTGGCTCACTTCAACTGCTTTAGCATAAGCTAAGTTCATATCGGCGGGAGCGGGGTGAGCTTCTCTCACAAACATTGCAGTTAAGGGGTCCAATGCGGCGTAGTAGCTTTCTCTAGCATCCGTGATAGTGTAAGGAGTTCGTAATCTTGTGAGAGCCTTCTGGAATCTATTGTTAAACACATGAATGGGCTCTTTTTCCTGCCTCCTTACTTCTACAAACTGTCTGAACAATTCTGCGGGAGTGATGGGAATACCAAACTTTCCGATGAAGGCCGTCTTCATCTGTTCCCATGTTCTGATTGAACCGACTGGCAAATGTATGAACCAATAATGGGCCTCTTCCCCCAAAGAATAGGGGAACAACCTGCAAGCTACATCTGCGTATGCAATCTGCCTATTGCGTAGGTGGTCTTCAAACATTTTGATGTGATCCTCAGCAGTGCGGTTTACGTCGTGGACGTGGAACTTGGAGCAAAACTCTCTGGATTCTTTGGCATGTCATGATAGTCGGCAAACTCCAGCGGAGATGGGTTGGTAACCAACCAGGTAGCACCATTTGCAACTGGCTGAGCCATTGCTTGCCTTCGCCGATATACAGCTGTTGGAGTTGTTCGTTGCTGCTGCTGAATTGCTATTGGTGTGGTATCTCGGGCGGGTCCTTGCTGGGCAAACCTTGAAATGCTAGGCGGAGTTCTGAATAAGCTCGAGACCTCTTCACCGCTTACTGCTTCTTCACTTGATTGAGCTTCTTCGTTTGATAAAATTTCTTCACTTGAGGGAACTTCCCCGTCTGATCGGGTACCTTTCTTCTTCCTTGTTCTAGTAGGTAGCTCTAGCTCTACAAGTTCCTTGGTTGAAATAGGTGCAGACCTCAAAATCCTCTTCAACTTATCCGGCGAGAAAGAACTGATGCGATCCAGGATGAAGCTGCTTCTCTCACTGGCGAGGCACGGGAGCAAGTGGCTGTCTTTGATTCAATAAATCTCTCTCAATAGCAACTTGGATCTCGATAGCTTTTTCTTCTTCTTCTCGCAACACCAAGCTCGTTCGCATGTACTCAGCTGCACTTCTCTTTGTTCTCCACGCGAGGTTGTTCAATCCTGAAAGAATATCTTCTTGGTCGTCGTTGAATCCCAAATTTGGCTGTAGCCGCGGAGATATCCCTCTATGAGGTAGCACCATCTTGGTACATTACACTTTTATAATTTCTTTGCTTCACTATAAAAGTAGCCCTCCTTCTAGCGCCAATTCTGTTGTGTTAGAAGGAGAGGCGAGCATAACACAATAGTGGTGGATTAAAAAGTTCTCTATTTCAGTCCCGAGCAAGGAAATTTCCTTTGTCAGGCCCTCCTTCTAGCGCCAATTCTGTTGACGTGCCTTTTGTGACAGCGCCAACACAGAATAAAGTTGCCCAACGGTCACTCTATTCTCTCTTGATCAAAGTGTCCCACATGCTAAGATTGCTTGAAAGTTCATGTGTTCGACTCCAAGGTTCCTTTTATCGCTAATAGACTCAGTTGGTTGATGTGTTTTGCTGGTTATTTCAAGGGGACTTACGTAGTTGTTCGACTTTGTGAAGCAATTAGGACATGAATGATTTGGCAATATGGTTCTGGTATCTAGACTGACTCGGAAATGCAGAATTTAAAGGGGATAGGGATAGGGATTCTACAGATCTACTTCTAAAAGGGTGGAGGACGAGGATCGACTTAAACAATCTTCAAACCAAACTTTGCTTTGTCTCCTTTCGAACAACTCCGACAAAGTTGGTGCAATCTTCAAAGGATGAGAAAATGTTCAAATTATGACACAACACGTTCATACCGTCAACACGACGCATACAAACACATGAACCATAATCGAAGTTAAGTGCTAATACTCCAGTTGACCACGCAAGGCGAACTTACCATCAGCAAGTCCGCTAGTGGTATGGACGAGAAGACTTGCTCAAATCACAACGCCACACTCCACAGCTAACAACTACTTGCATAAAATAAACTCTATTTTACTCTATCTACCTTGAATTGGAAAGACGAACAAGCCTTGCTAGCTACTCACAATAGAAGATAGAACCACCAAACAATGATAAATCTTTATATTATGAGAGTGTTCACAACAACTTCTTACAAAGTCCTCAATGGGAAAACTTCCTTTCCTCCTCAATCTAAACTAACTTCCAAGCTCTACTCTCTAACTTCTATCTCCAATACTCTCTAGCTCTGATCTATCTCTGATTCTAATTCTAATTATTACAAATGAGGGGGGATGCCCCTTTTATAATAAGTCCAATTCAGTGGACGGTTCAGATCAAATTACAATGAAGGGCTCAAATCGAGCCACCTATGCCCCGATTAGGGTTTCTGCCCTAAAAACCGCCACAGAGAGGAGTGGGGTAATAAATGTACAAGAGATTCTCCACTCCTCTGCAGGAATCATAATGAGCAATTAATGCCCACTACCATCATCAAGAAGATCCTCATCAAGCAGCGCGTTCCCACTGGCCTTCTCCCGGATAGCAAACTCGATCAACCGGGCCAATACTGCTTCAACCTCCTGTGTAGAGATCGGTGGAACATGGTTGAGCTGGAACTCCAAGACTGCTACCGTCTGTCCGTGTCTGATGCAGGATTTCTTCCATGTCACTAAGGCGTCCTGGGTATGCTGAATTATACTAGAGAACGTGGAGACATTCTCAAAGTCATCCAGGACAAGTGACTTCGCAGCTGAGAAGAATGGAGGCAGTCTACTTTTCAAACCATCAGCAGTTATCTCCTCTGGGACCAACTTTCTAGCAAATATGGCTTCTAGTGTATTGAGGACTCCCCCCAAGATGTTGCCCATTGCCTTCTTCACTTTAGCTGAATCTGCCCTTGCTGCGTCGTGAAATCCACGGCCTGTGACCACCGAGGAGTACCAACTGGTGAAATCGTACCTATCACCTCTCTGAATTACACCTCCATCCACTAAGGTTTCTAGAGGTATATGCATCAAAGCCCCCAAACGAAGTACAGTCTTCGTTTGATAGATGCGAGTATCACCCCAGGCCTGATCTACTATATCCATTCGTGCCAAAATATTTGAGGCCTCTCGATAAGCATCGGCAAGGTCCTCCATGAATTTTCCTGTCTCAGTATGAACACGGCTAACCCACTTGTCTGCCTCCGTTTCCATTTTCTTTAAATCCTCTAAGGCAACAATTGACTCATTCGGAAGCTCCGATGGACGTTCTACTGCCGGGTCTGCTGGTTCACCTGGACGTGCTAGATTCTGCATATATCCCATCAAGGTTTTGTGCTCCTTCTTCAATTTCTTATACTTCCCCTCCGTGCGGAGCAACTGATCCTTCAATGCCTGATAGGAGTTATCGAACTCCTCGATAACTTGGGCTCCCGTAGGACGACCCAACTCTACTGTGGTGATCACATAATTTTCAGGCCTCTCCTCGGTTCGATCACAATCTTCCCTCGGAATAGCCACCTGAAGCGTGCGAGAGCCTGACTCGTCGGTCAAGATCTTTGAAAACTTTCGGGCCCTTTTCTTCTCTGGTGGCGCACTGATCCTCCTGAGGAACTCTTCCATCTCAATGGCCGGATCCGTATCATCCTCGGGTTCTCTCCTCATTCTGTCGAAAAGCCAATCAGGCACTGTCTGCTGTGGATTACAAACAACAAGGGGCTGTTCTTCCGTTGCCTCCATCTCGTGCACTTCCTCTCTTCTTGCACTGGTCTGCTCAGGCTCATCCTCCTCTATAAGCTGGGTATCTCCCGACCCTTGGGTCCCCTGTTCTGTGTTTTCTTCTTCTTCCAAAGCCGTATCCAACATCTGCTGAAAATGGGTGTCGGCCATTGTTTCCTCCTCAATCTCCTGTTGGCCGCCCCTGGATAAACTGACACTAGCTGATTCTCGGGCGTTGGGCTGATCTACCTCCCCAAGTCCCCGCTCTTCCTCCAATCCTGCCCTCTGATCGGCAAATAATGAAACTACTCTTAAACTCGAAGATTGAGTTTGTGAGTGCACGGGTGATGCTTGTTCTATCCTCAACGGTATCGGCTGGGTTGGCACTTCCACTTGTGCCCTCGATGTCCGAGCAATTTGTTTCCCTCTTTTTACCGATAACGGCCTTGGGTCACCCATCGTCGGTAGTAAGGGCGACGAATTTGCTCTTAAGTTCGTATACATAACCGTCGCACCCAAGTCCCGTAAAGTCATCACCGGATAGAAAGAGGTTCCAAGTCCATGATCTCTCGCTCCACTCCAATCGTGGTGGGATTGTGAGTATCCCTTAACTCAATCATAGCTCCAAGTTGTATGGACGTTGGACATCCTCTCCACCGGGTCGGGAACCTGAATAATCTCACATTCTAATCAACTTGAGAGGAAGTCCGAAAACATCCTTCTTCTTATCTCTTTCACTAATCGTGATTTGCCCGTAAGTCCTCCGTGATGAGCTCACAGGTTTGTGATTCAACGTTCTGTACCATCCGGATGTTCCCGTAAGGATCGAAATCCTGCCTGCCTGTGTGATATGACAAATGATAAGATTGCAGCTCGTCCTCTGCCTCTCGGGCTGCCCGCAAAGAGGGACACACCTCAATGGAATTTCCCATGGTGATAGGGAAATCAAGCCCACCCTTCTTTTTCCTTTTCTGAATCTTATCGTAGGCAATCAATTGCCTAGATATCTCAAGCATTACTATGTGATCAGTGGGGTATCGTGGTAACCGATACGGATACGAAGTGAACCCCTGCAACCTAATATATGTGAATTTCGGGAATTGGATGAGCCAATACCCATATTCCTCAATCAATGTCTGTGCTTCTTTAGATATTCTCTGCTGCGTCCTCTGCTGAAGCGTCCTCGCAATGTGCATTGTGAATGCATCATTTGCCCGTTTATAGTTGGCAATGTTAACCAAATGTAGCTGTGTGCAGGCTTCATGAATTTTGAATTGACCAGGGGCACAGCCGATTGGCTCTTTGTACGAAATCCCTCTGTACTTAGTCATTCTGGCCAACATGTAAATCACATATGAGCTCATGTAGAAAGTCTTCGTCACCTTCAAGCTCCTGAATTGCTCATCGATGTGGTTGCTAATCATCCTAGCCCAATCGACACACTCCTTTCCTTCCAAGATGATCTCGATGAAGTAGAACATCCAAGGCTCGAAAATGTAAGCCTGTGCACTCCCATTCACCCGGCTCAGCATCATTATCAAATCACAGTATTCTTGTTTCACGTCCTCGGCAATTATCTGCTTTGGGAGCTTAGTGCGGGGTGGCCTCGGCTTTTGCATCCAAACTCTGTTAATGACTGCAGTGACTCTTTCGAAAGAGGAAGAGTACATCTTATCCGCCCTCTTGTTTGTCCTGTATAACATCTCCTCAGCAGTCGGAATCCCAAATGCCTCTCCGATGGCATCCGGTGTGAAGTTGGCGAGCAGTTTACCATCCGGAGAGACAATCGTCCTACGTTCTGGCTTGTAGTGATTGGCGCACTCCATAATTAGCTTCCGGACACTGAATTGCTGGCGGAAAACTAGCAGCTGCGTAGATTCCACTCTTCATTATATTATGTGCCGTGACGGATGGTTGATGGCCCCCTAGCCCGAACATCCTCGATTTGAGTGCATTCAGATTAAATGAACCAAGGTTGGTGTCATTCAATCCTGCCAACTTTGAAACTATTGCTGACTTTGGGAGAAATGGCTTAGCGAGCCTCTTAATCATTGCCTGCCGGGATGAGCCAGCCTTGCCTGCTTCAGTGTTTGCAGCTCTGCCTGCGGCTCTGCTTGTTCCTGCGACATCCTTTGCGCCAGCCATCTGCAAAATAAAATAGAAGAATAAGCTAGGCTGCAGATTAATAAAATAAAACAATTCCCGAGATGGCTGCGAATACGGAGTTAGCTTTGAAAATAAAATTTCTCAGCATAAATTTCTAACTCCAAACCTCGTACTGTATAAAAATCTCTGAGTTTAGAGACAACTCTCAGCAACTGCACTTCTGACTGGTGAAGAAAAAACGCAGCAAGCTAATAACTTTCAGCAATGTAGCTAATTTCTCCAGCACAAATTGTTCGAACCTTGACTTCACTTTGTCAACTTCAGCAGTTAGAGGAATAAAGAGTTGCCAGCAATATGAAATTTCAACTTCCTCAACTTCTCAACGTTTAAACTTCGCAGCAACTCCACTTTCAGCTCTTTGAGAATTAAATTCTCCAGCAACTCCGGAAAATAACTTCAACCTTCAACTTCGAAGTCGCAGCAACACACTTTCAGCTTTTGAAAGAAAGAGTCTCGGCAAATGAAATTTTCTCCAGCACTTCGTACTTTCAGCAACTCAACACTCCGAAATAAAATAAACTCTCACAGAATTTCTCTCCTCAACCACTTGGAAAATATTTCAATCTCTCCAGAACTTCTTCAGCAACTTCAACTTCGAAATAATGTGAGGAGAAATGAGAGAAGAGATTGTTTAAATAACTCTTCTCGGAGAATCCTGCTAAGTAGTGCTGGGGCTATTTTTAGCACCTTCATCAATTTCCCACTATCTTCGTTCGGAATCTTCTAATTCAAGCGCAGTAGTGGGCTAGTCGTCAGCCGGTTATTATGGCAGTTGCCATTAATAATGATTCCTTCCTTGTAAAAAATTTGAATTTTCCTCTTAATCTGCCAGTTAACTCTTGGCGATTTAAACAACTCGCGAGAAAAACAATCACTTGACTTGATTTAAAATTCCATTTTAAAATCTCGCAGTGTTTAAATAAATTCAACTCGAAAAAATTCGTGGGAGTAGCAAATTTATTTCCAACTTTTAAAATGTCTGTCATTTAAATCCTCGATTTCATAAAATTTGCCTTAGACATTTTAAATTCTCTCATTAAAATGTTCAACTCCGGGCGATTAAAAATTGTTTGCGTGCTCGAAATAATTCGTCCTTTGAGATTTAACTTCTGTCAGGAAAATAATCTAGGCAAAACGAATTTCTTCTGAAAATATTAAAATTTCCCTTAGGAAATTAATTTTCAAACTCTGCTAACTCATGGGTGCATTTTAAACGGGTTCATTTGATTTTCACTTGACCCATGGAAAATATTCGTCGATATCAAATTTTCCCCTTGAAAAAAGATTCGTTAACTTTCAACTGCCTTCGGAGAATTTTAAAACTCATCAAATCATCCTTCCTTGCCAAGGGCGTATTTTTCCCTAGTGAAGTGTTATATCACTTAGAAAAAATTTTCTAACACTTTCTCTACCATAGGCGTATACATTTTGATGAAATATTTATTTCAAAAAAAATTCCTTCACTTTACACCTCTGGCGCACTTTCATGTGTCTACTTTTATTTTGTTGCCTTAGGAAATTTTCTCCAGCAACCTTGGCGTATTTTACTCATGCAAGCCTTGATTTCTCACTTAGAAAATTCTCAAACAGTTAGAATATCCTTGGGCGCATATGGGGTCTTGAACTTTCATTTTCTTGACTTAGAAATTTCTCCAAGTCCTAGCCACTTTATCTTGCCTTGGGCGCATTTTGACCTCTCTACTTTCATTTCATGCCTTAGGAAAATTTCGGCCATCTCCTCTTCATCATGGGCGCAAATGCTAGGCCAAGCTTTCATTTCATGCCTTAGGAAAATTTCGGCCATCTCCTCTTTACTTTCATTTTATGCCTTAGAAAAAATTTCGGCCATCTCCTCTTCACCATGGGCGCAAATGCTAGGCCAAGCTTTCATTTTCCTTGGAGGGCGCATTTCACCCTTGACACTTTCGTTCTATGCCTTAGAAATATTTCATATCCTCACCTTCCTTGAGGGCGCATTTTACTAGGTGAGCTTTTGTTTTTGCCTTAGAAACTTTTCAAGGCTTCAACCCTTGAGGTGGGCGCATTTTACTAGGTGAGCTTTTGTTTTTGCCTTAGAAACTTTTTCAAGGCATCTCTTCTTCACCATGGGCGCAAATGAGACCCCATGCTTCTGCTTTGCTAGGTGGGCGCATTTCAACATGTGAGCTTTCATTTTTGCCTTAGAAACTTTTCAAGGCATCTCTTCTTCCTTGGGCGCAAATGAGACCCCATGCTTCTGCTTTGCTAGGTGGGCGCATTTCAACATGTGAGCTTTCATTTTCACCATGGGCGCATTTCCTTGGTTCCACTTTCGTTTTCATGACTTAGAAACTTTTCACCTCTCTCCCTCCTTGAGGGCGCATTTTACTAGGTGAGCTTTTGTTTTTGCCTTAGAAACTTTTCAAGGCTTCAACCCTTGAGGTGGGCGCATTTTACTAGGTGAGCTTTTGTTTTTGCCTTAGAAACTTTTCAAGGCTTCAATCCTTGAGGTGGGCGCATTTTGAGGTATGAGCTTCTGTTTTATGCCTTAGGCGTTTTTCAAGCCTCTGCCTGTTCCTGCTCTTGCATTCTATTTTTAGCAAGTTGTGCTATTTTTAGCAAATCCCTTGATTTTCAACCTCTAAGGCTCCGTTTTGCCTGAAAATTTCATCAGATGATATTCTCTGCCTTGTGAACCTGTTTTGTCAGTCCTCTGCCCTGACCTGCTATTTATAGCCACCTGCTATTTATAGTAAGTTTGACTTTCTGACTTTAGTAGCTCCGTTTTGCCTAAAAGTTGCAACGCTTGATCTTGATAGCTTGAGGGTTACTTGGATGCCAACCTCGGGTGCAGACCTGCTATTTATAGCCGTGCCCTGACTTACTAAAAATAGTAAGTTCTCCGACTTTGCTCAAATTTTGCCAGCAGGTACCTTGAAGTGTGCTGACATGGGTGGGGTACTTTGTTTCGGCTATTTTTGGATTTTACCCCCTATAAAAGTGGAAACCCTAATTTGATTTGCATGTATCCCGAACGGTCTCCGTTTGACTTCGTTCCTTCTGCATGTCGTTCTGCTTGCTGGACTGGAGTGTTGGGCGGCTGCCGGAGTGTACCGCTAAAAATAGAAACTGTCTGAAAAGTGACTCATCCACTGCCGGATGGTTTTGCATGTCATATTGCCTGCGGGATCTCAAAAAACCCAGAAAAACCCAGAAAACTGGTCTGCATGCATGCACTGGCTAAAAATAGTAAGTCCTCAAAACTCGATCTTCTCTGCTTGCAAGCCACACCGTTGCGAAGCTCTCGAAAAACCCATGAAGAAAAACCCGATATGCGTTGAAAAACACTGCATGCGAACCCTAAAAATAGCCTCCGAAGGCTGAACTCTGAAAGTGGTTGTCTCGGTTTGCATGTTACATCACTGCGAAGGTTTTGGAAAACCCAGAAGGATTCTCCAGACATGCATCTGAAAAGCCCATGTGGAAACCCTGAAAATGGCTCTTAAAGCCTGAAATGCCAAAAATAGCAAGTCGTCTGATCTGGCTCAAAATTTACGTGTAGACAGCTTGATGTCACTCGGATGCAGTGGAACTGACAGAATTCCAAAATCTCAATAAAATAGTCCCAAGTTGAATACTTACTAAAAATAGTAAGTTGCCAGAATACAGTGAAAATTTAGGGGGACTCTGCTGGAAGTCTTCTGACTGCTGCTCTAAGCTTAGATTTCAATTTTATAACTCAGTCTGACCTTAAATAAGCCTGAAGGATGAAAACCCTAATTACACAGACTTGACCAATATTTCAACCCGGGTCAAACGACAGGACAATCCCCGGAAGGACCAGAGACCAGAGAGAGAGCGAACCAAAGCCAAAAGACCAGACTGGAGCAAAATTTAGGGGGGTCCCCATCTTGATGGGGTGATGTGTGAAAAAGGTCACAACAAGACTCTCATGATATAAAGATTTCATTGATTGGTGACTTCATTTTGTGTTATGGGCAGTTGACGAGATCTTTTTGTCTTTCCAATTCGAATAGAGTAAAGTAAAGTAGATTTGTTTTCATGCAAGTAGAGTTAATTGTGGAATGTGACATTAGTTTCGGCATATCTTCCCGTATCCATACCACTGGCGGACTTGCTGACGGTAAGTCTGCTCCTGCGTGGTCAACTGGAATCTCAGCACTTAACTTCGATTGTGTTTAGTGTGCCCAATTGCTTCGTTGTGAAGGGGTGTGCATGGTGAATCTCAATTTGAACATCTCATCCATCCTTTGAAGATTGCACCAGCTTTGTCAGAGTTGTCCGAAGGGGAGACGAAACGAAGTTTGGTTTGAAGACTATCAAAGCTAATCCTTGCATTCCACCCGTAGAAATAGATCATAGAATTCCTATCCCTACCTCCTTTAAATTCAGCATTTCCCGATCCATTCAAATACCAGAGCATCATAGTCAAAATCCTTCACTTGCTTGAACATATAAAGTTGAACAATTACGTAAGTCGCCTTGGAATACCCAGCATATTCACATCAACCAACTGAGTCTATTCGCATTAAAGGAACCTTGGAGTCAAACGCATGAACTTTCACGCAATCTTAGCATGCGGAACACTTTGATCAAGAGATAATAGAGTGACCATTGGACATTTTATTCTGTGTTGGTGTTGTCATAAAACACACATCAACAGGAGGTACTTGTCAAATGTAACTGCGAACAAGCCTCATGTATTTTAAACTGATGGGAGCCACACCCAATTGTTTCCTTATATGAAATCCCTCTATACTTTGTCATTCGGGCAAGCATGTATACGATATAAGAGCTCATGTAGAATGTTTTTGTCCTTCTTAGACTCCAAAGTTGTTCGTGTAAATTATCATTGATCATCAATGCCTAGTCTACGTAGTCCTTGCTTTCCAGCACCAGGTTGATATAATAGAACATCCAAGGTTCAAAGATGAACGCTTGGGGGCACCCTCCAACTCTGCTCAACATCATTATTAAATCACAAAATTCTTGCCTCAAATCTTCTGAAATTATCTGCTTAGGCAGCTTCGTGCGAGTTTGCTTGGGCTTGTTCATCTACCTAGAATTTATCAAGTCAGCACATCGGTCAAATGTGGATGAGTACATCTTTTCAGCCCTCTCCCTTGTTTCGTAAATCATCTTTTCATGGACTGGAATTCCAAATGCCTCCCCAATTGCCTCCGACGTAAGGTCGGCCAACAGCTTGCCATCTGGTGAAATAATAGTCCTCTGCTTTGTGTTGTAATAATTGGCACATTCCATGATCAGCTCTGGGCATCGGATTGCTGGAGGAAAACCAACAGCTGTATAAAGTCCACTTCTGACTGACGGATGATGACCTCCAGTTCCCATTATTCACCTCCTGAAAGTCTCCAAGTTGAATGAGCCCAGGTTCGTGTCACTTAATTTGCCCAACTTTGAAGAAAACTTTGACTCCGGCAAGAAGGATTTGCTCAACTTCTTTATCACTGCCTGCCTTGATGTGCTCGCTCTGTCGTACTCAGCATGATTTCCTCTTCCAGCAACTCTTCTGCTTGTTTCAGCCATTCTCAACGCTTTTATCACTTCAACGTTTAGAAGTTTTTCTACTTGCAGCAACACAATGTCCAATACTTGGAAAGATTTGATCGCAGTGATTTAGAAGTCTCAGCAACTTGTAACTCTTCTCTTCAAGTTCGTACTTCAGCCACTTAAATCTTCTCTTTGCAAAGTCACGCCTTCAGTAACTTCAATCTTTGCAAATCAAAATCGTCATTCAGCAACTCAAGAAGTTTCTCTTTGCAAACTTGCACTTGAGCAATTTCAAAACCTCTCTTCACAAATTCGCACCTCAGCAACTCAAGTCTTTTTTCCTCAAATTCGTACTTTCAGCCTTTGAGAATATTTTGCATTCAGCAACCTGTGATTTCATGCTTGCTTCAGCAAAATTATTCCAGTTATCCAGTTCACTTCTCAAGCTAAAACATTTTGTGAAAACATTCATCTCATTCGCCTTAGAGAAATTTTAACTTCGCCTTAGGAAATTCATTAAAACAGGCATCGGGCAAAATTCTCTATCAAAACGACACGAGCGAGGTGTGGAACAAGTTCAAACCATCTCCTAGTTGGAAATGTCCAATACCCAAAAAAAAATTCCCTTCAGAACACATCGTTTTCATGTGTATCCAGACGAAGGGGTACATTTAATTTTTATTATTTTGAAAAAATAATAAAATTTGCTAAGGTCTACTCATTTTTGTTGTGGACGCATTCCACACCTGCAATCTTCATTTTCTTGCCTTGTCATTTTCCTTGATTTTCCTGAAGAATTTCCTTCATGTCTCTGGGCGCATTTCATCTTGCCTTAAGAAAATTTTATCATCACCCCTAGGCGTATTTCTCACCTTTGCTCTAAAAAAATGCCTTAAGAGAATTTTAAATTTATTTAACTTACCCATGAGGGGCGCATTTGAGGGTATGAACTTCCATTTTAACCTCTTTACCTTTCCACGCCTTAGCAATCTTGTCTTACACTTAGCAATTTTCCTCCTCAAGTCCTAACTCCTTTGGGCGCATTTGACATGGTGAGAAGGAACTTGTTCAACCTTAGGCGCATTTCGCCTAGTGGGAAGGACTTTCATTATACTTAGAATATTTTTCAAAATCATGCCCTCTTTGCCTTGTCTTCTTAGGCGCATATAGCATGTGGAGAGGAAACCTTTGAGCGCATCTCACCCTTCGTGGAGAAACTTTTGGGCGCATTTAGGGGGTTGGGAAGGAAATCCGCCCATACTTAGAATATTTTAACCTCTTACCTTCCCTTCCTTGGCACATTTGCCATAGGCCACTTCCATTTGAAGGCGCATTTGTCCCCATGAGGGGGAACTCCTTGCCTTAGGCGCATTTAGCCTAGTTGACTTCTATTTTCAACCCTTTGAGGGTGCATTTGAGCATGTGGACTTCCAGTCTTGGGCGCATTTGAGGGGTGGTGAAGGAATTTCCAACACTTAGAACTTTTGCCGACTTCTTCATACCTTTTCTCTCTTGGGCGCATTTAGCCTAGTATGAAGGAATTTCCTTGTGCCTTGGGCGCAAATGAGGGGTGGTGAAGGAACTTGTGGGCGCATTTCACACATGATGGAGGAACTTGCTTATGCCTTGGGCACATTCCACCCTATGAGGAGGAATTCCAACACTTAGCGTTTTCATCAACTTTCTCCCATGCCTTGGGCGCATTTCAAGTAGTGGGAAGGAATTTCTCATGACTTAGAAAATTCATCATCAAGCTTTCTCCTATAAGGGTGTATTTCCTGTATCTTCATGCCAGGTTTTATCTATAAATATCCAACGCCCTAGCCATGCCTTGCCCTTCTATTTTTAGCAAATCTGGAGAAGTGGGGATTTCCACGCATTTTTCATCTGTTCTGAGCTAGAGCAGGCGTGGCTATGCCTCTACAGACTTTGCCACCTTGTTTATACCCTCTGTCCACACTGGTATGCTACTTTTAGACATCCTGCTATTTCTAGCAAACCCTAAAATTGATTGATCTTTGCAGCTCCGCTTGACCTGGAATTTGCTCCACTTGTCCTTAATGGTTTAAGTGTCCCATTCACATCTTCCTCTGGCACAGACATGCTATTTATAGCCATGAAGTGACTTACTAAAAATAGTAAGTGCTCAGATTTCGTTCAAATTTTGCCAATAGGCAGCCTGAAAGATGCTGATCATGGTGGTGTACCTTGTTTTGACAACCTTTGTGTTTTATCCCCCATTTTTAGGCCTAACAATGGAAACCCTAATTTGATTTGCATGTGCCATGAACTGTTTCTGTTTGACTTGATTTCTATTGCCTGTCGTTCTGCTTGCTAAACCGAAGTGTTGAAGAGTTGTTGGAGTGAAACTGCTATTTATAGTAAGTGTTCGGAAAGTGATCAATCTGATGTTGGATGAGTTTGCATGTTAAACTGCCCGTGGGATCTCAAAAACCCCAGAAAAACCCAGAAAACTAGTCAACATGCGGGCACTGGTTAAAAATAGTAAATCCCTGAAAAATGATCCATTTTGCTTGCCAGTCGCACCACCACGAAGCTCTTACAAAACCCATAAGGAATATTCGGACATGCGTTAAAAAACTCTGTATGCAAACCCTAAAAATAGCCTTTGAAGGTTGTACTGCTGAAATTCATGGTCTCGATTTGCATGTTACACCATTGCGAACGTTTTGAAAAACCTAGATATATTTCCTTGACATGCATTTGAAAAGCATATGTGTACACCCTGAAAATGGCTCATGAAGCCTGAACTGCTAAAAATAGCAAGCTGACCGAATCTGTTCAAATTTTATGTGCAGGCACCCTAAAGTTACCTAGAAGTGCTGATGCAGTCAGAATCCCGAAATCTTGAGAAAAAGGCCTCATATTAGGTACTTACTAAAAATAGTAAGTTGTCAGATTTCAGTAAAAATTCAGTGGGATCCTGCCTTGAGCCTTCTCATTCTACTGCTGCGCTCAGATTTTACTTTGATAACCTTATTTGACCTCAAACAAGCCTGAAGGATAAAAACCCTAATTTCATAGACTTAGCTAACATTTCAACCTAGGTCAAACGATGGGACATCCCCGGAAAAACAAAACAACCAGAGAGAGAGAGAGAGAACCCAAGCCAAAAGACCAGAATGGAGCAAAAATTAGGGGGTACCCATCTTGGATGGGGTGATGTGTGAAAAGCTCACAACAGGTCTCTCATGGATAATGGCTTCTCACAGTAATTCACTTCTCACAGCAATGGCTTTCTACAGAAATTCACTTATCACAGCAATGGCTTTCTATAGAAATTCACTTCTCACAACAATGGCTTTCTACAGCAATTCACAGCAATGGCTTCCTACAACAATACACTTCTCACAACTAGAGAGTATGCACAAAATGACAAAGGGGTTTGCTCAAGAATCAGAATAAATAAGAATCAATGTGAATGCGTGATAATGAGTATCAATGAATATGAATGAGTGTGAAAAAGTGTGAATTGGTAATAATTCGCAGCAGTTGAAAGCCTTTATATAGAGTCATGAAATGCAATACATTTCCTTACGGGAATGCATGAAAACTGATAGCACACATAGCCAGACTTATTCAAAGGCACTTGGTGGGTTTCCAAGCCCTCACTCAGCACTTTTGGAAATGATTCGACTTACCTTTAAGTCAGCAAAAACCAGAATTGTTCAACTATTTATCAGAAATCGCCACTTACAGGTAATTCCCCAAATATGGCGCCAACAAGAAGGTGATTCATCTTGCTGAGAAAAAGTCTTGGTTAAACTTACAACAACTACACCCTCATGAGCTGCGTCGCCCCTATTCTAAAGCAAGGTTGATTCATTCTCCTAGGCCAAGCGCTCTACACAGTCGCGCGTATTCCTCTTCCTCTGCCATTTTCCATTTCACGGGAAAAACTTTAAATATTTCAAATCTGACTTTATTAAGTCAATAGTTATGAATCAAATATTTCTTTTTAAACTTTAGAGAAGTCCTTACTCATTTTCAATTTATTCAATGATGAAAATAGGAGAAGTTGATTTCATTATACTTAGGAAACATTTGATTTCCAAATATGTGATGAGAAATGAATAAACAATGGTTTCCATTTAAAAAAAATAATATATATAAATTTATTAATATTATGTATATTTATATGCGTATTAAAGTAATAAATAATTATATAAATAAATATATATATATATATTTTATTACCTTAAATAATATATATATATATATATATTTATGTTTATTATTTTTACTTTAATATTTATATTTATTATATAATATTAATACGTATATATATATTTACATGTACGCGTATATATATATATATAACTCCTGCAACATATCGTAAGCCAGTTTGTTATTTCCGATATGTCTATATATGTATATACGTGTAGATGTAAATCAACAGGCAATATTAATATAATTTATTAATATCCTATATGTAATAGGTGGTGTATATACATATACATACATATACATACATCCATATATATTTCGATATACACGTACGTGTATGTATACCATGTGAGCATATCCGTTTGCCAATCACACACTTGTATCGATATGTATATACATATGGATGCGTGTATATAATATATATGTATATACATGTATTTATATATATTCCCTGCCTAATTACTTGCATTCAAATACCATCCATTGTAATGAACTTAATACCATGAGACAGTTAATAGATAAACATCACTTGCAAAAAGGTACAAAAGAAGACACGACTCCTAATGCTAGTCTATGACTATGGATGACTTATCTAACTCAATTGATTCAGTTACTCACTCTATAGTGAAGTGTGTGTATGCTTAGTTAGTACACATTACCGGTTAACCGACCAAGCTCCTCTCCCTAGTTAACCAACCAAGCCCCTCTCCCAAGTGATATTTCCCCTCCGCCTGGAGGAATGGTAACTATACCTGCATCCACTGACATACGTCTACGGAAGTCAAATGCTCACAACATAACAGTATAGATACAACATTTCACAAGTTAGAATATTAACAATTCTATAACTTAATATGCATTATTACACCAAGAATGACATCAATTGAAATATACTAAAATGAGACAATCATTAAATGTAACAATACTCAAATTGACAACAAGGTACACATTTTATTCAAGCATTGAGTTCACATTACAATCTTTCGGCCCTATGCAATACTATTACATAGTAGCTTACAATTCGGGGTGTAACAATGATCTTCTTCTTTGCTTTTTATCCTTCTCCAAACCCTATGCCCTAATCTTGGCATTTCACTTTTAAATGAAATATCAAATAACGCCTTCTCAAAATCCAATGCCTTTTTGGCCTTTTGCACATTAAATTTAATATTTGCTTTTTCCGAAAGATGTGCCTTTAAATTAAAATCATAAAGTAACTTAAAATATAATCTTTTAAAATTAAAGTTACTTAATCCCCTTATCACGCCATATTATAAGTACTTTATCAAAGTTACTTTATAACATTAAATTACAAAGTCACTTTAATAATATAACATTATTAAAGTAA